>CM071934.1:73764123-74364123 GCA_016081115.2 Rehmannia glutinosa | reverse complement strand
TAACACACGGCTACATTAAAGCATACGCAATATATTGAATCTTTGTTATACACTTAAAGTCTGATTTCATAAGTTTTTTTATGCCACTAACTTAAGAACAAAAGAAGTTGTATCTTGGAAACGATTACCTAACTGTTAAAGTACTTGTACATGGGCGATTTTTTCTTGTGGAGACAGAATTCAATTTTGGCCTCAACTTAGATTTTATGTTCTATTTTTTCAGTCATATCTAAGAAAACCAACATAAATATTCCAACAAATGGAAGATACAATCTCACTAATTCTACAAATTATTATAGAGTAGAATAAGAAATTTTGATTTTTAGATTCCATTCAAGTTTCTTTTCATTGTCTTATTTTTATATTTTATTTCTCCCTTTTTTGTGTGTTTTGATTAAATATAGGGAATTTGCGTGAATATATTTATTTTGAGATGGTCTCCCAAAGAACCGACTCACGGATCCTAATCCGTAAGACGGATCTTACCCGGATCTGGATCCATACCCGCCAAATAATAAAAAAAATTAAAAACCTAGTATCCTGCAGCTCACATTTCCCAGCTCCTAAATTATGTGAAAAAATCTCCTCCCCAAGCTCATTATTCCCTCGTACAAAAGTTTCAAATCTTTCCACAAAAATCTCCATTGTTGCTACAACATAAAGCTTCATTATCATCCTTCCATTGCACTGCAAATTGTTGCCCTTGTGATCTTGGATTCTTTTATTCAACAATAATATTCATCAAAAATATTGGTTAGGAACAACATCTCTCCAATGGAGAATGAAAATGGACATTCGTTCGTCGATGAAGGAAGGTAATATACACATCATAGCTAATGTTTGTTTACGTGGAAAAACTGATACTTTTATTGGAAATTGTGATACTTTTCATATTTAATATGATACTTTTGTGAAAGACTGTCACATTTTAAAAAATTTAAATTCTCTAAAGAAAATGTGATACTTTGTCTGAAAATAGTGATACTTTTGAGTAATAAATATGATACTTTTAAGGTGAACATTGACACTTTAATTTTCATATATTCAAAAACAATACATTTTCATGCACTCACCCGAGTCTCATAACTATTGTTTTTTTTTATATTGAAAAACTGATACTTTTGTTGGAAATAAAGATACTTTTTATATTAAATATGATATTTTTGTGATTGGACAGTAACATTTTAAAAAGTTTAAATTCTCTGAAGAAAAAATGATACTTCATCCGAAAATAGTGATACATTTGAGTAATAAATATGATACTTTTAGGGTGAACATTGACATTTATTTTTTACATATTTAAAAAACAAAGATATTTTTAATGTAATAATTTATTCATATATACTTATAGGTGAAAACTTGGATTCAATAGTTGTTGTTTCTAGTGATAAAGATGATATATAAATTATTGGAGGTGAAAACTTTGTATACTCTTGTGAAGGATTTAGGAGATCGGGAAATTTGAGCAGGAATTTGAAGAATTTAAAAAATAAAAAATCTCCTTTTACACGTGCGGGATGTAATGCTTCATTAAGGGTGAAATTAAATGATGAAGGTCTTTACGAAGTTTTGAATCATGTTAAGTTATGGAACATAATCATCCATTTACTAGAAAAGAGTGGGGCCACTTTCATGATTCCAAACGAAAAATTACAAGTGAAAAGGGCAAAGTCATAGAAGATATGGTGTAATATGCCGATTTTTTCAAAAGATATCAGTATCAATTATAATATTTTTATTATGAGTATTATTTATTATGATTTTTTCAGAATTATTTATCATTAACAATTCTACGTGCCTTAGAATTCTAGGCATCATGAGTTTCCTTGTACAAGTAGAATACATATTTAGATTTGGATTAATATTCATGATTAGATTAGAATTATTGACTCATTAGATTAATACACATTATAAGAAGACTCTCATTATACCCAATTTTCACATAATAAAAAAAAGAATGAAAAGAAAAGAGGTGAGAGCGAGACGTGAGATAGAGAAGATAGAGTAACCGAGAGTTTGTTGACATTTGGGAGGGTTGATTCAATTATAAAAGAGGGCTGCCATCAATTGGAAATTTTGAGTTCAATTTGATATTTGACTTTTAGCCTGCAATTGGGATTGATTCATTTTGGATATTTGATTTTTAGTTCATGAACAAAATTGAGGGAGATATTTTTTTTAATCAACGATTTGAGAGTGACAATTTTGTTTAGGCTTTTATTATTTTTAGGGCACGGAGAACACGAGGCCTACGATTCAGACAGTTGCATTCCATGTTTATTCACAGAGTTCATTCACGTACTGCAAATTGAGGTGGGAATTTCTATTTGTCTTTTATAAATTGTATGTTAAATTAGTGAAGCATGATGCATGTCCGAGAAACAGAATGGCCTCCGGGCTACCAGAATGGCTTTCGGGCTATCAGAATCAGAATGGCCTCCGGGCTTCCAGAAACAGAATAGCCTTTGGGTTACGTACCTTATGGTTCTCCAGTACAAAATATTACATGTGTATGATTGATGCATTGATAATTTCCATGCATATTTATTTTAGGCGAATTACTTTTCCCGCTGAGCAAGTTGAAAGCTCATCCCACGTTTAAAAGTATTTTCAGGTCAAGGAGCTGGCGAAGCCATGAGGCGGTGGATGTGGATGCCAGAAGTTATTTTATTATTTCTTTCATATTTGAGGAGTTAAACTAGTTTATTTAGAATTTTTAATGTCATCTTACGTTAAAATTTAGATTTCTGACAATCATTTATGCAATTATTATAATTTTATTCAACATCTTATTTTATTAAGTCAATTTTCATGGATCATGGTTTTATTACATATTTTTTTTAAAGTTAGAAAAAATCGGGGTGTTACAAGTGGTATCAGAGCATGTCTACAGTTTTGTAGACTTGTTGGTATAGTATAAAATTTTATTTTAAAAAAAAAAGATAGTCTAATATTTATCTACAAAAAAAATATGTCTACATTATCCACCTCCGCCATGTCGAGCCGACTCCGAAAAGGTAGTCTTTATATTTTATTAATAATATGCTATTTTCATGATTTCATGCTTACATGTGATGTTAGAAATAGAAACAGATCCATACTTATTTCTTATTTAGAAATAGAAAAATCATATTATATTTTACAACTAAATTTTGAGGATAAAATTTTTATAAGAGGGATAGTATGTAATATCCCGATTTTTTTAAAAGATATCAGTATCAATTATAATATATTTATTATGAGTATTATTTATTATGATTTTTCCAGAATTATTTATCATTCACAATTCTACGTGCCTTAGAATTCTAGGCCTCATGAGTCTCCTTGTACCAGTAGAATTCATATTTAGATTTGGATTAAGATTTACGATTAGATTAGAATTCTTGACTCATTAGATTAATACACATTATAAAAAGACTCTCATTATATCCAATTTTCACATCATGAACAAAAAAAAGAAAGAAAAGAAAAGAGGTGAGAGAGAGACGTGAGATAGAGAAGAGAGAGTAACCGAGAGTTTGATGACATTTGGGAGGTTTGCCTTTAGTTTCTATTTCAATTGTAAAAGAGGGCTGCCATCAATTGGAAATTGTGAGTTCAATTTGAGATTTGACTTTTAGCCTGCAATTGGGTTTGATTCATTTTGGATATTTGATTTTTAGTTCAAGAACATAATTGAGGGAGATATTTTTTTAATCAACGATTTGAGAGTGACAATTTTGTTTAGGCTTTTATTATTTTTAGGGGCCTAGGATTCAGACAGTTGCATTCCATGTTTATTCACAGAGTTCATTCACATACTGCAAATTGAGGTGGGAATTTCTATTTGTCTTTTATAAATTGTATACTAAATTGTTAGTGAAGCATGATGCATGTCCCAGAAACAGAATGGCCTCCGGGCTACCAGAATCAGAATGGTCTACGGGCTTCCAGAAACAGAATAGCCTTCGGGATACGTACCTTATGGTACTCCAGAACATAATATTACAAATGTGTGATTGATGCATTGATAATTTTCATGCGTATTTATTTTAGGCGAATTGTTTTCCCACTGAGCGAGTTGAAAGCTCATCCCACGTTTAAAAATACTTTCAGGTTAAGGAGCTTGGCGAAGGCATGAGGCGGTGGATGTGGATGCCAGAAGTTATTTTATTATTTCTTTCATATTTGAGGAGTCAAACTAGTTTATTTAGAATTTTTAATGTCATCGTACGTTAAAATTTAGATTTCTAACAATCATTTATGCAATTATTATAATTTTATTCAACATCTTATTTTATTAAGTCAATTTTCATGGATCATGGTCTTATTACATATTTTTTTTAAAGTTAGAAAAAATTGGGGCATTACAAGTGGTATCAGAGCAGGTCTACAGTTTTGTAGACTTGTTAGTATAGTATAAAATTTTATTTTAAAAAAAAAGATAGTCTAATATTTATCTACAAAAACAAATATGTCTACATTATCCACGTCTACCATGTCAAGCCGACTCCGAAAAGGTAGGCTTTATATTTTATTAATAATATGCTATTTTCATGATTTCATGCTTACATGTGATGTTAGAAATAGAAACAGATCCATACTTATTTCTTATATAGAAATAAAAAAATCATATTATATTATACAACTAAATTTCGAGGATAAAATTTTTATAAGAGGGTTAGTATGTAATATCCCGATTTTTTTAAAAGATATCAGTATCAATTATAATATTTTTATTATGAGTATTATTTATTATGATTTTTCCAGGATTATTTATCATTCACAATTCTACGTGCCTTAGAATTCTAGGTCTCATGAGTCTCCTTGTACCAGTAGAATTCATATTTAGATTTGGATTAAGATTTACGATTAGATTAGAATTCTTGGCTCATTAGATTAATACACATTATAAAAAGACTCTCATTATATCCAATTTTCGCACCATGAAAAAAAAAGAAAGAAATGAAAAGAGGTGAGAGAGAGACGTGAGATAGAGAAGAGAGAGTAACCGAGAGTTTGATGACATTTGGGAGGGTTGCCTTTAGTTTCTATTTCAATTGTAAAAGAGGGCTGCCATCAATTGGAAATTGTGAGTTCAATTTGAGATTTGACTTTTAGCCTGCAATTGGGTTTAATTCGTTTTGGATATTTGATTTTTAGTTCAAGAACATAATTGAGGGAGATATTTTTTTAATCAACGATTTGAGAGTGACAATTTTGTTTAGGCTTTTATTATTTTTAGGGCAAGGAGAACACGAGGCCTAGGATTCAGACAGTTGCATTCCATGTTTATTCACAGAGTTCATTCACATACTGCAAATTGAGGTGGGAATTTCTATTTGTCTTTTATAAATTGTATATTAAATTGTTAGTGAAGCATGATGCATGTCCCAGAAACAGAATGGCCTCCGGGCTACCAGAATCAGAATGGTCTACGGGCTTCCAGAAACAGAATAGCCTTCGGGCTACGTACCTTATGGTACTCCAGAACAGAATATTACATGTGTGTGATTGATGCATTGATAATTTTCATGCGTATTTATTTTAGGCGAATTGTTTTCCCACTGAGCGAGTTGAAAGCTCTTCCCACGTTTAAAAATACTTTTAGGTTAAGGAGCTTGGCGAAGGCATGAGGCGGTGGATGTGGATGTCAGAAGTTATTTTATTATTTTTTCATATTTTCAGAGCCAAATATTTTATTTGAGGAGTCAAACTAGTTTATTTAGAATTTTTAATGTCATTGTACGTTAAAATATAGATTTCTGACAATTATTTATGCAATTATAAGAATTCTATTCAATATCTTATTTTATTAAGTCAATTTTCATGGATCATGGTCTTATTACATATTTATTTTAAAGTTAGAAAAAATCGGGCGTTACATATGGTCTCTTCTGGAATGAGACCAACATATTTCTTATTGTTATATGACACATGAAGCAAAAGAGAACATAGTATTGGGCACAATATAAAAGATCATTTAAATTTTGTAAATAGTTTGAAATTGAAAGAAATAGAATGTGGCGATGCAGAAACACTAATTGAAATATTGTACTAATAACATACCGAAGAGGAGGACTTTTATTTTAGAGTTAAGCTAGATGAGATGGCCAAATTGATTAATGTTTTTTTGGAGAGATTCAATGATAAGAGAAGATTATAAAATCTTTGGTGATGTTGCCATGTTTGGCACAACATATCGCACAAATAGATACTTTCATATGTGCTCCAATAGTTGGTATCAACAATCATTGGAAAAATATGATGTTTGGTTGTGCGTTCTTATCGAATGAAAAGGCTGAAACATTTGAGTGGATTTTTTAGGTTTTTAAGAAAGCCATGAGGAAAGTGTCCTATCATTATATTCGCCAACCAATACCAAGCAATTACTAATGAAATAGAAAAGGTATGTAACTGAAATAAAAACATGATACTTCATTGCAGAAAATAGATACTTTTACTCGAAAAAGTGTGATGAGATGGACAAATTGATTAATGTTTTTTTGGAGAGATTCAATGATAAGAGAAGATTATAAAATCTTTGGTGATGTTGCCATGTTTGACACAACATATCGCACAAATAGATACTTTCATATGTGCTCCAATAGTTGGTATCAACAATCATTGGAAAAATATGATGTTTGGTTGTGCGTTCTTATCGAATGAAAAAGCTGAAACATTTGAGTGGATTTTTTAGGTTTTTAAGAAAGCCATGAGGAAAGTGTCCTATCATTATATTCGCCAACCAATACCAAGCAATTAATAATGAAATAGAAAAGGTATGTAACTGAAATAAAAACATGATACTTCATTGCAGAAAATAGATATTTTTACTCGAAAAAGTGTTACTTTGACTCTCTGATATTTATTTTTCCTCCAATGTACTGATATCTTATTTTGTGACTGAATTGAGAATATGATACTTTGTCTCTGAAAATAGATACTTTTACTAGACATAGTGTTGCTTTAACTCTGTGATATTTGTTTTTCTTTTTTTTTTCCCAAACGATAGACTAATTTTATTAATAAACACAACGAAATACGATTACAAACCAAACTTTCGTAGCCCACTAGGTAAGATCCAACTTGGCCACACAACCAAGAGGGGAATTGGTTAGACTAATTCAAATCAATACAAGTATCTAGAGCCATAAGAGCTAACCTATTACATACACTCCGACTTCTATGATTAAAAGCCCCAAATTCGAACGACTCAAAGAGGAAAAATAAGAGATAGATGTCATCAATTAAGCCAGGATCACGCTTCTCAAGCAGAGCACGATCATTTAGTTTATGAGCTATATCTTTATCATCGACCTTGATCCTCTCAAGTCCAAGTCCATAAGTCTGCATACGAAGATGTCTGATTCCAATTAGTACTAAATTCCTATTTTGTGACTGAATTAAGAATATGATACTTTATCTCATAAAATAGACACTTTTACTAGAAAAAGTGTTAATTTGACTCTGTGATAATTGTTTTTCATCTGGTGTACTGAATTCCTATTTTACGACTGAATTGAGAACATGATACTTTATCTCAGAAAATAGATAGTTTTACTAGAAAAAGTGTTACTTTAACTTTGTGATATTTGTTTTTCATTTAGTGTACTGAATTCCTATTTTGTGACTGAATTGAGAACCTGATACACTATCTCAGAAAACAGATACTTTTACTTGAAAAGGTGTTACTTTAACTCTGAATTATTCATACAGGTATTCCATGGGACAACACATAGTCATGCAAATGGCATCTTTACCAGAATGTTGTAAGCATGTTTAAACAGCTGAAAAGCAACAATTCCTTTAAGAATCCTCCCCCTCCCCCTGTATATATATAATGTATATATATATATATATATATCAAATGGGACACCCACTCTTATATGAGACGGCGGGGACTAATTCAAGCCACAAATTTTTTTTGATTTGATGGTGTAGATTTAATGACTAAAAAAAATTAATAACTTAAACTGATAATTATAAGGGTAAAATAGACAATATATATGATATCCAAAACTGTCATAAACTTCTACAAAATAGGGATTTGATTACTCACCTAATCAACAAAATCGTGGGGTCATTTGCTCTCTCATACAATTCAAAACTAATTACACAATAAAAATAACATAAATATACAGATAAAGGTTATATCTATACACAGTAAATTTAACTATAACATACAATTCAAAACTAATTATACAACAATAATGACATAAATATACAGATAAATGATATATCTACACAGTAAATTTAACTATAACATACAATTCAAAATTAATTATACAACAAAAATGACATAAATATACAAATAAAGCTTATATCTATACAGTAAATTTACCTATATCATACAATTCGAAACTTATTATACAACAAAAATGACATAAATATACAGATACATGTTAAATCTATGCAGTAAATTTAATTATATCATATAATTCGAAACTAATTATACGACAAAAATGACATAAATATCCAGATAAAGGTTAAATCTGTACATTAAATTTAAATATAGCATACAATTCAAAATTATAAAAGACGTGTATTTTGAAAGGATATAACTTCCCCTTAAATATAGGAACCAAAAAGGTAAAATAAAACTTACCTTCTACAGGTGAAATCTAAAGAGACATGTATTTTTGAAAGGATATAACTCCTTCTTAAACATAGGAACCGAAAAAGGTAAAATAAAACTTACCTTCTACACTCAAATAGAAAAGACATATTTGTCCTTAATTAAAAATTCGAAAATAATATAAATTACCAATTTCAACTCCTACAGTAACTAATTGCCTAAACTAATGGGATTAATCTGAATCATTTAAAATATCAATCTAGCGGTTATAATAAATCCCTACTATCTCATATAAGGGAGGGTGTCCCATTTGAACCAAATCCTATATATATATATATATATATATATGTGTGTCTCTGTGTGCGCGCGCGCGTGCGGAGGGGGGTGAGAAATGGAAGCTAGGTTGATACAGATGGTTCTCATATCCTTAAGGTAAATTGGATATATATCCACTATAAAAACTATTAAATATATGTATTTATATGATTAAGCCATCTCCTTAGCCTAGCCACGTGTATATATATAGACATATATACAAGTTAGGCGCCACACAAACAAACATTGATAAGAATGGAGGAGGGACATAATAAACAAGACGGTACGAAGAAAAAATAGGATTGAGGAATATAATAATGATAAAAAGAATAAAAATAAAAGTAAAAGAGAAAAGAAGTAGTGGAATGACGTAATTGAGTCCATGCACAAGGGCGTTATGACATCACCAACATTCATATTTTTAGTATACTGCATAAAAGTGGGGTAACTCTTGATTCGTAAGTATGTCGTACTGTTATAATCATTGTTGTTCCATGTGTAGTTTATTTGAACAAATGAATGGGCTCTACTTCGGGAAGTCAAATAATGAATGAATGGGATTCACCTTTGGATACTCCAAATGAATCATTCGGGATTAATGGTTCTTATGAACTGTATGCATCTGACAAATTGGTTATAGCTGCTTGCGGTGTTCCCCACTGAGTTTTTAAACTCCTGCCACGTGTAATATATTTTATTACAGGCCAAGGGATATGGCGCAACTGCGCTAATGGCAACAAGCAATGTGACTCCTTCCTTTTTGTTAAAGCTTTTGTCAAAATGTGGGTTTGCAATAACCAAAAGTACTTTTGTGCAAATCTTTTGTTGGCTGTTTTCGGTTTGTATTATTATATATGTTGGGTTATTTAAAAAAAAACGATATTTTACCCAACTTTCAATATTAACATTAAATTTTCTATTTAAGCTTCCACTATTATAAATAATTTTAATTATATGAAAAGTAAGTTTTAGTGTCCGTCCGGAGCCTAGCGGGTTCGGGACGTCACAGTAGAACTCCCATCAATCCCTACTTTATTCTTAAAGTCAACCATAACATCTAGACTTTTATTTCGTCTATAAGCTAATACTTCATGATTGTTCCTCGGCAACAGAAAAATATTTCATATATCATCATCGGTTATAACAAACCTTCTCATATCATCAACAACGAGCGATTCGGTTTGCCCCATTAAACCTCTTCACCAACCACGACAACTTTTGGGCAGGGAGTTGTTTCACTTGCAAATTCAACAAACTACCAAAATCGATACTCTTAATATCCTCCTTGTGTATCATTCAGACAATTCACTAAATCATATAGTCCTTGCGGTCTACATTGTGTAAGAAAACTGCTGCAACAAATATAAAGTGACATAAGTACACTGTTGAAATAAAAACTGAAAGAAATAAAAACTAATACTTTTATCCTAATTTCTGATACTTACAAGCATAAAACATGATACGTTTAACATGCATAGTGATACAAATATATGTTAAATGTTGAAAATGTACTATATATAAAAACTGATACTTTTAAGGCAATTTCTGATATTTACAAGAATAAAAATGATAGTTCTAAACATGCATAGTCATATAAATATATGTTCAATGTTGAAAATGCACTGATATAAAATTTGATACTTTTAAGGCAATTTCTGATACATACAAGCATAAAACATGATACTTCTAATATGCATAGACATATAAATATATATTCAATGTTGAAAATGCACTAATACAGGGCAATGTTCAAATGCTAAAAAGAAACAGGGTAAATAACAATGATACTTTTCAAGAAATTTATGATACATTTGAACATTAAAATGATACTTCTAAGATGCAAAACTATAAACAAAATGTAAAAAAATTCACAAACCTCTCAGTAGCTTCCTTAGATAGCTTGATTTTTTTTTGGGGATTTGTACTATCCTTTTTTATAATTTCCTTCTATGGAGATTTACGCTTTTCAGCAATCTTTCTCGGTTCACAACTAACACTAACTTTCTTTGTTGGACTTCGTTCTTTTACATCAACTTTTTCGTCAACTTTTTTCATGTCTTCTGCAACAGTGTTTTCTTCTGCTTAAGTGTTTTCTACTACAGTGTCTTGATCATCACCAATATTTTCCAATTCACAATAAGTGCTAACTTCCTTATTCGGACTTCCTTTTTTTACATCAAGTTTTTCCGAAGTCCTTTCTTCTACACTGCCTTTTTCCGGGTTGCTCCTTCCCCTTTCCCTTCCTTTAACCCTATCTCTCTTGTACACCAACTGTTTCTGGCGAGTCATCTAGAAATATGAAAATACTGATATTTTTAAGGCATTTTCTAATACTTTTGAATCAATTTTAGATGTGTCTAGACTAACAATTGCAATTACGTTCCATGTAACAACAAACAAACAAAAATCCAGTTTAACAATTGCAATTACGTTCCATGTAACAACTAACAATTGCAATTACGATGTTTGTATTAATAAATTTTAGCAACAATGTTCATTATATCAGAAAATTCAACATTTAACAGAGAAAATTCTAGCATATACAAGATACATAGAAATTACCACACTAGGTTAAAAATATATTGATATAAACACTCCGAAATTAAATTCAATTATCAAAACCTAATGTATTACAACGTTTAATTTTGCACCTCTAAGCAAATTTTCGAGCGTAAAATTTCATCAAATTACACAGAAAAATACCTTTGCAAGTGTGAAAATCGTGGATTGCCAAGGACTCCTCTTCGAGTGATGAGTTTTGTTCCCTTGAAAACACAGTCGATCATTGGGAAAACACGAAGATTAAGTGAAAGATAAGAGAAGAATAAGAAGAAGAAGTGGAAGAGAAGAGAAGAAACTGTAAGCGGGAAACATAAGAAACAGAAAAGCCCTAAGTTGGAAGGAAAGTCAAGAAAAGAACAAGAGAAACTGAAAAAGAAAACTAAAGATAAAAAAAATTGGCGGGTCGGATAGCGGATAGGGTAAGCAGGATCCGTCAAACATATTTAGAGCTCTAAAACGGTCTTATACAAGTTTTTGTCATTTACTTTTTGATTAGATATGTTTATGAGCTCACAAAGTTTTTGATTCTTACAATCTTATTTTAATTTAGTAGTGAATTTTAATTTTGTTTGATGGTGCGCAAATATACATACACACACAAACTCTCTCTAGAGTTAGGTATTTCCTAAGGGAGTACTATTGAATAATGTATTTGACTTACAAATACAAATAAGTTGAAATATATTTTATATTTTACCCATTAATAAATATAATTATTAAAAAAAACAAATTTGGCCAGCTCAAATTACCCCATTTAAAAGAAAACATACTCCAATAAATAGTTTAGATTAGTTTTGTCAAAGGAGCCTTTTTGGTCTCATAACTAAAAGAGTGCCATGGAAAGAAAAAGCCCACAACTTGGGCATGACACGTGTATGCCTAAAAGTCAAAGAAGTTCAACTTAGTAGATAGCTAATAATTTAATTTTCCCCTATTTTTTAAACTTCATTACTTTCACTAGATGACTATTAATTTAATTCCTCCATAATCTTTAACTTATTCACACTAAACAACAGCAAATTTAGCTTTCGATTTTTATAAATAGAATAGAGTGACCACCATATAATTTGTGAGAAGAAAATATAAATATATATGGCATCCATTTTCCGCTTTCTTTTACATGTGTTCCTCTTTATTTTGGTTTTGATTCCCATTAAAGGAGGTAGCAGTCCTCCCATCGACGATGGTCGTTCTGGTGGTTGGTTTCCAATAGAAGACCTAAAAGACCCTGAGGTGGTTATGACAGCAAAATTTGCTGTGAAAGAGCACAATAAACAGGCTAACACAAAGTTGATTTTTGTAACTGTGGTCAAAGGAGAAAAACTAGTGGTTGCAGGCTTGTTGTTTCGGCTAGTGATATCTGCTAAAGATGGCAGGACCACCAAACCAAAAAACTATCGTGCTGTTGTTTGGTCCAGAATTTGGCTAAAAAAGAAACCCCTAATACTCGACTCATTTAAAGAAATACGAGGTTAATTTTTTTTTTATAAAAAGAGTAACTGTTGGGTACAAAAACTTATGAACTTATCCACCTTCTGTGATGTAATGAGGAGTATCATGTCGACTAAAATATCGATAATTGGGTTCTTGTGGCATTTTTAAGGTTATCATGAAGTTCATAAAATTAAAATTCCATTTATTCAGACATTTGTTGCAGTTTCACATGTTACCAAATGTAAGGAGAGGAAAATATTAGTGTATGGTGACGATGATTTAAAAAACAAACGCACCATTAATGTAGTGTAAAAAAAAAATTCCAAAACCTGTAATCTTTTAATGCAGTGGTTTAAATTAATTTGTTTGAAATCTGTTTTTATAGTTTTATATTTAATTAATATTGTAATATTTATATGTATCATGTTAGCAAATATGGGTCAATATCTAAATTACATATTTACATATACAAGGTGGATCGAGTATACCTATTTGCAGCAGAACCGTCGATCCACATAGCCAGAATTGAGCCCATCTACAAGCCTCCTTTTGATCCATGATTAAGCCATCTACAAGCCTCCTTGCGATTGAACCACGAACAACGAACCAATCCCATAGATTGGTTGAACCACGAACAAGATCACGAACTGTCTTTCTTGTTGGTGTAAATAATTACTAGAATTATTACTTAGATATGTACACCTTAAACCCTTGGAGAACTTTAATGATTCTCCAAGATGAAAACTGTAGAGAGAAATTTTAGGAGAGAGATTATTTTTATGTGGAGGACGATATTCTCAATACTTCTGATATTGTGGGAGAGATATCAATATATATCTCAATCCCATATCTCAGTTAGAGTCCTAATAGGAGAGGTTTTTAGATAAACGTCATCTAAATAGGACTTCCTATTATCTCAAATATGGATGCAACCTAATTGCACCCAATATCTCCCACTCATACATATTTGACTCGACTCATTCGAATCACATCCTCATAGTTCTCATCTCACATCTCTTCTTTCATATAGCGAATAAGGCGTGCGACCAAGCGAGAAAGTATAGGTGAGGAGTAGAGCTGACAATTTGGTCGGGCTGGGCCAGCCCGGTGCTAGCCCGTCGGGCGAGTGGAAATCGGACCGGGGTGGGCGCCTACTAGAATTTCTTCGGGCCGCTATTTTGGGAGCCAACCCACCCCATGTATTAAAAATACATTTGATTTGCTTCGGGCCAATGGGGCCGATGGGGTCGGCCGTGTTTCGAACTAATGGGTAGGACCAATTTGGCCCTACTTTTTAGGCTTGAAAAATCACAGCCTAGCCCGGCCCTATTATCCTGCTGCGGGTAGGCGTTTTTGACAGCTCTAGTGAGGAGAGTTATATTAAGTCATCAACAAACTAACATAACCCTACAACTCAATAACTAGCTATGTACCCCAAACCAAGTGGTCGCACCTAGTCAAACGTCTCTAAATCCCTCAATGAAATAAAAAGAGCATGCTCGACAGACTCAAATATGTTTCTAGATTCATGACTAGTCAAACACATTTCGACATAGTCGCCCGGGCTATGAATCATAAAACATAAGTGCGTTACCAACTTAATTCTTCCTCGGCCTCACATGCCAATTAGCTTGGTCTTGACGTCTTTCCTAGACATGCTCCGAGACCAAATCACACATGACCATTGGATACATGTTAAAGTAGTGTCATCAAGCTTACACCTCATGACATGGTCCAAAGTCCCAAAGGGTACAAAAATAATACGGGCTCACACAAGTGATGAAGCGGGGACCCGTTCATCGGCTTTCCCATGACGGTCGACTCAAAGCACATGTAGTATGAATACATGCTATGATGGAGCTCCCACTCAATTTAGGCATGTCATGCTCTAGACATCATACAAATCTTAGTCCAATAGCTATTCAAGCGCCCGACCTACGCACTACTTGTAGTCACTCCCAAAGTGTTATACTTCATAATCGATCAACTCGGATCTCATCTTAACCTCTAGTTAAGGCGGCTGTTAATTATACTTATTAACCTTCCTCACTGCTCTAGTGCGAAGGCGATCATTTGCAAACCTCCTTATGCGACACAATCTTTTAAGTCTCATCCTGCTCGCTCTCTTAGCGCCAGGGCGATTGCCCGTGTGAGAGGGCCAATCAAAGCTTGGTGACAACTCACAAATTCAGTACCAAACAAATAATGAGAATACCACATATCTCATTAATCACAATATATTCTCATAGGCACATGATCAATTGTACTTAATCCCTAATGACGCACATACTTTTGAGCATTTCTCCAAACAAAGGCAAAAAAAAAAAAAAGGGATCAACGCCCACACTGCTCGTAGAAGTATGGCTGAGAACAATCTAACTATGCGCAAAAACTCTTAAGTGAAGTAAAGCCTCGTGTAAGTATGTTTGGTCTACCACCAATGTTCGGTGCCCAAATTATACATTAAAGTGGTTTTAACATCACAAAGACAACAAAATACATCATGGATGTGCGCGCAATGCGCATCATTTCAAGATGCCAAATTTGCCTCTAGCAAATCATAGACAAATCTGTTAAGATATCTAAGTATCCACATGTCGGCATCACAATAACGCATGGATCACTTCGATATCCACACACCAATCACACTGCTAAGTACAAGACTTACTGAGTACGCACATATCACACATCAAACATTCAACAATGTTTACTTAAATTAGCTAGAATTTCTTTTCATCTTCCGAAGATATCGTTTCTTGACTAAGAATATGATCTTTTACCATAAACTGTAAAGACAGCCAACACTGAGTGGCGATAACTCCATGTTATTTCCAGTCATCAAATTTTTGCCATATACATTGAGATACAACTCTTGACATACGTTCAGTGAATTAATTAACCATCGTGGGCCTATCAAAATGATAGCTCGATGAAATCAATGATGATTCAAGTTAAGCTGGAGCTTCTTGATCAGCAATCAATGCGCTCTTACTCCACTCTTGAATTCATCGGGTGATCCACACATATCTCCTTATTCAACTTTCACTGAACTATGTCATCATCAATCATCCAGGACAACCCTAGACGAAAGTGGAAATAATTGATATCATATCAGGCGAATTGAGGCAATCTCACCACTTTTGGAGAACATCTCAAAAAAATTACCCTCTTCTAACAGGCGTAAATATTTCATCCTTAGTCGAGTTACACACATGTTAATCAACCTATCTATATTGCACTTGACCTTTCAAAACCACATGTTTCAAATGGTCTTGCATCTAGATAGAAGATTAACAAGCTCTTAGACTTTACTCTTAGTCATTTGACTCATCTTTTCCTTCGCAACAACTATCCACTTAGGGCATCAAGTGAAGTCATATATTTTATCGACTCATCAATATCCACAAAAGTAATTGTGAAGGATACCCACTCAATCTCATATAGATGATGGGAATATTTCATATTCACTTCTTTTACTGATGGAATTTGAGAATCCTTTGCGTGTGAGACACTAGCTCCTACTGACTTAGTGTCGCTCCCACTATCCCAACGATTACTAGATGAGTATAAAATACAACATCCTCGCTAGAGAAACGAGTGCCTCCTAAGGATCTTGCAATTCATATAGTTTTAAGATCTCTTTAGACTTCACATATGCTCAAGACATCCCTTTTAGAGGAAAACTAAATCGTGCGACTTGATTCTCCATGTGAGAATGCATATTCTCGAACTTACATGGGCACAGACCCACTAATTTGGGCTTGTTGCCAAATTAAAGCTCGTAAAAGGTAGAAGAATAATTTGGAGACACATATTTTATGATGAAGGCAGCAACAAAATACACAAATCAATTTGCGCCATTATAAATCTAGTCATTTTGAAGCGGTTGTCCCTTCTTCGCAATCTCATAGAGCTGCAAAGTATTTAGAACCATCATTCAACTCGAAACTTTATTTTTTTCAACTGTGTGTCCAAACTAGTTAGACACACTATTTGCACATCTCCATCTGTTAAAAATCACTCAAAGCAATTTGGCGCTTCTAACTAATGAGAGTGAAATTGTACTAACTTATAGCATAAATAGCAATGAAAGAAAATATAATTCATTAATTTGTGCCTCACACTCATATGTCTGCACTCAATTTAGCGGACTTAGCTTTAAAGAAAAAGTAGTCATCTTTCATTAATCTTCCAGCAGGCTTATCCTGCTTGAAAAATATTATGCAGAGGGAGATTGACCTTAGCGAGTTAGACAATAAAACCTCCTCGAGCTAGTACAACCGTCCTCCTAACCTCACATACCATGGTATTATTAGAAGATCTAAAAGAAATACTATCTAAAGCCAAGCATCACAAAGAAAAGATAGACAAGTCTTCTCACTCAACAAATATCTTAGAAGTGCATTTATCCGAGTAAGACTACATCGACACATCAAGTTGCTCACACCAACTGTTGAGCTTGAGGTGACTCTTTTTAGCCTCCTCTTGTGCACTATATAGCTGCATAACCCGATAATAGTCATACATATTTGCTCAATCTCAAACATATGCTAAGTCAACCAATATCTACAATCCACCCATGGAGAGATTTTGAAACATTAGTGAAAAATTAAGAGAGCAGTTAAATAGTCAAAGTTCATCTCAGTACAATTACGAGCGAAGTTGCCAATCTCATAAGTGCACTTAATTTTTGTTGATACTTAATTGCCTCATTCAATAAGGTGACACGTCTTGTCACTATATGTTATAGTTCTAGTTTTAGCTTTTGCTCTCATCCAAGTACATTATGCTTGTTCCGACATTCACCCCAATTAGTTTATGTCCGTCAGCATAAGCGACAATTGCACTTCTGTATCACTCAACTTCTTATAATCAGCCTCTAGATAGGTGATCTTCATTAATCATAACACAAGTTATTAATATCCTTAATTCAACTTCATATATCGATTACTAGAGTTTTTAACTCGTGAGTAAGCTCATATTCCAAAAATAGAGCTTAAACTCTTTTATAAAATTTGCAGTTTAAACAAATTAAAGCGCAAATTAATTCATGATCCATAAGTATATCATCGACATTTCAACTGCGATTATTTCGAGCAATTAAGTTCTTACGTTTGCAGCTTAAACAAATAAAGCGCAAATACTTTTTTTAATCCACAAAAATATTGTTCGCGTCTAAGTCGCAACAATATTATATATCTTGTCTAATTTCATGATAAATTGGCTAAACTAAAGTTGGTGAGTTTGGTCTAAAAATATTTCAGTAATTTGCGCAAACAATTAGGTACTGATCTAAAAACTTTATTATGGATCCAAATAATATTTATTATTTTCTTCAATTAAATGAGATCGAAAATTTGCCAACAAGCTAGTAATCAGCTCCCATCAAATTAAAGATCACAATAAAAATTATTGATCTGTGAATAAAATTATCAATGTCCATAAATTAAATCATGCATGCAACCATGCGATATGGATAATTACAAAAAAACAAAATCCCCCATGGATGACATTGACATATGGTGCATCACGTGGAGATAATTTTGACCTATATATGATGGTAAAACAAAAAATATCCTTGTAAAATTGATGTTACATAGCCTCCAAAAATCGGCTTATTAAATACATGCCTCGAAATTAAAAAATACATATTTTCAAGGTTTACTACGTCAATCTATAAAAGGTATAAAAACAAAAATGAGGATACCGAATTACCACCATTGCCAAAAATTAACTCCCACAAATAATATTAATATAAAACAGTAAACATTCACATACATGAGCACCCGTATGTCAATTCCATTCATTCCCAACACATGATAATTCATATCACATCAGCAAAATTAATTGCAACAAAAAAAATAATTGCATACACACTACTACAAAAATGCTAAAACAACCGGTGTTAGAGCCACTGGTGTTAAAAGTCTGAACTTTTTGACAGCGGTTTAGAACCGGTGTCGTTTTCTTGAAAGGCACCTGTTTTAAACCGGTGTTGTAGAGGTAAAATATCCGCTTTCTAGGACCCTGATGTTAAAAGTTTATGTATTTGACACCAATTTGAAACTGGTGTCTTTTGATGAATAGACACCGCATCAAAACGCCCGTTTTAAACCGGTGTTATTTCATCTAAAGATACCTGCTCAAAACCGGTGTCCATGATGAAAAGACATCGCTTTTTCACATATTGTGTCATTGGAATACATAATGCTACAAATGGATTTTAAAAACAGGAATCAAATGATATCATAAAAATCAAATACCGACCATTTCCAAATATAATATAATAAAAATAAATATCGAACATTTCCAAATATACGATACAATTTATCACAAAACTAAGAATCACGACAAACAAATCAAACAATCCTAAAAGTCATAACCATCATAGTCTCAACAACCCCCAAATCCTTCAACATAATTAATTTAAAATCAAGAAAAATAAATTAATAATAATATCCACACTTTGAGGGAAGAAGCTCTCGCGCTTAGAAGATACTCCATCAGTGCAAAATGAAGACCTGCAAAGAAAAAAACAAGATAAAGAACAAATCAGCCATGCAGAGAAGATACTTAGAAGATACTTCAAGTTTCAAGGCATTTATATATAAATTTGGAAAAAGAAAAAGAAAGAAAATGGACATCTTTTATGCAAGGCAAGTATCCAATATAAGAGCATTGATATATGCAACCAAAGCTTCATTGATGCGGCCTTGTCTTTCATGCATCATACCTGGTACAACATGACATAGAAAAATAAGAAACTTGGTTTAAAATTATGAATTCCAATAAATAGAATTCGCAATAGTAAGATGAATGCCAATTATTTGTCATCAAATATAAAAGAAAACATGGTATTGTTCGAATTTCGAACGCAGAAAATCCAGATCAAAATTAATGGCTGAATATTCAAGTATCCAGATTTCAACCTGAGGTGAATTGCAAAGAGGTCGATAAGATTTTCTTTGGGCCTAGACCAATGCAACACGGATTTTCCTAAAATTCCAGAGTTCGTTGCAATTCCTAGAAATATCTATTTGAATCTTTGCTGATAGCAATTCATTGGGCTGTCAGCAAAAAACTGAAAATACAACACAAAAACAAATCAAACTCAGACACAGCAAGCTGTCAGCAAGAAACCAAAAATACAAACAATTAGACAAACTAAATATAGAGTCGTGTTCAATAAAATCAGGCCCTAGTGGCTAAGGAAAATAGGCCCGATCCTTTTAGCTTACACCTCAAACTTGTGTGTGAATGTGAGTGTGAGTGTACAATATTGTAACATATCTTACATAATTACCTGTGGGAAGAAATTGAGCATAACAAATGCCACATTCAACCTGCTCACCTCCTTTTGGAGATGTGGAGGCTGAGGCAACTATGTCGAAAACATTGCAGGATTTTCAGCAAATGATTTGTCTTTCACCCTATTTTCAAAGATTGAGAGAAAATATTAGATCAAAGACAAATAACACCAAGCAGAAGCTATTAGTAAACATAACAAACATTATTATTAAAAGTCCAATTAGTACAATAGCTTTCTCAAACCATTTGTACTGAAGAGATAACAATATACAACTAAACTGAAAGAAACCTACTTTGGTATTTGATCAGACCCTACCTTTCAAGTTGCTGATAAAATATGCTATTTAATATTTATCACTTAATAGAAAACGTGTCCTTTTTCCTTACATTAGTCATAATGAACATCAAGTATGCAAAAGTTAGGTAAGCAATGGAAGTAACTAAAACTAAGTACCAACACTTGAGATGTCAAATATTTTTTTTGAGTTCTCTAGCTAAATGTTGCTACAACATGAGTCAGACAAGATTTAGATCCTTGAAAGAAAGCCGATCTAAAAGCAAATCCTTTAGTTCAGTTGATTAATAAAGAAAAATTGATCAGTTCTCAAGTATGTCAAATGCTTACTAAAGATTCCAAACTTTTCAGAACATGTATGTATACTTTTTTTACCTGTGCACTTGGAGGAATATTTTTCATCTGAGTATCCACTTCATCTCAGTCTGAGAATCAAATGAAAAAAAGGTCAGAACTACAAAAAGAACATGTTGTATCAATTCAGTAAAGGAATTTTAACTTGTAACAACACTTTGCTTATTTCATTATCCACCATTCATGTCAGTGGATTCAAATGAAGAAACCTTATTCTATTCATTAGCCACCATTTAGTGAATTTTAAATCGTACTTTGATATACTGCAACATCATTGTCCTTATATACACAAAGTGAAAACTAACAAATTACTTAGGGTTGTTCAGATGGTCATGGACGTATAACTATTACAGCTTCCAAGTTGACCAAAACAAAAGAATCTCAAGAACAAAATACATAGAAATGTGAATGAATGAATTAGGGAAATACCAACTCCTTAGGAAAATAAACCTGTTGATAGATCGACTAAACGAGGAAAACCGCGTAACAAGAAACAGTCCAGTGAACACACTCTGCGTTAAATCAACAAAATAAAAAGTTCTTCAAAAATAATAACCGAAAGTTAGTCTAACATCAAAAAAATTCTATTGCATAGAGCAAAAGAAAAATAGGTACAAAAAAAGGGGGAAAACCAAGCTTTGGGATGAAGACGATACCTGTTATAATGTTGACGTCAAATTTGGTCAACAAGGAATCAAATATAAAAATAGTGAATATAATAAATGGCTGTAAGTGCCTTTTTTGTTTATTAAATGGCCAAGGTAAAGTACAGAGCTGTTTTTTTTAGCCATCTCCCCCTTTTTTTCTCTCTTCAATCCTATTTATACTTATTACATTTGATAGCCTAGCAATCATTACATCTAAGCTATTAGTGGGACACTTGTCTCCTCCTTATTGTGCATGAGTTGATTAATGGACACTTGTCACTTTGAGTGGGACACTTGTCTCCTCCTTGTTGTGCATGAGTTTATTAATGGGACACTTGTCTTATTGAGTGGGACACGTGTCTCCTCCTTGTTGTGCATGAGTTGATGAGCTGGTCTTTTGGTAGGCCTTTTCTGGTCTCTGGGCTCTCTGGGAGACCCGGACTCTCGGGCTCTCCGGTCGGCTCTTCTGGTCTCCGAGCTCTCCGGGAGACCCGGTGTACATAAAAAAATTATCCTGTTTTATTTGGGTATCAACAGGCCTCCAAGTTCTAGGCCGAGGAAGAGATATGTTGAGTCGGGCTGGAACTTTAAGAGTTGAGTGCATAAATGCCCCCCTTTTTTTTTTTTTTGGATCATAGACCGAGATCTTTATTGATAATACCGTTTCAGGTATGCTACATTCCATGGATGCATAAATTTTTCTCCACTCAAATATTCTAGCCGCACGCCCACCGGATAAGACGTGGTCGACCGAAATGGGCCCTCCTGTGTTGGCTTCAATGGGTCAGGTTGAATGCCCGTTATCTTTTTCAATACAAGATCGCCGACCAAATCTTCTTTCCTTTACTTTCGAATTGTAGTACCTTTCACTCCTTTGTTTATACACCGCATTTTTCATCTCAAGATCGCACCTTTTTCTTCGAAAGCGAGTCTAGCTCGGCTCGGAGCGCCAATTTGTTGACGTCAAATTTGGTCAACAAGGAATCAAATATAAAAATAGTGAATATAATAAATGGCTGTAAGTGCCTTTTATTAAAATAAAAAAAAAATAAAAAAAAAATCTCATCTTGACCTAGCTCGAGCTCACCTTGGCCTAGCCCGAGCACATCTCATCTCGGCCTTGCTTGGCCTAAAAAAAAAAAAAGGGGCATTTATGCACTCAACTCTTAAAGTTCCAGCCCGACTCAACATATCTCTTCCTCGACCTAGAACTTGGGGGCCTGTTGATACCCAAATAAAACAGGATAATTTTTTTATGTACACCGGGTCTCCCGGAGAGCTCGGAGACCAGAAGAGCCGACCGGAGAGCCCGAGAGTCCGGGTCTCCCAGAGAGCCCAGGGACCAGAAAAGGCCTACCAAAAGACCAGCTCATCAACTCATGCACAACAAGGAGGAGACACGTGTCCCACTCAATAAGACAAGTGTCCCATTAATAAAGTCATGCACAACAAGGAGGAGACAAGTGTCCCACTCAAAGTGACAAGTGTCCATTAATCAACTCATGCACAATAAGGAGGAGACAAGTGTCCCACTAATAGCTTAGATGTAATGATTGCTAGGCTATCAAATGTAATAAGTATAAATAGGATTGAAGAGAGAAAAAAGGGGGAGATGGCTAAAAAAAACAGCTCTGTACTTTACCTTGGCCATTTAATAAACAAAAAAGGCACTTACAGCCATTTATTATATTCACTATTTTTATATTTGATTCCTTGTTGACCAAATTTGACGTCAACATATAATTTTGGGATATTATTAGATAATTTGATGGAAAAACATAAAAATTCGAATGATTGGAGAAGAAGAAGAGGAAGAATCAGGAACGTGCACTTTGGCTAACTGTAGAGAGATCTAACTGCATAGATTCGCTATGGCAGCAGAAAACCTACGATCGGCTAAAACTCCATTTGCCCAAACAGTTCTGCGAGCTGCCATTAATGTCATTTCCTCAAGATTTCCCGATATACCCGACGAAACAGCAGCTTGTCAAATACTTCGAGGACTACGCGGACCGGTTCGATATCCGGCCAGTTTTTAATCATAGGGTTGTGAGCGCGAAGTTTGATAGGGTTCTAGGGTTTTGGAGGATGAAGACAGCGACAGAAACAGAGGAGGGCGGAGCGAGGGAGGGAGACGGTGGAGTATGTGTGCGGTGGGTGATAGCAATGACGGAGGAGAATGCGGAGGCGGTGGTGCCGACGATAGAAGGGGATGGAGCCCGGAGGAGTTTGGGGGGGAGATGGTACACACGTGTTTGTATAAGAGTGGACACTGTATCTATATTGGACAGTATATCTATATGGCACTATAAACAAGTGTGTATGGTTTGGAGAAAATTTTACAACTTTTACTATTCTACCAACAATAACTTAATTAATTAGAGGGCTATAAGACATCGGTTCTACAACCGATGTCTAAAGATCTAGTTAAAAAAATAAAGACACTGGTTCTTTAGACCGGTGTCGAAAGATCTGGTTTCTAAAATGTTAGACACCGATTTTGGAACAATGTCTAAACAACTGGTGTCTAATCTAAAATGATTCATATAAATAGACATCGGTTTCGAAATCCGATGCCAAAATCGGTGTCTATTTGGAAAAGTTGTTTACAGTAGACACCGGTTCTAGGTAACCGCTGTTGTTTATCAAACGACAACAATAATTAGACACTGATTTCTTACGAAACCGCTGTTATATGGGAAAAGACACCAGGAAAGTCATAAAACCGGTGTCTTTTTGGTGGTGTCTATCAACAGTTTTCTAGTAGTGACACATAAGCAAAATAATAAAGCATGCAACTCATAAATTTAAAATCACATAGAATATTTTTGTTTGCACCTCAATGCGCAAAAATATATTTTTTTTACGCACCTTATGCGGAAAAAAATTTCCATGCACCAATATGCAAAATGATTTTCCTAGGCATCACAATGCACAAAAATATTAATTTGTTGCAAGCATCTAAATGCGCAAAAATAATTTTTCTTTCATGCACCTAATGCGAAACAGAAAAAATGGCATTGTTACATATGCGCAAAAACCAATTATTCATGCATCATATTGCACAAGTATAATTTTGCAAGTATTCTCATGCGCAAAAGTAATTTTTGCAAGCACTAAATTGCGCAAAATATTTTTACATGCATTAATACTATAACAAAAAATAATAATGCACAAAAATTAATTTTGCAACGTCTCAAAGCGCAACAAATTATTTTCATATCTATGCAAGAAAAAATATGTTGTCAAGCTTCTATACAAATACAAAACATGTTAGAGATATAACAACAAATAATTTTAACCTGGTGGTGGAAATGCAATAGATAAAATAAAAGGTCTGGGGTTCGATTCATTGAGACCAATAATCCCTTTAATTTTTAGGGATAATTACAAAAAGTACCCCTGAGGTTTGACCTAATTAAAAAAAAACCCAGCTAACTTAAAAACTTACAAAAAGTATCCATGAGGTTTGAATATATTTCAAAATCCCCCTTCATATTTGTAAATCATTGCAGATTACCCCTTAATTTTAACACTAAATCAAACCTCAGGGGTATTTTTTATAAGTTTTAAAGTTAGCTGGGTTTTTTTGTAATTAGGTCAAACCTCAGGGGTACTTTTTGTAATTATCCCAAATTTTTATTAAATGAATGGCTACTCATAAGCGACAGTCATCCACCACATGGCAGTCAATATACCCGCATGGCATCTAAATAGCGCCACATAGGCGGCCATATTAGTGACAGCATGCAGCCACATGGCGCAAGTGTCGCCACATTAGCATAAAAATTCGTCCCGCAAAACCGAAATAAATTGCGCCACATTAGCATAAGAAATCATGCCCCAAAATAAAAATAAATTGCGCCCACGCGAACAACAAATCCACCTTTCCATCCCTCATCGCCCGTGCAGGAGTAACAAAAGGAAATTTCAATTAAACATGTAATCTTACGTTTTTCAATGCAACCTTTTGTTTTTCCTGTAAAAACTGTGAATCGACATAACTTCTTCGTTTCAAATCCATTTTACATGCATAATATATCAAATTAATCATCTTTCCGAGATCTACAATTTGACACCAATATAATATATATAAAAATGAAAAAATAGGTTTGAATCTTTCCAATAAATAAATCAAATCACATGTACCATCAAACTCAAATACATCAAATAGGCGAGATCGAACCCTAATGACTCTGATACCACTGTTAGCAAATATGGGTCAATATCTAAATTACATATTTGCACATACAAGGTGGTCAAGTATACCAATTTGCAGTGGAACCGTCGATCCACATAGCCAGGATTGAGCTCGTCTACAAGCCTCATTTTGATCCATGATTAAGTCATCTATAAGCCTCTTTGCGATTGAACCACGAACAACGAACGAATTCCGTAGATTGGTTAAACCATGAACAAGATCACAAACCGCCTTTCTTGTTGGTGTAAATAATTACTAGAATATTTACTTAGATATGCACACCTTAAACCCTTGAAGAACTTTGGTGATGCTCCAAGAAGAAAACTGTAGAGAGAAATTTTAGTATAGAGATTATTATTTTTATGTGGATGACAATATTATCAATACTTCTGATATTGTGAGAGAGATGTCAATATATATCGAAATCTCATATCTCAGTTAGAGTCCTAATGGGAGAGGTTTCTAGATAAACCTTATCTAAATACGACTCCCTATTATCTCAAATATGGATGCAACCTAATTGCACCCAATACATCCAAATTATATGGCGAACATAATACACCCCACATAGTCCGACACATCATATCTTATATGATCCGAAACAACACCCCACATGTATTGCACCGGTAAAATACTAGTTAAGATAATAGGAAGAAAATATGAACCTAACAGAAAAGTGAATTCTAAAAGAAAATTTTCTGATTCAAGTGTTGTTTAATTACATTATTGACTTTCATGGGTTGATAATGTATGCTTAATTTTGAGTAAGGGAAGAAGTATAAACTTTCACTAAAACGTATTTGTTGTTAGATTTTAAAATCAACAATAAAATGTACACAACGATGTATTTTTCTTTTTTGGGCTTTCATTGTGTATTACTAACCAGTCTCAAAATTCTCATGATTCGTAGTTTTCTTTTTCCCTTTTCTTTTAGCATCATATACGTACTTTGGAGGTGATTTTGGACATTGCTACTTAATTCGGAGTTAACTAGTTAACTCTATCCCACTTTGAGGAAGTGGGTCAAAATGTTCAATAGCAAAGTCCACGGAGGAACAAATTCCAACCAAGTGGTAATAAAAATACAATAACACCCTTTTTAGAGGTATCGATCGTGTTGTGTTTTATTTTCGGGGCTCATGTTCTGACATGGGTATTATACATTTTACACGAATACGGTATGTTTATGTAACAACCGGGGGCTATCCCAAATGGCTTTCTTTCTTGGGCTTTTTCCCTTGGACTTTCCATCCGCGTCGCAACTCATAGACTTCCCACCCCTGAAAATGGGTTTCATGCCTCTCCCCACACTCGAACCTGGGACCTCCAGGCTAAAGTCCCAAGTTCTAACAGTGTGAGTACCACCAGTTGAGCTAGCCAGATGGAAAGCCCAATGGAAAAAACTCAGGAAAGAAAGCCCGTTTGGGATAGCCCCCGATCGTTACAAAAATTCAAACAAGCATTCTTGTATGAAAATTACTTACATACGGCATAAAAATTTCTGCAATGTTTCTTACCTTAAATCATTTGAATCCTTGGCTAATAAATTGAAAGCCCCGTTAGGGTTATTCTTCAAAAAAAGTTCCTAAACAAGCAAAGGTAAAAATCTTCTTCTTCTTCCTCCTAAAAAATGACCGCCACCGTGACCACCGTGCATCGTCGCCGCCGCCGCTGCCAAACTCCACTATGGCCACCCTCTTCTCAAACCCTAAGCCCCAATACCCGAAACCCAAAGATAGAAATCAAGAAGAAAGTAAGAGAGAAAGAGAAGAAAATAAAAAGAGAGAGAGAGATAGAGAGTGAGAGAGAGAGAGAGAGAGTTGACGTGCTTTTTGGGCAACAAAGGAAAATAGGGAGTTTTGGTATCGTGGGGGAGTAATTTAAAATAAAATACAACCAAACAAGGGCTAAATTGGCCTTTTTATTGAATTAACCGAGCAGATCGTATGCAGTCGGCTATCGATTTTTACAACTTGATTTTGTCTTTCTTTCGCTCTCTTTTGATACTCTCCTATTTTCTATCTTTTGTTATCTATTTTCTCTCTCTTTCTTCCTTGTTTTCTTATTACAATTCATGAGGCCACTTTTATACCCAATGATGGGTTAATTATTGTACAGGTAATGGGACACTTGTCCTTTCTTTAGTTATTCCTAGGATATACGCTGTAGGGTGTATCTAGCTGACTAATTACAATTTTGTATTAAAATAATGATGCTATTTACGGCGCGTGTGGGAGTAGCCATGTGTTGGGAGAATCTTGTTGACCTTGAGGGAATATTGTTGCTTTTGAGGAACTTCTTTTATTGTGGGTATGCTTTTTTGTCTGATTGTCCGTCGTAACCTCAGTCTGCTTGTGTACGCATGCTCTGCTCGGTAGGGTGTTCGCTTAAGTGCCTATCTGACTTTGTTCTGCTGGAATGAGCTCGGTCACTTACGTCATCAGCTCGGTTGCTTACGTCACCAGAGTCATCCCAGTCGGCTGGCGTCATTATTAGCTGTTTGGCCTTGTGGCTTTATTTTTGTTTAGCTCGGCTCGTGTATTTTTATTTTACCTTAGTTCGGCTCGGCTGTCATCAATGGCCCCCAAGTTTAATTCTGAGGAGAATATTCTTCTGAGTCGGATTTAAACTTTAAAAGTTAATCATGAATCATAAATGAAGGAGGAACCTAAAAAGTCTTCAGTTACTGACAGCTGTCATCTAGCATTAAATGCTGAAAACGGCGCATTAAATGGGTGCTATGATGGCTGGCACGTGGCATTTGGCGGCTGGACCTTTTCACACGGGAAATGGGGAGACATGAACGTTTCTGCAGGGATATGACATTTCCTGTAGTTTTCTGAATATGAAAAGACGTGCCTGTTGGGTTGGCACGCTACCTCCGAGGGAAGTCATCTATAAATACCCCATTCCTCTTTAATTTCATACTTTTTCACCAATCTTCTTTCGAGCAATATCAACAGTGACCGAGCAGGAATTCCAGGTCGGCCTAGAGCACAGAAGCTTCAAGAACCTTTAGGTATTTCCAAATTTTTCTTTCTTTCGTCTTTTCCTCTTTTTCTTCAAAAAATATGTCCGGCTCCGAGGATAGTCAAAATCAAAATCATAGTGTTGAGCCTGAGATAGAGGATCCCCCTTCTGACCCTTCTGTTTCTTCTTCCCCAGTGAGAAGTGTTCTTCCCGCAAACCCTATCTTCGTAGAACTTTCCAGCTCAGAACAGAGTCCCGAGTTAGAGGCGCCACTTGAGGAGATGCACGTAATCTTCTACCCTACCAAGTGACATTATTTCGGGAAGGTCAGGTATACAAGTCAGGTTTGCCTCAAGAGGAATCGGGTGAAGAGGTAGAGCATTCGGATCACCATTTGGACAGATCTGCTGAATTCATGGATTCTCCTCGTGATTATCTTGAGGAGGCCATGGGCTCGGAGGAGATCGGTCCAGAGGTTCCCCAGCCTGGTGGCTCAGAGCGTGACGGGCACTGTCATGGGGAACCGAGGCAGGGTGGTAGCCCCCCGTTGAATGTAGTCGAAGGCTAGACTCGGTCTGTACAGAACGAACAGGCGAGCATGATAATGCCGAGGCTATACGTGATTCCCTCGACAGTGCGCTTTTGGTGCCCCAACCCTGCCAAAGTACCTGAGCATCCGCCGACAGTGTGAGTGGAACTTGCCCCTATCCCAGGTGCATCCGGTGACCTGGGGTCGTAGTCTAGGGCTGGTGGTGCTTTTTTCAAAAGAGAAGTACCCACACCCTAGTTTTGAAGAGATAAACGAGTTATTCCTTTGGAAAGCGACTCTTAGAGCCTAAAGACGCACTTCGGGTTGGTACTACGTACAGACTCGGCCCGGCTACATAGATGGGCTGGTTTATGGCCTTCCTTTGTCCCTCAAAGAGTGGAGGGATAAATGGTTCTGGGTCGAGGGCGACTGGCAGTCAGGCTGGGGGAGCTTGTTCCTTTCCCCACCGTGCATTTTTTATACGATTTCCGTAAGCCCTTTCTCTTGTTTTCAGATTTTTTCTTTCCTTTTTTCTTGGGTCATTGACCTTTTGTTTCTTCTTACCGCGCAGGTAATCATCCTTCTTCGAGAGGTCTCTCCAGGGTCTTTGTGAATTGCCTGGAGAACATCCAGGCCATACCCGAGCTAGATAGGAAGATACAAGTTTTGGCTACTGAGGCGGAGTTGGCAGTGGCTATCTGACGTCTCCGAGAATGAGGAGGATCAAGGCAGGATGGATCTTCCGTTGACCGGGCGAGGAGGAGATTGGGAGCTGGAGTGTAGCCCAGCCAGGGTTGAGCAGGTCGTTCTGCCTCCTACAACCCCTGTTGGGCAAAGGGCAGCAACTCCCGAGCAGGGTGTTCTGTCACAAACCGGGCCAACCCCTCCTGGGCAAGTGCCTTTGCCGGTCGAGAGGATCGAGTCGGTTAAGCAGGCTCGGCCAACTGACACCTGGGGTAAGCATGAGTTCCATATTTTTTCTTCAGTTTTTGTTTTTCCGTTGCACTTATCGCTTTCTTCATTGTTGTAGGTCCTGTGGTGGTGAATTTGTTTGCCCGTCTTCACCGGGTAAGTCAAACGGCTGCTCACAGAGCCAGGGTGACTGCTAGTCCGACCACAGATACTGAGGCGGCAAGGAGGAAGGATATTCGGCAAGGCAAGCGCCTGGCTGAGGGCGACCGAGGAGATGAGCCTCTGTTGCAGAGGAGAAGGGGCGGAGTGGTGATCAGTGAGCTTGGACGACCGGCATTGAGTAGTTCTGCTTAGAGACCGGGTGGGAAGAAATGGCTCAATATGCCATGGGACTGTCTGGTAGGATAATTGGAATGTTGTGGCATATGATCGGTCAGGCTCATGACCTGGAGAAATGCCACACCAACCCTCAGGAGGCCCATAATGATCTGCGCGGGGCCCAAGTGTCCTTGGAGTCTCAAACGACTGAGGCTGTGGCCGAGGCCAATATGGAAAGTACGAATTCAGAAAAGGCTAGGGCCGACCGAGATGCAGCTCAAAAGGCCACAGAAGAGCTCCGTGCAGAGGTTAAGGAGCTGAGAAGGCAGGTTGCTGCATTCCCTGGGGAGCTGAAGAAATGGGAGGTCGAAATCCAGGGAGAAATGGAGGAAGCTTCCCAGCTTAACTAGAAGTCGTTCGGGCTTATAAAGACTCCGAGGAGTATGCATATATGTTGACGTGTGGGCATGCTACCAGCATTGGGGAGATCCTTCATGATCTTAAAGAAGGAAAATCCGTGGCCAAGCTGGAGAAGGATCTCAACCATCTGAACGCGGACTTGGATGCTCTTCGTCCTTGGTTTCCCGATACTGCTCCCCCAGCTCAAGAAGGAGAGGCCTCTAGTGACCCGGTTGAAATTCTCCCTTCGGCAGGGACCCATCCTCCTGCTTCTTAGTATTTTTTGTCATTTTTGTGTTTTGAAATAGTTGGCCTTGTATGTACTTGGCCGTGGGCCCCCACTGTAAATATTTTCTTTATGAACGGAATTTTCTCTTGTCGTTTCTTTACTCTATTGTATTTCTGCTTTCTAAAATTTTTGCCAAGTGTTGGGCTCAGTTCTCTTCAAATAGATGTAGGGATGAATCCCTGGTTTTCCTAAATAGATATATTGACAAAAGTAGATGTTAGCAAGTATCGTGCTAAGTATTGTGCGCGATTCTGACCGAGTCTTTTCAGTGAAATTGTTTCCAAGTATTGTGCTCGGTGCATGGCAGAGTCTTTTTAGTGGAATCATTTCCAAGACTTGTGCTTGGCGCGTGGCCGAATCTTTTCAGTGGAATCATTTCCAAGACTTGTGCTGGGTGCATGGCCGAGTCCTTTTTGTGGAATCATTTCCATGATTTTGTGGTCGGTGTGTGGCCGAGCCTTTTTTGTGCTCGGTGCGTGGCCGAGTCTTTTTTGTGGAATCATTTCCATGATTTTGTGCTCGGTGCGTGGCCAAGTCTTTTTAGTGCTCGGTGCGTGGCCGAGTCTTTTCTGTGGAATCATTTCCAAGATTTTGTGCTCGGTGCGTGGCCGAGTCTTTTTAGTGCTCGGTGCGTGGCCAATTCTTTTTTGTTGAATCATTTCTAATATTTTATGCTCGGTGTGTGGCCGAGTCTTTTTTGTGCTCGATGCGTGGCCGAGTGTTTTTTGTGGAATCATTTCCAAGATTTTGTGCTCAGTGCGTGATCGAGTCTTTTTAGTGGAAGCCTTTAAGTAGGGCTCATAGGATATCAGATGAAAAGATAATCTCCATTTCAGTACCACACTGAGCCTGTTGTTAACACCTTAGAACATCTCCACTGTGTTGGAGTAACTTCCAGGAAAATGGATCAAGTAAAATGTCCGGAAATCCTAGGTTTTACTGATAGTATTTCTTCAAGTATGTTACATTCCATGGATGTTTGATTTTCTCCCAGCTTAAATATTCAAGCTCGTATGCGCCATTTGACAAAGCCTTGCTGATTTTGTACGGGCCTTCCCAGGTTGGTTTTAATGGGGTGGGCTCGGCCCCAGTGACTTTCTTTAAGACCAAGTCACCGACTAAGAACTTTCTTTCTTTCACCTTGAGTTGTAGTATCTTTCACTTCTTTGTTTGTATATAGCATTTTTCATCCCAGCACTACACCTCTTTCCTTCTAATAGATCTAGTTCGACCATCAAGGCGACTTCACTCTTTTCTTCGGAGAAGCTAGTGACCCTGAACGTTAGGGCCCCGATCTCTACCGGAATCACGGCTTCAACACCGTATGTAAGGGAGAATGGTGTCTCCCATGTGGCGGACCGATGTGTCGTTCTATAGGCCCATAATACTCTTGGTAGTTCCTCGGGCCAATTTCCTTTGGCTTCTTCTAGTCTGGTCTTCAATGTATACTTGAGAATTTTGTTTACCGCCTCGACCTGACCGTTTGATTGTGGGTGGTATGGAGTGGAGAAGTGGTTCTTGATATGAAATCTTTCACAAAAAGCTCGAAATTTTCTGTTATCGAATTGCTTCCCGTTGTCCGTCACTATTGAGTGGGGTATTCCAGATCTGCATATTATCGACTTCCACACAAAGCTGGTGGTTTTTTCCTCACTTATTTTCGCTAAAGGCTCTGCTTCGGCCCACTTGGTGAAATAATCTACTACGATTATGGCATATTTGACGGCCCTTTTGCCAGTGGGGAGTGGCTTGATGAGATCGACTCCCTATTTGGTAAATGGCCAAGCGCTGAAGATTGAAGTGAGCTGTTCGGGATGATACCTGACATGTGGAGCAAATCTTTGACATTTTTCACATTTCTTTACAATCAAGACCGCGTCTTGCTTAAGGGATGGCCAGTAGTACCCTTGCCGGTCAATTTGCATGACCCTTTCATTCTCAGCTTTTTGCCTTCTCACAGCTTCTGCATTCTTGCGCTAGATTTTCAAGTTGCAAGATGATCATATTCAACCCAGTAAGTGATCCCTTTCTTTTGTGGATTATATACTTGATGTCTTGTGGTTTTGGCTGCGGTTGATAGCTTCTGCCTCTTCCTCTGCCACCAGATTTTCCCCTTCCTCTTCCCGACTCATTTCCTCCTCTAGGAGTGTATTGTACTAGAGCTTTTGCTTTTCCAACATCGGGCATAGCAATATCTCTTAGGGGTTTGATCGCAGGTAAATCTGTTCTTGCTGGGGGACCATCATATTGCGTCCTCATGTTCTGGATACGTGCAGAATGCTTCTCAGCCACCTTTTCGAACGCAGCTTCGATGGCTTTTCTTGATTCTTTAAATGCCAACTCAACTTTCTATTCCACTGACAACTCTTTCGGTAGCTTGCGTAGAAGTGAAGCTGTTATTTCTCCTTGCTGAGGAGTTTGGTCAAACATAAGCTTCAAATGGGGGTTTTTCAAGCTTCCTTCCCCTTAGTTGTAACTTCCTTCTTCCCCACCTTATGACTCCCTTTCCCTTCCTTCAATTCCCTCATAGCCCCCATCTTTCCCCTTTTTGTCATCAACACCAAAAGATAGGGTTAGGGCAGGGACAATGCCACTTAGATTAAGTCGAGTCGGCTGTTGGTTGAATCATGTTTAGCATCCGACTTGGAGTAGGCTATTCGGAACTCGGACCACATAGTTGTTTGATACATGTTTTTATCTTAATTTTGATGATTTTATTTTTACACCAAAACAATATTTTTAATTGTTGTCCAAATACTCCTAAATAATTTAAAATGGTTTTAATATTTTCCGGAGTATTTCTTCAAGTTTTATTTCAGATAAAATTGGACAACACTTTTAATGGTTTTATGTTTATTAGTTTTTACTTCAAAACAAGGTTCCTAAATGTTGTCTAAATACTCCCGATTGGTTTAAAATGTTTTTACTAAATTTTTGGAGTATTTCTTGAGTTTTATTTTCGACAAAAATTAGACAACATTTATGTCTCGAGGTCAACCGGTCGCCGTATAGGGCAACCCGTACCTGAAGATGAATTTTAGAACAAAAAAATGAGACGAAAGGGAAATAGGCCAGGTCGATCGGTCGACCAGGGCGTCGACCGGTGACGTCGATCGGTCGACACCCTGTCGACCGGTACTTGGGAGCAAAATATCGAACAGAACATTGCTCCTTGAAAAATCATTGAGGGGGAGTGGTCAGGGTCAAGGTCGACCGGTCGAAGTCCCCCCTGACCGGTCGCCCTGTGTTATTTTTATATGTGTTCTTCAAAACGTCTATTTCTGTGCGACCGGTCGCCCTATGTTTTGACAGCAAATTTCTGACCGTTTGACAACAGATCTTTTCCTTAAATTGTGGGATTGATTTCTAACAGCTATATTCTTGATTTTAATTGTATTTTTCTGTAGATTTTCAATCCCTAAGAGGAGCCTTTGCTTGATCAATCATCTCCTATAAATAGAGGAAGTTTTGGAGCAACCAACACAACAATTGAGATACAACACAACAAGATACACTTCAAGCAAATACTTGTTCTTCATAGTCATTATTCTTGTTGTAACTTTGCCTAGCTTATCACTTTCACATCCTTGAGGTCTAGGCTAATCTTGATTACACTTGCACTCAAATTGTAATATTTATTATTGAGATGTAATCTTGATTTTTGGTCATCATTCAACACAAGATATCCTTGTGAGTATTTTTGTGGTAAAAATACACTTGGGTGATCTAGTTGATAGGTGTTTCAAGAGTGTGGTGCTCTTGATGTGTTGAAGAATTTGGTATTCTTCAAGATTGAAGATTGTGGTGATCTTCAAAGGTGCCGTTGAAGGAAGATTGTGGTAATCTTCAAAGGGAGATTGTGGTAATCTCCAAAGGTGGTGTTGTAGAAGAGTGTGGTGCTCTTCAAAGGTGTTGTAAGTTGAATTTGTATTAATTTTGGTAATTAATAAAATTCTTTTTCTTTTTGAAATCCATCCCGGATATACTGGGGTGGTAGAGGATTAGGCCCTAGGTGGGTTGAACCTCTTTAAATCATCGCGTGTTGTTTACATTCCGCACCTATATTATTGTCTTTGAGCATTCGGTTCGAAAAAGAGGGTAAAATCGAAAAGATGGAGATAATCTATTCACCCCCCCTCTATATTATCGTAGCCGCTTGGACATACAAGTGTATCAAAGCCAAACTCTTTGGCAAGCTCGTTTCAAATTGCGAGTGAAGAGAAATGATCGTCGGCTACGAACGAAGCTCATCTTACCGGCACCTCCACCACCAAGCCACCACTATATGCAAATGATAGGAGCAACTCAAAAACATCTACTTCTCAAAGGGATACAATGTCAAATCTAAGGAACAAGCCTCTTACAACTTCCAACTATGAAGAAGTTGAACATTGTCTTATGGGCATCGAAGAAGAAAACGAGGTATGTCTTAAACCCTCTACTTCCTATGATATTTTTATACAAAATGGTTATAGTGATTTGCAAAATGATTTTGATGATCTTCAAAATGAATTCCAAAGCTTGCTTGTTAAATACAAAAATTTGAAAAAAGAATTCAATGTTTTGAAAAATGATAAGGATAGTTTATTTACCTCCTATGAATCACTATCATGTGCTCACTCCACCACACTTGACAAGGTTAGAAACCTTGAAAAACAAAATAGTATTCTTGTTGAGGATATGAATTGCATGAAAAATGATTTATCAAAATCCAACTGGAGTACCAATAAATTGCCCAATGTTGAGAATGATAATGGTTGTGATAATTTGGATAATGAACTTGATCATAAGCCTAATATTATCAAGTATATGAAAAAGAATCAAGTTCCTATACATGTTAGTACTATCACTTGCTTTTATTGTGGTAAGAAGGGACACGCCGTTAATACTTGTTGGGCTAGAAATAGCTCTAATTAATGTTGGAGACCTAAAAGTCTCAAGACTAATCCCAAAGGACCTAAACACTTGAGGGTACCACAAAACAATGTCATATTAGGTACCCGACGGAATAATAATCGAAGAAAATTCATACCGCCAAGAAAACATCAAATGACCATTTCATTTGATCAAAGGAGAAAACATTTTCAACAAAGTCATTTTCCAAGAAAAGGAAATAATCAAAAATGGGATGAACAAAATCCTTTGAAATGTCAAAGACATCATCACGATAATTTTTCAAGAGAAAGCACTTTCAAAAATGGGAAGGCCACAATGCTTGGAAATGGAGCAGATGGAGAAACCATCATCAACATGAAGATTTTCAAAATGGAAGATATCATCAACAATGGGAACGACACAACCCATGAAAATGGCAAAATTGGTAAATCGTATCTCCCCTATTTAAATCTGCATCTTTTGCATGTTTTTATTTATGCTTTAATTGCAAAATGAGTTTTCAAATTTTTAATATTAAGGTCTTCTATATATGAGTTTTTAAAAATCCTTCGAAAAAAATGAGACCTTGTTAATTTTAAACTCTTGAGAACTTAGAGTAATGAATTTTTATATCTTATGGATTTCTATAAAATTAGCATTTTTATGATATCTATTATTGTTTGGCCTACAATTGTGCTATCATATCTTGTGGAAAATTTGTTTAAAGAATTGTGTAGGTTATATATCTCATATTCATTGGCTATCGTCTATTTCTTCATCAAGAGATTCTTAAACCATCGAGGTATGTTCACTCGTATTTTTCTTAGTACTCGATATTGTGTTCATGTCATGTTTATGCATTTATCTTTCAAAATATTTCATTTCAATCCCTTAAGTGCCTCTAAATGATTTTATGGAATTTTTCTCTAAAGGGCACTACTCGTAAAATCTCGATTTTCTCAAGTATATGTTTTATCGAAACTCATATTCATCGGAGTTAGTCCTCGATTACATTTTTACAAAGTTTTAAAACTTTTGGGGTGAAAAATTGAATTTTGGAAAAATCTGGAAAATGAAATTGCACTGGGACGGTCAAGGCAGGGCCGACCGGTCGCCCTGCACGTCGACCGGTCGCACCCGACCTCGACCGGTCGCCCAGGCCAAATCTTTGGTTAAAATCCGTATGTCTTCATTTTAAGAAACAGAACAAGATTTTTCAAACCCTCGCACGCACAACGTCTCCACACCCTTTCTCTATAATCCTCATTTCTTCATCAATCTCTGTGATTCTTGTTGCTAATCCACTTGTTTTTGCAAGAATTTTACATATATGGCACCTCCAGGAAATTCTATCGGTCAAAATCCCACCTCCAAGCGTAGAAAAGGCGGAGAGGGTTCTTCGAGAAATCGGCAAGAAGAAGCCGAACAAAGGGATATTCGAGCTACCTAAAGGAACATGGCTCAAGAACGTGATGACATTCAAAATCCCGTACTCTCCATGCCCCAAATTGCCAAGCTCCACGGAACAATTTCGTTCAAAAATTGTCGTTGGGCGAAAAGTAAGAAATCTCTAATACCATTAGCTCCCCGTTCTAATAATGTTCTAGATTTCATCAATAAATATGCAGAGTGGTACTATGAAGATTTGGAAATGGGTGGAAAATCGATTGCTCGCACTAAAATTTGTCGATTTAATTCGTTTACTAATGAATATCCTACTATTATAGGATTCTTTGAAGAGCAAGGTTGGATGTTTTTGTGGGAGCATGCATATGTTTTATATGATGATGATATTATTCAACACTTTTATGCAAATATGTGGGTGGAATATGATGATAATAGGAAGCTTATTGCGGTAAATTCGTTTGTAAGGGGTCGTCATTTTAGGTGGACTCCTAATGAAATTCGTCGGCTTTTACATGTAAGAGAAGGTGTTTGGGACTATTTGTCTTGTGCAATTTGGAATGATGAGATGTTGGGGGTTTCTATGAAAGAAGTCAAGACTTATTTGGGCGTATGGCCAAAATATTCATTGTTGGCGATGACTCTTGAGCACCGGATTATATCCGTTATTGTCGCCTATTGCATATGTGGAAAAGCGGGAAAAATGCCTAGCAACATGGACTATTTCTTAACTTATAAGATTGCTAGAAGGGAACCGCTTAATTTTGGCGCTATACTTATTCAATGTCTTATTGAATCCGTTACTCAAGGAAATAAGAAGTTTGTTATAGGCAATTGGATTTGCAAACTTCTTATACAATCGGGACTACCTTCGTCGGAGTGTAATTCAGAGGTATTTCAAAATGATTTTGACATTGATAACATCTCCCAAATGGTCACTATGCGTAAAAATATGGATATCCGACCAACTAAAATGGCTAGAGGAAGAGGTCAAGGTTCCACATCCGAAAATCCAAACGACTTCTTTGATGATGCCGAGGCAGCGAGATTGGCGGAGGAGGGCGAACCGAGCAATCCGGAGGGTAATACCGGTGCTCAACTATCTAGGAGGTACACCCAAGCCGAGTATGATGATTTAAGAACATTTCATGAAGCTAGTTATGAGGCTTTGGAGCAAAAGACCTCCAAAATGCAAAAATCAATCGACAAGTTGAAGAAATTCATCAAAGATCTTATTCCCGGAACTTGCTTCTCTTCGGACGAGGAATGATGTCCCCACCCCTTTATTATATTCGCATTTCCTTTCTTGTCCATGTTATTTTGTAATTTTATGAACTATCTTGTAAAACTCTAAATTGCACTAATGAGATTTGCTTGTTTTCTTGAAAGGGTTAAAATAGCAAGTTGGAAATGGCCGTTTGGTTGAACTTGGTATTGATGGAGTATTTGATGGTAAAAATACTCTATTTGCATTGTTTGATAATTGGTATGAAGTACTTGATGGTAAAAGTGCTTCTCTTAATTTTTGATGCCTTGATCATTTTAATGGATGATTTGGGACATTTGTAATGTCTTATATGCATTGGTTGATGTTTGACATGTATTACTTGATGGTTCTTATATTTTTGCTTCATGGCATTCGTAATGCATTGATATCTTATTTGGCTCAAATTATCTCAATTGGGTTGAACCCTTGAGAATTTACTTTGTTAGGCCTCTTATTTATTGGACATATGTTGAAAATTGCTTCTGGAGATGATATGAAAAACCTTGGCTTAATCTCTTTTGCAAGGGCAATATACATTTTCTTCAAATTTTGACACCCGCCAAGTGTTTGATAAAATGTTTCAATGAAAGATTCATCACCTACATGATTCTCTTATTTTCAAATGTCTTAAATTCTTATTGAGATCATGTTTTTAGCTAACAAAATGAGCTTATGGATTTCTTATGATACATTTCTCCTATTTTTCTTTGGATTCCAAGCTTAATTCTTTCAAAGGATAATAAATCGTATTGTTGGCGCACTTTGATTATTTATATGATGTTTTTATTATCCTAACATTCTTTTTGATGATTCCAAAGGGGGAGAAACAGGAAATTGGCTCGTTAGCTAAAACAAGCTAATAAAATTGTTAGCTAAAAGAAGCTAATAAAAGCTCGATATAAAAGCTATAAGCTATGGCTTCTTAAAGCCATAAGTTGTGGACTATACTTAGTCACATTGTTGTATGATGATCTTATATACTTGACTAATGGTGTTTTGTTGACAGGGGGAGCTTATAAGCTCTTGTACTTAAGTACAATTTGTATAAGCTAAACTTTTAGCTTGTGGTTGATTATTTGAACTATAATCTTGTTGGGCTTGATGATAGGGGGAACTTGTGCTTATTCATGAATATATTTTCACTCCCGTATTTGGTTGCTTATATATCTTGGAAATGTTACTCGCTTCTAAACGGTTAGATGTTTTTACCGGAAAATCGTTTTTAAATTTGTCCTCCTAATATTTCTAAAAATTGTTTTGGTTTGTAATCATCAAAAATGGGGAGATTGTTTGATACATGTTTTTATCTTAATTTTGATGATTTTATTTTTACATCAAAACAATGTTTTTAATTGTTGTCCAAATACTCCTAAATAATTTAAAATGGTTTTAATATTTTCCGGAGTATTTCTTCAAGTTTTATCAGATAAAATTGGACAACACTTTTAATGGTTTTATGTTTAATAGTTTTTACTTCAAAACAAGGTTCCTAAAATTTTGTCTAAATACTACCGATTGGTTTAAAATGTTTTTACTAAATTTTCGGAGTATTTATTGAGTTTTATTTTTGACAACAATTGGACAACATTTCTGTCTCGAGGTCAACCGGTCGCCGTATGGGGCAACCCGTATCTGAAGATGAATTTTAGAACAAAATATGAGACGGAAGGGAAATAGGCCGAATGTCGGCCCGGTCGACCAGTCGGCCGACGGCGTCGGCCGGTCGACACCTGTCGGCCGACGGTGCACTGGGAGCAAAATATCGAAATAGAACATTGCTCCTTGAAAAATCATTGAGGGGGGACCGGTCAGGGTCAAGGTCGACTGGTCGAAGTCCCCCCTGATTGGTCGCCCTGTGTTATTTTTCTATGTGTTCTTCAAAACGTCTATTTCTGTGCGACCGGTCGCCCTATGTTTTGACAGCAAATTTTTGACCGTTTGACAGCAGACATCTTTTCCTTAAATTGTGGGATTGATTTCTAACAGCTATATTCTTGATTTTAATTGTATTTTTCTATAGATTTTCAATCCCTAAGATGAGCCTTTGCTTGATCAATCATCTCCTATAAATAGAGGAAATTTTGGAGCAACCAACACAACAATTGAGATACAACACAACAAGATACACTTCAAGCAAATACTTGTTCTTCATAGTCATTATTCTTGTTGTAACTTTGCCTATCTTATCACTTTCACATCCTTGTTGTCTAGGCTATTCTTGATTACACTTGCACTCAAATTGTAATATTTATTATTGAGATGTAATCTTGATTTTTCGTCATCATTCAACACAAGACATCCTTGTGAGTATTTTTGTGGTAAAAATACACTTGGGTGATCTAGGTGATAGGTGTTTCAAGAGTGTGGTGCTCTTGAGGTGTTGAAGAATTTGGTATTCTTCAAGATTGTAGATTGTGGTGATCTTCAAAGGTGCCGTTGAAGGAAGATTGTGGTAATCTTCAAAGGGAGATTGTGGTAATCTCTAAAGGTGGTGTTGTAGAAGAGTGTGGTGCTCTTCAAAGGTGTTGTAAGTTTAATTTGTATTAATTTTGGTAGAGGATTAGGCCCTAGGTGGGTTGAACCTCTTTAAATCATCGCGTGTTGTTTATATTCCGCACCTTTATTATTGTCTTTGAGCATTCGGTTCGAAAAAGTGGGTAAAATCGAAAAGATGGAGATAATCTATTCACCCCCCCTCTAGATTATCGTAGCCGTTTGGACTTACAATAGCCTTTGACTCGGCTGCCATTAATTTCATTCTGGTTTGGAGAACACCGAGCCGCTGGCTCATGTTAGTCTCAATCTTGCAATCTCATTCTTGTGTTGCAGCATGAGCAACTCCATATCCGACTTGTGAGATTCTTCATATCTCACCATGTGTTCCTCCTGCCTCTGTTGAAACTGAATGTTATCCACACTCTAGACTAATAATTATGCAAATAATGACTTGAAATAACGGACTTGCTCTCTTCTTATAGTTGTGGTCTGTGCAGCCCACTCTCGGATACGTAGAACAACTCCACGAATATCCCCGCTTATGTTTGCATCTCGATTGTCCAGCCTTAGGTCTAACGATGCTAAGTTGTGCTCCATATTCTCGATTTCAGCACATATGGCTTTAAACGCTTTCCGAAAGTCGGCTGACAAAGCAGACTCATCCTCAGGCCAAATGTTATTAAAGTTAAAACCTATAGGCACCATCGTTGAATCAACTAGAATTCCGGGCTCTACTTGCACAATGTACTTGGCTTGTTCTCTAGCAGATTCAGCATCAAGGGGTGGCAATTCAACTTCAAATGTGAAAATATCTTCGAACATATTATCTGGGACGATAGGGATTCCCGCAGGTCTAACTTGTGGAGCCTTTCCCTCCTCCTTTCGAATTGAGTCAGCTTGACTTGCCTCAGTTGTACCAGCTTCGGCGATATTGGGAGCAACTTCTTAGCTTGCTCAGTTGACTGATTTCTAGCTTGAGCAGTTGTGTTGGCACCTTTCGGTGGTGACGACCTCGGTTGTCTTAACAGCTTATTCAGTATTAGTAGGTTATTCCTTTTGAGTTGTCTTGTCCTCTGCTGATTTACCAGCACCATCGGAGTGTGATATAGCCATTGGGGTTGGCACATCAACAAACACAAACCTCAATGGAGTCGTTTTGTCACTCCGAGATTCTTAAGTATCCTCAGCTTTGTCCTTCGAAGAATCATCAATGGGTGTAGACGCATCTTTATTGTCAGATTCTAGGATTTCTGTGTCAATATGCTCCTAGGAATCGCTAAGAGCGCTAATTTTGTCTTTCATCAGTAGTCTCTATTTGAGGAATTTGGTCTTTTGCAACTTATTCACCTAAGGAAGTCTCAACTTCCTTTAGGCCTTCAACACCCCAGCCTCGGCTGCACTACTGGAGGTCCTTTAGCATCCCTATGTGCAGTATTAACTACACCAGGGTCTTGGACAATTCTCCCCATTGCAGACTCATCTGCCTTATGGTCTTTGGTGGCATCCGACGAAGTCTCAACTCCTAGGATTTCACATTCAGGACCAGGAGTCTCAACTCCCATGGTTTCCATTCCATCCTTTGCCTTAGCTGCATCAGCAACATCATCGATCTTCAGTGCTGATGAAGTTTCAGCTGAGATAGTCTCAACTATCCAAGCTTCGTCAACTTCACTCTATTGTTCCACTGATTTCTCACCTTCGCATCCTTTCTCCAAATATTGCTCTCCCACAACATCCTCTGACCTAGCTATGGTGGTGAGAGCTTCCCCATCAGCTGGCGCACAAGCTAAGTTAATGGTTGTGGGGTTGCTCTGCACCTGGGACTCGGCCATTTTTCCTTCTGAGTGATCAGCCATGGGGACAGGTGTCTCAACACCTTCAGGAGTTGGCTTGGCTAGGGTGCCCGCTTCATCTCCTTCCCTAGCTTCATCGCCAAACTTCTGAGAGCCATTCTTTGAATGCACGGAGGATGTGGTTGCAACCATATCATCAGCTATCTTCTGTGCCACATCCAAAGGGTTAGATCGAGAAGAGAGTTGGGAAGACTCTCCCGGGCCCTCTTACAGTTATTGTTCGTGCATGGCTTTAGATTCCTTGATGGCTTGTTTGAATTTGGCCTTCTCGACTGCTACAGTAGGATCGATCTCCTCCAAGTCACTGTTGTAAATCGAGTCGATGTGATGCTCATGACTACCGGTGAACATGCACATTTTTTACTTCTCAATGGCATTGGCCTTCTCCAAAGCCTTTTTCTTTTCTTCTTCTTTTATGGCACGAAGGGCATCTATACAAAATTCTTCACTGAGGGCAGAGGGGATAGAGTAACTCAACTTCCATCTTCTCCAGTCTCTCAATCTCTGTTGAATATCAAGATAGATAGGAGATAGCATAATAACATCGTCATCATCTCCTACTTTCTGAATCGTGGAAAGTGGAGCTTGCTCCTCCTCATGTACATTGGCATTGGTCTGAGGGAATGCACAACTCTTTTTTCATCAAATTTGGCTATCTCAACTCCTTGTTTTCCCACAGCTATCTCTCGAGCCGTTGGGTCTTCTACAATCTGCCGATCGACATCCGCAGTCTTTTGGGCATCCTTGGTGGATGCATCTCCACCATCTTGTTCTTTGGACTCTTTCTTCTTGAGTATCAGCTCTTTTTCTGGCTTCTCTGGCTGAGTGGCAGACTCAACTTTCTCAAGTTTTGATCTGGCCAGTCTTCTTCTCCTGGTCAGAAGTAGAGGAACCTCATCCTCTTTGGCTTCTTCTGTGGTGGCTTCTGGCTCCACCATATTTATCGTTTTCGCAGCAGCTAGCTTGCGGGGCACATCTGCACATTTTTTCTTCATGATCGAAGAAGGCTTAGAGTTATCCTTCTCGATCTCGATTCTTTGGGACAGTGCTTTTGGCTCGGCGACGGCGGAGCCTTCTTGGACTTGGGCTGCGGGCGGTGTGCTTACTTAGTCGCCGCATCTCTTTTCTTCAGGATAGGCTTGGGAGAGAGAGCTGGAGTGGTTGCAACTCCTTCTGCGTCAGCTGACTAACCCTCACTCGTGTCAGCTTTCCTTGCATGCGCCTTTCTCTGAGCTCCAAATAGGTTTGCCTTGAACATCTTCTTGTTCACATGGAATGGCTTTCCATGTCGCAGGGTAATACCCTTTACTTCCATCAAATGGCCAAAACCAGGCCATACCCCAACGAGCTTCCAATAGTTCCATCTTCCTTGATGTTAATGTTGATCAAATTTTGGTAGATAGGGCTGAAAACAAACTTATCCCAGTTAAACTTCTTCTCTTCTAGAATCGCTGCCATCACCACCAGCTTAGTCCGAGATAGCCGGTTAAAGCTTCCGAACTTTATATCAACGCATTTGGACATAATGTCCATCAGCTTGTGGTAGTCTTCTTTGATTAACTCCTTTTTTGACTCATTCTTGGCTATCTCTTTCCAAGCCGCAACCAGGTTCACGTCCTTCTCAGCAATCTCTTTCAGCCCTTCAGTAGGCAACTTGCAATGTTCAGCTAGGTTAGCAACAGTGATCTTTATGGCCTTGCTATGGACAGATGAGCGAATCTCATCATCGTGCACTTCAGCGTTGACATAGAAATTCGCAACCTCTTCTAAGTACGTGTGAGAGAACTCCATAGTGAGAAAATCCTTCAGCCCGGATTTATCGAGCTTCTTAGAAATCTTCTTCACCAGGACTTCATCAGCACCCTGTTTCAGCATTCTCTTGAAGTCAACTGTCGTTCCTGAGTACATCTTCTCAGACATCTTAATAAAGTCATATGATGCTTACATTTTCGATGAATATAAACGGTGAAAAAAGCATAAAATCTCAATTTTTAGAAGTAGGGTTTTTGCTTTCAAAGAGAGAATAATCATTTGCTTGTTGAAGACAATAGAGCTTTTGTGAGGAGAGAGAAAAATGGTTTTGGCTTATATCAAACTTGAAAGGATGGTTTTTGGAATTTGAAAATTAGATCAAAATCGACAGTCAGGATTTAACCTTTGAAACCGCTTTAATTTTCCCGCATTAAATGCAGCAGCATTTATATCCAATCATAGGCTAAACGTGCAACTTTTGTTCTTACTTCCATAATTACGTTGATGTAATCCTTAAAAACATTCTCGCTCGCAGAAAAAGTTTGTGTTTTGTCACTTAGCTCACAAATAACTCAGCTATCATCCAAAAGTGACTTGACTCTGCTTCTCTCTTCACATTAGATCATTCAATTTACAGCCTAACTCGATCTGGTGATTTCTGTCTTAATTTCATTTTCACTTGGCTGGAATGTGAAACTTGCTTTTTTCATTCTCTCTTTTTTAGTCTCTGCTGATTGAGTCTTCTGTGTGTCCTAACTCATCTCAATTTACCCCGACTCATTTTTAAGCTCTTCAAATCTTGATTCACATAAGGACTTTTTGAATATGTCAGCTAACTGCTTATCAAATGAGATGTATTCCAAAGCGACGTCTTTCTTTTGTGTGATTGCAATAGCACTAGTGTTATCACACATAATTGGAATCTCTCTTACTTCTATGTCATAGTCTCTCAGTTGTTGTCTCATCCAATGAACTTGGGCTGCAACAACACCTTTGCAGCCTATGTACTGCTTTCTGATTGTGGATATAGCTATTGAATTTTGTTTCTTCTGAACCAAGAAAATAATCTATTTCCAAGCATTTGACATGTACCTGATGTACTCTTCATGTCCACTCTACATCCTGCATAGTCTGAGTCTGAGTAGTCTACCAACTTGAATCCTCCTTCCGTTGGATACCATAAGCCAACTTCTTTGCATCCCTTCAAATACCTTAGGATTCTCTTAGCTGCAGCCATGTGCCTCTCTTTTGGTGCAGATTGAAATCTAGCACAAATACCTACATCAAAGGTGATGTCTAGCCTGCTTGCTATTAAATAGAGCAATGATCCAATGAGGGCTCTATATCTAGTTTGATCAATAGCTTTGCATCTGCATCCATATCCATCTTGACTGATGTGTTCATAGGAATCTTCCCTGATTACTTATCTTCCATACCAAATTTCTTCCTTAAATCTCTGGTACACTTGGTTTAACTTATGAAGGTTCCATCCTTCAATTTCTTGACTTGAAGTCCTAAGAAGAAAGTCAGTTCTCCCATCATGCTCATTTCAAACTTGCCTTGCATAAGGTTTGAGAACTTGTCACACGACTCATTGTTTGTGGATCCAAAAATGATATCATCCACATATATTTGAACAAGCAATATACTATCTCCATCTTGAATCCTAAAGAGTGTTCTCTCGATTTTGCCTTTGGTGAATCCATTGTCAATTAGAAACTCAGACAATGTATCATACTGTAACGACCCGAATTTTTATGCCTTAAAAAGAATTTTATTAATTACATTATTTGTTTATTTTATAGAATAATAATGGTTAATTAAGAATTTATTAATGATTTTACTACATAGTTAATTTGTTATATTACGGATAATAAAAGAGTCTTTTAAATGGACTGTGAATTAACTTTATTTGGGCCTTACATGAATAATTGGATCTTTAATTAGTTTGGGGCTTTAAATCATGTCTATATTGTTAGTAAGTTAATTATAAGCCCATGTACGGTAAACCTAGTCCAGTTCGGAGTAGGTTAAAACACAGATATAAGACACGTAAAAATCCCACTTTAGAGAACACAGAAATACACGTTAATTATAGAGAAGAATAAGACGACAGTTAGGGAGAGAGAGATCGACCAGAAAGAGAAGAGAGAAAGAAAAGTCATTTCCCCAACGCAATTAATTCGAAAGAGGCCTGTAAAGGATTTCACTACCCCTAAGTTGAACATGCAAGTAATCTCTTTAGGTTTCACGTAGATTTGGGTTATTATTGTTATGTATGTGATTTTCATTATATTGATTTCAATGTTTGTCCCCTTATTATGTTTGAGTATGTTATGTATGTATTTTATTATGCTGATCTCAAGGCTTGTCTTATCATGTTTGATCATATGTCTTGTTGCCTTAAATGTTATAAAGTTTAATGTATTAGGCTTGCTGCCAACTATGTATGAATTGAGTGTATGCTTTTCTTAATTAGTTGAACATAGGGTTTATCCCTATATTAATCGAATGTAGGGTTTGGCCTTAACTAACTGAATGTAGTGTTTCTCATAAGTGATTGGATATAGGGTTGTTTCCTAATTGGTTTCCCCTTGCTAATTGAATATAGATTTTCCATTAATTAAATGAATGTAGGGTATTCCCCTAATTCAGTGAACGTATAACTTTTCCCCAAGTATAATTGAATCTAGACTTTAGATTTCACTAATTAATGGAACGTAGGGTTTTCACTAATTAATTGAACATAAGGTTTATCCCCAATTAATTGAATGTTTGATTTCCTAAATTAGTTGAACATAAGGTTTATCCATGTAGGGTTTTCCCTTGACTAATTGAATGTAGGGTTTCCTTTGACTAATTGAATGTAAGGTTTGTCCTTAACTAACTGAATGTAGGGCTTTCCCCTAAATAGTTTTGAATCATTGTAGGGCTTTCAGTTAATTATTTGAATGTAGGGTTTTTCCCTAAATAGGTTTAAATAATTGAATATAGGGTTTTCCCTTAACTAAAATACATACATAACATAGTCAAACATAGTAAGGGGACAAACATTGAAATAAATATAATGAAAATCACATACATAACAATAATCCAAACCCAAATCTACGTGAAACCTAAAGAGAATACTTGCCTGTTCAACTTAGGGGTGGTGAAATCCTTTACAGGCCTCTTTCGAATTAATCGCGTTGGGGAAATCACTTTTCTCTCTCTCTTCTCTTTCTGGTCGATCTCTCTCTCCCTAACTGTCGTCTTCTTCTTCTCTCTAGTTAACGTGTATTTCTGTGTTCTCTAAAGTGGGATTTTTATGTGTCTTATATCTGTGTTTTAACCTACTCCGAATTGGACTAGGTTTACCGTACATGGGCTTATAATTAACTTACTAACAATATAGACCTGATTTAAAGCTCCAAACTAATTAAAGATCCAATTATTCATGTAAGTCCCAAATAAAGTTAATTCACAGTCCATTTAAAAGACTCTTTTATTATCCATAATATAACAAATTAACTATGTAGTAAAATCATTAATAAATTTCTAATTAACCATTCTTATTCTATAAAATAAATAAATAACATGATTAATAAAATTCTTATTAAGACATAAAAATTCGGGTCGTTACATTCTCCCCACTTTTAAAAAAGTTTCGTCCTCGAAACTTGTTAAATATAAAAATACGAATATACCAAGGCGTGAAAACAAGTCTCAATTCATTTTTTTTTCTAGACATACCAATAGTGATGACATATATACATTCATTTGAGCAACAAATCATTCCATGAAAATAAAGACAAGAGTAATTAATGACGTACAAAACTAAAATCAGTAAAAACACAAGCAAACATTTCATAGAGTCCAACATATATTCATAATGACAATACACATAAAAAGCTTACCGATTAGCGAAGGGAGATGCTCGAAGCGCGACTCAGAACCCATGACTAGTTGAGTTTAAACTTTCGTAAATTAAATCATTTAAAAGTCTACAGAACCGATTTAAAAAAACACTGGGCTCTGATACCACTAAATGTAGCGCCCTTTCTAGCTTCTTGAGTTTTTATGCGAAAATAAGCAATTAAAATTGAAATACTTAAAAATAATACCAAAAAATACGAAATACTAAAAACTTTTACTTCGTTCAAAACTTTGCAGTGGAATTAAATGCTAATAACTGAAATAAAATGACATTCGACGTTTAATGAACTAAAAAGTCAAACTTTGAAAATAAAAGAATTCCATTGACATAGGTTCCCGAGTCATCAGCGCCGCCATCTCCTTCCTCTTCTCGCATTCTCATCTCGAAAAATTTAACATTCGTGGAATGAGCTAAAGGAGCTCAACAAGTAACCTCATGCATGAATGCATGCCTAATGCCATATCTTAACTTTTATAACTTAAAAAGACTTTACGTTTTCATTACTTAAAAACCTTCCTTTCATTGCTTAAAACTTTCTTTTGCATAAAACTTTGCCTTTCGTTGCATGAAACATTCTTAGGACGTGAGCTCACTTGGTAACACATTGTTTTAATCAGGGTCGCAGTGGGCCTTGTTATTTGGAACCCGTGATTTTGCCACGAATGTTAAATTTTTCAGATGAGAATGAAGAAGAGGAAGGAGATGGTCGAGCGCAGTGACTCGGGGAACCGATGTCAATGGAATTCTTTTATTTTCAAAGTTTGACTTTTTAGTTCATTAAACGTCGAATGTCATTTTATTTCAGTTATTAGCATTTAATTCCGCTGTAAAGTTTTGAACGAAGTAAAAGTTTTTAGTATTTCGTATTTTTCGGTATTATTTTTAAGTATTTCAATTTAATTACTTATTTCCGCATAAAAACTCAAGAAGCTAGAAAGGGCGCTACACATACCATGCTCTTGGTGCTTGTTTCAATCCATACAATGCCTTCTGCTCAAAATCTGGAGGTTGTTCAACATAGTCTTCTTCCTCTAACAGTCGATTCAAAAATGAACTCTTCATATCCATTTGATATACAGTGAAGTTCTTATGTGAAGCATAAGAAAGAAACATCCTTATTGCTTCCAATCTGGCAAAATGAGCAAAGGTTTCATCAAAATCTATACCTTTTTCTTGGTAATACCCTTTGGCTACCAATCTTGCTTTATTTCTGACTATAGATCCTTCCTCATTCATCTTGTTTCTGAATACCCACTTTGTACTGATAATATTTTGGTGGGTTGGCCTTTAAACTAATTTCCAAACTTTATTTCTCTCAAACTGATTCAGCTCTTCTTGCATTGCTTGAATCCAATGTGTGTCTTCCAAGGCTTGAGACACATCTTTAGGCTCTATTTGGGAAATAAAACAAGTGAACATTGCTTCATATTGTGCTCTGGATCTGGTTCTTATGACATCTCTAACATCTTCAATGATTAACTTAAGTGGATGGTCTCTCATCCTTCTCACATCAGGTTGGAGTAAGTCTGCTGGATTCAGCCGTCTTGCAACTAAGTTGTCTTGAATAGCTTCTTCATCATCATTCAGCTGCAGACCGTCCCGCTGTCTTTGAGATTCAGCTATCTTATCATCTTTAGGGTTGAGTGCTCTCACATCTGCTTCAACATAAGGACTCTTCTGCATAGTTGGCTGATTCTGCTTCTCAGCTAACTCATCAATGTCTTATTCATTTACATTTGGCTCATCAAACACCACATGGATAGACTCTTTAGCACTCTATAGGCTTTACTCTCGGCTGAGTATCCCATAAACATACCTTCATCAGCTTTAGCATCAAAAGCCTTCAAATTATCCTGGCCATTGTTGTGGATGAAGTACTTATATCCAAATATCTTAAAATATCCAACATTTGGCTTTATCCCTGTCCAAATCTCATAGGGAGTCTCTATTAATTGCCTGTTTGTCATGCATCTATTCTGAGTATAGCATGCTATATTTATGGCTTCAACCCAAAATCTTTTAGGCAACCCAGCTTCAGCTAACATTGTCATTGCAACTTTCTTGAGGGTTTTGTTCCTTCTTGAAGCTACTCTATTCTGCTGTGGAGTCCTTGCAGCTGATAACTCATGCGCAATACCATTTTCAGCACAATACTGAGTTATAATCCCATTGACAAACTCAGTTCTCCTGTTAGATCTTATCTTAATATTGGTTTAACTATTCTCATTTTGAACACTTCTCATCAGCTGAGGTAACTTCTGCAGTGTTTCATTCTTTTTACACATGAAAATTGTTCATGTATATCTTGAATAATCATCCACCACCACTAAGGTGTATTTCTTTCCACTGATGATAACTGGCTCAACAGGACCAAATAAATCCATATGCAACAGATGCAATATCCTTGTTGAAGAAGGACTTGGCTTATCCTTGAAAGATGCATCACATACACTTGCTTTCTTGTACACTGAGTCTGGAAATCCTTCCACAAGATGACTCCTGGCAAGCTTGTTGATTGTCTTGAAATTCTCGTGACTCGAACTTATGCCACAGCCAAACCGGATTCGGCTTTGTACTCTTTTTAAAGACATGTGCTTGGTGTAGCAATAGATCAATCCACTACATACATGTTCTTTTGCCTTGTTCCTTGCAGCACTATCTCATTAGATTCAGCATCATTGATCTGGCATATCCCCATGTTCAATCCTATATGGTAGCCTTTGTCACAGAGTTGGTTGATGCTTAACAGATTGAAGTTGAGACCTTCAAAATATGAAATATTTGTGATCTCCGGTACATTTTTCTTGATGATCCTATGCCTTTGATCTCCCATGGAGTTTCATTTCCTCCAAATACGACTCTTGCACCTTTAATCTCCTTCAATTTTGACAGATTTCTTTTATTCCCTGTCATATGTCTGGAACATCCACAATCCATGTACCAGGTTCTTTTGCACTCAGTTTTTCCTTGAACCTGCAATCAAGGAAATCAACTTTTAGGTACCCATACTTGCCTGGGTCCTGGGGGTTAGTGCTATAAGATGCTCCAACCAACCTATAGCCAGATAATCCGACTCTAAGAGGTTGCCATCTATCAGTTCCATAATCATAATGCACATTAGGAAATTTCTACAACTGTCTCTTTTGTCTGTATGCTTGTGTGTTTGTTTTAGCAACTGCTTTCTTGTGGTATTTGTGGAATTTCTAGGTGTTGTGCCTGGGTGCATATGTGTGTTGATAATAGTTCTTTTGCTTTTGGAATGACCTTTGTTGAGGTTAAGGTTTTTGCCATGTTTCCTTGTATCCCCTAGGTCTTTGGTGATATTTCACATGGTTATTCCAATCAGCTTGGTTTGGATAGTTTCTACCATTCCCATCATATTTATTTCTTTAATGAAATCATTAGGGCTTTTGGTAGCTATGTTTGGCATTTACAGAGTATTTTCTATTTCGAGTCTGCTGATGGACTTGTCTAAATTTCTTTTTAGTTGTCCTCTCAGCATACTCTACTGGCTTCTTTCCTTCATCTTTGTATCCAAAGCCATTATGGTTGTGATTGTGTTTTGGTGTGGTTGTTGGTACAACATATGGTGTTTTGGTCTTTTGGATTCCCTCATTACTTGATGATCCTTTCTCCAAAATCACTTTGGGAGTTGTATTATGCACAAAGGAATTGAATCTTATGCATGTCTTATCTCCGCACTCTTTTTGAGTCATAATATGTTCATCCAATGATTTGGATGCTTTTGTAAATGAGGCATTCACATTTTTGAGATCTTTTTCCCTCTTTTCAGTAGCAGCTAACTCTGCTAAGATCTTGGCACTTTTAGCCTCCATCTTAGTGTTCTCATCAGCTATGTGACTTAGGGTACTCAAAATCTTTCATCATTTTCCGTAATGAATAATAAAGTTATGTGGGTGATGAAATGTTTGTATAATTGTCACTATCACTTGAATCTCAATAAGATGAGTTAGAATGTACCTCATCTTCTTGATCTTGTTCTTTGGCCATGAGGAAGATCATAGCCTATTCCTCAGTATCGCTTGAATAGTAACCTTCTCTACTATCTGAGTCTGCTGCTTCCTTGCAGTTGGCTGGCTCAGCAATCTCAGTAGCTAACATTGCTTTCTTCTTTTCTTGTCTTGTTTCCCTAAAGACCCTTTTTTCTTCTTCATTTCTGTATTTGTTGACCGGTGGATAGGGACAATCAACGGCAAAATGTCCTGGTTGTCTGCAATTCCAACACAGGTTTTTAGCTCTCTGATCAGCTCTCTCGGCTCTCTGATAGTTAGCTCTTTGATGTTGAGCTCTCTTGGGTGGTCTGTCCTCCCATGCTTTGAAAGGTGTTGAATGTCTATTGGAGGTTTCACCCTTGTTTCTTTTATAGTTCTTGTTAAGAAACTTGTTGAATCTCTTTACCATGAAGGCAATTTCCTCCTGGTCAATGGTCTCATTTAACTCAGCTTTCTTCCCTTCACTGGCCAACAATACAACTGTCTTGTGTACAACTGTCTCCTCTTGCTCTTTCCTTCTCATCTCAAACTCATAGGCTTTGAGGTCTAAGAATAGCTCATGATTTGATATTTTTGAGAGGTACATTGAATGTCTCAGGGCCATGACCTTCATTTCCCATTCAGCTGGGAGGGCTCCTAGTATCTTCATGCACATTTCTTTCTGAGTGTAAAAGCTCATTAGTGATCTCTGTGAATCTGGTATCCAACTGATCCAGATTCTCACCTGCAAGCATTTTAAAATTTTCAAATTTTTGTACAGTAATAGTTAATTTATTCTCTTTAATCTGATCAGATCCTTCACAAATCAGGGTTATGTTCACCTTATTTTTAGCTTCACGGCAAGTGAACAGTGTAGTTAATAGATAGGGTAAGCAAGGTTGATCCCACAAAGACTAATAAAATAATATACTAAGTATTGAGATTATAATATCACTATTTTTATTTAGACGATCGAAGTGTGATTTTTGTTTGTTAAAACTAAGAAAATATTTTATCATAAAAAGAACAAAGCAAAGAGTTACGATTAAAAAGATCAAGTAGATGAATGGATTCCAAGGTTCTAGTTTCAATAAATTTTCCTCTTGTTATCAGATTAATCAAGCCAAAGTTATTTTCTATCTTCCCTATAAGACGATCATAAAAGTAATTTATCATCTCTCTCGAGACACAATAAATACGTTGATTGAATTATCTTTGCTAGGATCTCTACTCAACATAAGATAAACAACTCCCAAAAGATATAAGATCAATAACCCTCACAAATACTCACAGTCTTCTCAATCATGCAAAGTATTCATGTCAAACACTCAAGATCTAGTATTGAAACTCATCTATCGAATTATGAATCAACACATCAATCATGTTAAACCATTGGCCATATGATAAAACAAGTAATAATGCGAAGTACTGGTTGAAGTAATATTTCCATCACAGCATGTGTTAGATCGAGTTCCTTCTACTTTTAGGCTTAAGGAATTTCGTGATAAGCTTGGAGAATGTTTGCAGGTTATGCTTGCTTGAATTTTGCTTGCTTGTGTAAAATCGTTTGTTTTCTCAGCCTTCTATAGTGCTCATTTGAAAATTTTCCCATTGAAGCGATAAGCTATTTTCAAACTGACATTTTCTTGTTCGTTGGCTTGTCTTTTCTTGGCATACAACAATGTGATGTTGACCATTCCTTATATTAAATGACTCTATAGCTTTACAGGGCCTGGCGCATACTTCAGTGTTTCCCATTGGTTTATTCCTTTTGCATATTTTTGGGCCAAATACTTTAAGACCTGGCAGCTTGGACTTATTACTATATCGAGTAATATCCTTGACTTCCTTCCAACGGATCAATGTCAGTCGTCTTGACTTGACGGCTGCCTTAACCCCTTTGACTTGAGTCTGCTCTAATCATATGGGAATGACTCAACTGTCAATTGAACTGTTAGACTTGGCTTTTGTACTGACTTGACTGTCACTTCCACATCCTTTACACAGATGTTCCTCAGTTGGATCTCCTTCAGTCGAGTCTTTGCCATCCATCTTGACCACACTCAGCTGACACACAGCTGGGTCTTCACTCTAGTCTTCAGTTGACTTCTTGCATTCTTCGACATAGCTGACTTCACTCAGTTCTTTCAGTCATATCTATTACAACATAGAAATACAAGGAAAATGAGGTGCCAACTTCCTATTCTAAGTTTTACATGGTTTCATCAAAATCTAATAAATAAATTTCCTAACACTAATCTAATTAGGGAACTTTTACATTATCCAATTGCTTGATGGGCCTTTCTACGCGGGCTTATTAAATTGAGTTGTACCATTTAATTTTAATTAAAGGTCCATTAATTAATTCTCCAATTAATTAACTAGCCCTATTTAATTTCGTTGATCTCCATCAATTAAATCCATCAAGCCCAATTAAGCAATCCAATTATTTAATTTACTAAATTAACTCAACTATTAAAGTTATTCATATTTCTTATAATTAATTAACCGCATTAATTAATTATTTCACACCAACTTGGGTTGCCTAATATTTATTAGGTTCAATTAAATAATATTATTATTTAATTAAATATTTAATCCATCAAGTGAACTAAATTAAAATCCCATTTAAGTAATCTCTATTAATTAAATGGATTCAACTCTTTCAATCAATTCAAGATTAGAAAAGTTTTATCCCGTCTTTTATGTGTGACCCTTTAGGTTCACAACGAAGCTAGCAGTGGGTTTGCAACATTTGCAACTTGTAAATATCATATATATTTCGATTAAATAATCCGCTTGAAATTAACTCCTTAATTTAAAGAACCTCACAAATCAAAGGAAGCACGTAGCAAATGCATCTTGATTACCTAGTCTTAGAAGAATGGTGAGCGAACCTATCGTTATACGAATGTCGTGCAGATACAGTCCCTCTGCCATCTAATCTCCCAATTAAATCGAGGGTATGGTAAAAGTCGAAACTCTTTGTAGACTTAACAACTATTATCCTATTTCGAGTCACTTTGATCCTTTGATGAATCATTATTCATCATTGCCCTGGCCAATGTCTTGTTTAAATCAAAGACTATAAAAACACATGAGATTCACCTAGTCTATAGGTGACAGATTCTTTATGCACCCAACGTATATCCCTTATGATTGTCAAGCAACCGAGAAATGCGTCAAAATGCATAGTGTTATGCACAAGATTACTATGGTCCCGCAAGTCTAAGGACTAATTAAAGCACTATCATAAATTAGAAAATTATTTATTCGACATACAATTCACAATGAATTTCCACTGGGTCGTTCAATATACTTGTTCTCCAACAAGCACCCACAGACATGCACTAGCATCCCTATGTGAATATCTATGGAATGAGATATTTCTCCTTTGCAGCGTGCATCGTATATGCGAGTCTCCTGGGTTTATTGATGTCCCATCTAAATAAAACCTTGGCTCGGAACATAATTTAAGACTACAACCATAGAGACGTCATTCCATGATTACCATCAAATGCGTAACCACGTCCCGTAGCTGAATGTGATCTAGGGAATTTATCCAATTAATAAAATAATTACTTTTAAAGATAAATGTCTTTATTAATAAATATTATGAATACGATTATCTTTATAAGAGTAAAAAATGCTCGCCATTAATTGGCTCGAAGTGCACTACGCTAACAATCTCCCACTTGTCCAAGTGCCAATTACCAATGTATCTAAAACCCATATTCTCAAGATGTCATTCAAATAGCTTTTGCGTTAAAGGCTTCTTTAGTGGATTTGTTATATTTTCTGTCGAGGACACACGTTCCACTCTAACATCTCCTCTACCAATGATCTCTTGGATCTGATGGTATCGCCTCGTAATGTGCTTGGATATTTAATGACATCTTGGCTCCTTTGCTTGTCCAGTAGCCCCATTGTCAACGCAGAGATCAGAATCGATCAATAACTGTAGGTACTACACCCAACCTTTGGATCAAGTTCCTTATCTAAACACCCTCTTTAGTTGTATTGCATGCGGCGATGTATTCAGCTTCGATGTATTTAAACGTGATCACAAATCCTGATATGAACTTCGAGTCACCTACATCAGACTGAAAACTGGAATCAGTGAGCTTTCTAGATTCATTTATCCATTGTTGTATATCAAAAATTCATCTTAGTTCTTCATAAGTACTCGACGATCGTCTTAAAGGTCTTCTAGTGGTCTTCCCCTAGGTTGGACTGATATATGCTCGTAACATTTAGAGCATATGCAACATCACGCCTAGTACATAACATATCATACATAATGCTTCCAATGGCAGATGCATAAGGTATGTGAGTCATTTTTTCTCTTTCATTATGAGTCTTTGGGGATAGAGACATTGAACGAGTAATACCCTGACTCATGGGTAAGAATCCTCTCTAGGACTTTTCCATGGTAAACCTTTTTTGCACTTTGTCTATGTACATGGATTGGGATTGTCGATCATCCTCTTGGATCTATCTCTCTGATCCCGATCCCCGGATGTAGGATGCTTCTCCCAAATGCTTCATGGAAATTTGAGTAGATAACCAAACCATTGTTGACTGCAACATTCCTACATCATTTCCAATGAGTAGAATTATAATGACCCGAATTTTTATGCCTTAGTAAGAACGTTATTAATTATGTTATTAAGGAATAAAACTGTATTAATGATTTTATTAGACAGTTAATTTATTAAATTACGGATAATAAAAGTGTCTTTATTTAATTGGACTGTGAATTTATTTTATTTGGACCTTATACGAATAATTGGACCTTTAATTAGTTTAGAGTATTAAATCAAGCCCATATTGTTAGTAAGTTAGTAATACGTCCATGTATCCAAAGTCCAATCTAATTGATAGTAGGTTAAAATACAGATATAAGACACGTAAAATACACACATTGAGAATGCAAAAAGAAATCTAAAGAGACAACACAGAGAGAGAGTCGGCCAAGAGAGAAGAGAGAATGACGTAGATAGAAGAAGAAAGAAAAAAGAGAAGAGAGAAAAGAGAAGAAAAAGAGGCGATTTCCCCAACACGAATCTTCTGGGACTACGTTTGATCTCAAAGAGCGTAAAAAGAATATGATTGTTCATGAGTTGAACATGCAAGTAATCTCCTTAGTTCATATAGGATTAGGATTTAAAATATTTTTATGTCGGATTTAAGGGAAATATATGTAAATTTATGTGTTTTCTAGAAATCATGATGTGCCTAATTAAGTAGTGTATCTCATGTTGACGATTATGTGTTGTAAAATCCGTGTGTGTATTTTCCAACGACAATACTTAGTAGTTTTATAATGTTTGGTTAAGCGATAATATTCTACTAAGTCATGATGCCATGAATCATGTAAGTGGTTTAGATTAACTCCTCAATTCCTTTACACAACTTGTCGCACTATTACAAATTGAATTTTGTTTGCTATGATTCAAGTTATTCCATGTGACAACACTTATGGGTAGTGTCGGATGGATATTGACGTGCAAGAAGTTCATTTATTTTTTTGTAAGTTTTAGTAGCTATAATGATTGTTTATAACATATATGCAGCTATATATATATATATATATATATTGATAACAACTAATCTGTTGGAATAAACAATGTGTTCATGTTCTAGAATAATTGAAGTATGTATATGATGGTTAGATATGCCACTAATCGCACACTTTTAATTATGACCTTAGTTTATGTTAGATCTATATATTGATTAATAATAGGGCTTTTTACTTACAGGTTTGAATAATATGAACAATTGAATATAGGGTTTTTTCCTAACTAATTGAATGTAGTATTTTTCCTAACTAATTGGATATAGGGTTATCCCCTAATTGGCTTCCCCTAACTAATTGATTATAGGGTTTTCCCCTTAATTAACTGAATGTGGGGCTTTCCCCTAAACAAGTTTGAATCATTGAATATAGGTTTTCCTTTAATCAATTTAATGTAGGATTTCCTCTAACTAAATGAATATATGGTTTTTTCTTGATTAATTGGATGTAAGGTTTTCCATTAACTAATTAGAATGTAGGGTTTTCCCTTAACTAATTGAATGTATGGTTTTTCCCATAATTAATTGAATGTAGAGCTTTTCCTTAAATAGTTGAACGTATGTTTTCTCCCTAACTAGCGGAATGTAAGGTTTTTCCCAATTAATGTAGAGTTTCTGAATGTATGTTTATCCTCGTTTACATGTTTTATGTCATGTATATTTTTTATATTTTTGCTAATTAATGTGATTTTATTATTATATTTATGCCATTGAAGTTTATGATCGAATTCAATTAAAGTTGCATCACTTAGGTTCATGCATCATGTTATGGTATGTTCATAGCATTTTCACGAGCATACAAAAATTAGTAAAGTCAAGTTTTAAGGTTTAGAATTAATAAAGTTTTTCAAAAAGAAATGGGTGCACATTGTTCTATGATGTCGGAGTCAGTTGGAAATGGGCGCGGGGGGCCGACGTTCCGGCAATGTCCCACTTGTGGCTAATCTTAGTGTTCAAGGAAATGGGCCTTCGGGAAAAACGAATGAAAATGGGTTTTCGGGCAAATGAAAGAAAATGGGTCTTCGGGCAAAATGTTAATCGGGTTCCGAATAACAAGGCTCACTGCCATCCTGATTAGAACAAAATGTCACCAAGTGAGCTCACGTCCGAAGAACGTTTTATGAAATGAAAGACAAAGTTTTGAAGTATGTATATGCAAGGTTTTTAAGCAAAGAAAATGTAAAGTCTTTTTAAGTTATAAAAGTTAAGTTATTGCATTAGGCATGCATTCATGCATGAGGTTACTTGTAGAGCTTCTTTAAGCTCATTCCACGAATGTTGAAAATTTTTAGATGAGAATGCAGAAGAGGAAGGAGACGGCGGGGCGCAATGACTCTGAGAACCAATGTCCTTCGAGTTTTATTATTTTCAAAGTTTTGACTTTTAGTTTATTAAATGTCGAATGTCGTTTCATTTTCAATATTAATATTTACGGACAATTTATTATTTCAGTTATCAGCTTTTAATTTCGTCGCAAAGTTTTCAAATGAATTATGATTTTTATTATTCTGTATTTTTAAGCATTCTATTAAAGTATTTCTTTTATTTTAATTGTTATTTTCGCATTAAAATCTACGTAAGCTAGAAAGGGTGCTACATTTAGTGGTATCAGAGCGCAGGCTTTTTAAAACCGATTATGTAGACTTTGAAATGTTTTATTTAAGGTAAATTTAAAGTAAACGAGTCATGGGTTACGTATCGCGCTTGAGCATATCCCTCCACTATACGGTAAGTTTTACATTCGGGCCATTATGCCTCTATGGTATCGTGTTTATGCTTCTGGCTTTAAATTGCAGATGAGATTGTGCTTTGGGTAATATAGATTATCTCTATCTATCTTTGTTTTTTTTTTCTTTCTCTATTTAATATAGGCTCAAGTTGAAATGGGTCAATATTTAAATCTATCAGTAGACACATGTCCTAGTTTTTTTTTCCTTGTGGGTTCACAAAGATCGTACCATCTCATTGGGCTTCCAATAATACATGATCATTCATCATCAGAATTTATTTCCTTAATCCAACTTTCTCCGGTTTCAATTTTTTTTGTAGATTCTCGAACTTGTTCATGCCCTCTCGTCATAGACCTCTTGTCTTTATATATGAATTGTGTTTGTATTCTTCCTGAGTTGGTGATCCAAAATATTATGGTTTTGAATTACACCATTCACCCAATGAATATTTATTATCATTCCATATGCTTAGCTGGCGAGTTTCTTTGTATCCACCATCTTTCAACTTTCAAATGTGTTATCTGTTTGTCAAGATGCGTTGTTCCTCAAGGGATTATCATAAATATTGATTGTGAGCGAATTTTCTTATTTTATGCGAGTTTCATATTTGTTTAATGCTCTTTTATGTAGTTTGCTTATTAATTACCTGATTTATGTCCCAGGAGAAAAAAAAGAATTGAAAGTTTTTTTTACGCCTTAGCATATTATGTTTTTTATATTTGAAAAATTTCGAGGACGGAACTTTTTATAAGGTGGGGAGAATGTAATGACCCGGATTTTTATGTCTTAATAATAACGTTATTAATTATGTTATTAGTTTATTTCATAGAATAATAATGGAGAATTGGAAATGTATTAAGGATTTTACTAGATAGTTAATTTATTAAATTACGGATAACAACAGTGTCTTTTTAATTGGACCGTGAATTTAATTTCTTTGGACCTTATACGAATAATTAGACCTTTAATTAGTTTAGAGTATTAAATCGAGCCCATATTGTTAGTAAGTTAGTAATAAGCTCATGTATCCAAAGCCCAATCAAATTGAGAGTGAATAAAATAAAGATATAAGACATGTAAAACACGCACATTGAGAATAAAAAAGAAACAAAAATTGAGAACGCAGAGAGAGAGTCGGCCAAGATAGAAGAGAGAACATCGTAGAAAGAAGAAGAAAAAAAAAAGAAGAAAGAAAAGAGAAGAAAAAGAGGCGATTTCTCCAACGCGAATCTTCGAGGACTACGTTTGATCCCAAAGAGCCTGAAAAGAATTTGGTTATACTTGAGTTGAACATGCAAGTAATCTCCTTAGTTTCATAAAGGATTAGGATTTAAATTATTTTTTGTGTCGGATTGAAGGGCAATATATATAAATTTATGTGTTTTCTAGAAATTGTGATGTGTTTAATCTAGTTGTGTATCTCATGTTGACGATTTTGTGTTCTAAAACCCATGTGTGTATTTTCCAACGACAATACTTAGTAGTTTTATAATGTTTGGTTATGTGATAGTATTCTACTAAGTTATGATGCCGTGAATTATGTATGTGATTTAGGTTAACTTCTCAATTCTTTTACACAACTTGTCGCACTATTACAAATAGAATTTTATTTTCTGTAATTCAAGTTCGAATCATTGGGTATAGGTTTTCCTCTAATCAATTTAATGTAGGGTTCCTCTAACTAAATGAATATATCGTTTTTTTCTTGACTAATTTGATGTAAGGTTTTCCCTTAACTAATTAGAATGTAGGGTTTTCCCTTAACTAATTGAATGTATGGTTTTTCCCATAATTAATTGAATGTAGGGTTTTCCGTTAAATAGTTGAACGTAGGGTTTCTCCCTAACTAGCTAAATGTAATGTTTTTCCCAATTAATGCTGAGTTTTTGAATGTAAGTTTATCCTCGTTTACATTTTTCATGTCATGGATATTTTTAATATTTTTGCTAATTAATGTGATTTGATTATTATATTTATGCTATCGAAGTTTATGATCGAATTCAATTAAAGTTGCATCACTTAGGTTCATGAATCATGTTAAGATATGTTCATAGCATTTCCACGAGCATACAAAAATTAGTAAAGTCAAGCTTTAAGGTTTAGAATTAATAAAGTTTTCAAAAAGAAATGGGTGCACATTGTTCTATGATGTCAGAGTCAGTGGAAAATGGGTGCGGGGGACCACCGTTCCGGCAATGTGCCACTTGCGGCTAATGTTAGTGTTCAAGGAAATGGGCCTTCGGGAGAAACGAATGGAAATGGGTCTTCGGGCAAATGAAAGGAAATGGGCCTTCGGACAAAATGTTAATCGGGTTCCGAATAACAAGGCTCACTGCGATCCTGATTAGAACAATGTATCACCAAATGAGATCTCGACCTAGGAACGTTTTATAAAATGAAAAAGTTTTGAAATATGTATATGAAAAGTTTTTAAGTAAAGAAAACGTAAAGTCTTTTAAGTTATATAAGTTAAGTTATTGCATTAGGCATGCATTCATGCATGAGGTTACTTGTTGAGCTTATTTAAGCTCATTCCACGAATGTTGAAATATTTTAGATGAGAATGCAGAAGAGGCAGGAGATGGCGGGACGAAGTCACTCGGAGAACCCATGTCCTTCGAGTTTTATTATTTTCAAAGTTTTGAATTTTTAGTTTATTAAATGTCAATTATTGTTTCATTTTCTATATGAATATTTATGGACAAGTTATTATTTCAGTTATTAGCATTTAATTTCTTTTGTTTTAATTGTTATTTTCGCATTAAAATCCAAGTAAGCTAGAAAGAGTGCTACATTTAGTGGTATCAGAGCCCAGGCTTTTTAAAACCGATTATGTGGACTTTGAAAAGTTTTATTTAAGGTAAGTTTAAAGTAAACGAGTCATGGGTTCTAAGTCGCGCTTCGAGTTTCATAATGCATGTATGGTATCGTGTTTATGCATGTATGGTATCGTGTTTATGTCCACTATACGGTAAGTTTTACATTCAGTTTCATAATGCATGTATGGTATCGTGTTTATGCTTTTGGCTTTAAATTGCAGATGAGAATATGGTTTGGGTAATATAGATTATTTGATACAAACATATACGTTACGTGGATTGTTTCTGATTTCATTTATTGTATGTGATTAAACACTTCAATGCTTTGTCCCACATGAGTAAATATTTTTAAATCAAGTATATATATTTGAATTTGGATAGGTTTTAATGACACCTAAAACTTGAATTTTGCATATATTGTTTCTAGTATAGGATTTTACATATTTCTATTAATGTTTCAAAACACTTGTTCGAAACTTTGAGTTTATCCTTTTATCACATTAAAATATTCTTTAAGGACAACCTCATCACTGAATCTCAATTTTATTCTATTTTGATTCCGCAAAAAAAAAACTTAAAATCGGATGTAAATGGCAACAATCTAGAAATCTAAATGTGTTTGGCTCCCAATTATCATTTTTGCTTCAACTTCAAAATGATTGAGCAATAGTCAGAGATATTTCTTTTCAACACCACTAAAAAGTAATTCGGCCGTTTTCCATCCACCTATCTGAGATTACAATTATATATGACTGTTAAAACTATCATCGCATATATACCAAGTGAATCTTCTTCTTAAGAGAGAGATCAATATAACTTCACAATTTCGAATAAAACTATTTCTTTCGTTTCTCTATTGTTCACATTACATGCATTGTCTTTTATTTCCCATTGAAATTTGCCTACATTAAAGTTATCAGCAATACACATTCTTTTTTTTTTGGGATTCATTGTTTGAATTTTGTATGTATCTCCTCCCAAAGTTTTCTTTTCCTAACAATTTATTAACTCATCATGTTTCCCCATTTCCTTATTATTGCTAAACTTCCTTTGATAAACCAATATTTGATAAAAATTAAATTTTCTATTATTCCATGTGTTGAACAATCCACATGATGCTCCTTGAGAACCCAAGTATCCCAACCCAAAATCGTCATTTGATCATAACTTTGTACCAAACTCTCTATCATTTTTCTCCGTTTTGTTTCCTGTAGACAAGCAATGTTCACCCACTCATTCCTAAAAATTTCTCTAACCCCTCTTTTCTTAACACTCCTCGTGACATTAAATGATAAAATATACAATTGAAATCTTCATTTGTCAACCATTTCAACGAAGTTTTTTTTAAATAATAACGCATCCCTTTCCATCAATAAATCTTGCAAATGAAACCAAATTTCTTTCCAATTCGTGATGTCTGTTTCTTTACGTTTCCCAGCTTTAAACACCCCAAAATATCCTCAATTCCACTGTTTGGGTTTTCATTAAGCCTTTGAAGCTTTTCTTTGAGAAAAAATGATCCCCATCCCTGCACCTCAAATTTTCTTTCTGTTTGGATTTTACAAACTCTAAAAATATAGGGTCAAGCAACCAACTATTCACCACCCTGAAGGGTTTAGGTCCCCAATTGCGATTATCATCCTTTAACATTAATGCACAATGGTTTGAAATATTTCTGTCCAAGACTACTTGAATGCAATTTGGCCATATTTCTATCAAAAATTTATCTATTCGGCTTGCACAAGAACCATCACTTTTGTACCAGGTAAACTTGCGTCTTTGAATTGGTAAATCAATCAATCTCTAAGAGTTGATAAACTCATTAAAATCCCCAATAACGCATAATGTTTTTTATTCCGCTACTGAATCAATTTTGTGATATTATCCCACTATTCTATTTTCCCATTTAGAGAATATTGTGAATAAATATTGATGATCACCACCTCTCTTTGCTGCCCAATTGCCTTTGGTAGCTAAGCACCCGTCCAAAGCCCAACGATCATTTAACACAAATTTCCAACGATCATTTAACACAAATTTTCTTTCGTTCCAAATACTTCGTATTCCACTCGAGGCTCTTGTGACCTCAATAATTTCCAGTCGAAGTCATCTTCAGCCCAAATTTTTCTACATTAATTTCTATCTATTTCCTCTGTATTGGTTTCCTGGATACAGAAAAAGTATATCCATTCTTAGTCTCCTTAATTACTTTTTCTTCATTTTCTCTCCCAGCCATCTAACATTAAGGCTTAGTAGATTCATTCTTACCTATTTTGCTCCAGCCCGTGTGGATGCTCTTCACTGCTTCATATTGTTGTTTCACACTCCATTCTTTCAAGCTCTTTTATTTTTTCAATCGCCCCCAGATCATTTCCTTCTGCTTTCAAAACCCAAGCATATTCTAAAGTTCCAAATTTCCTACACCTATTCTTCGATCATTTTCTTGCAAAATACCCTATTAAAATTTGCCATGTCATTATGAAATAACGAAATTTTCATTTGGTAAAGTAGGGATTGTTTTTTTGGATTTCCTCCCTACTTTCATTCTTCCTCCCCTTTCAGTCTTTCTTTTGTCTTCTTCCTTTACTTTGTTGCTCTTTAACTTCTCATATGTTCGAGAATCAATTTTTGTCTTCTCTAACTTGCCTCTCAATTCCCTTTTTCCCTTCTTGATTTTTCTCTCTACTTTACATTCTTTTTGTCTCTAACTTCCGTCTTCTTATTCTCTCTGCAATTGAGTAATTTGTGCAAATTGAATGGATCACTAAGTCTAAATGAGTATTCTTGCGATTGATTTTGAGCCTCATCATCACTGTTCACATTTTTGGGCTTGTATTTTTCATCAGATTTTTCGTTTTGTCTTTGACCCGTGTTCTCATCCATTTTGACATCTTGGGCTTGCTAATTATTGTTGCCTTTTTCTTCTCTTTAAAAACTATTGAATTCACAAAAATTAATTGTCTACCTGACAAAGAATTCCTCAACTATTGTGTGAAGCCTTCGTCTGCTTCCAATTTTTTTACTTTCTTAGTCTCTCTCATTTTTTATTTGTTCTTTCAATTTTTTTCCCTCTCTTTTCTCGGTTATTCCTACCTTTTCCATTGAGATTCATGATTGAGCTTATATATTTCTCTTTTCTTGATTCAACTCCTTATACGATATTTTGTTATCTCAATCTATCTTTGTTTTCTCTTTTTCTTTCTTTCTCTATTTAACAGAGGCTCAAGTTGAAATGGGTCAATATTTTAAAGCTACCAGTAGACCCATGTGCTAGTTTTTTTCCTTGTGGGCTCACAAAGATCGTACCCTCTCATTTGGGCTTCCAATAATACTGAGTCATTCATCATCAGAATTTATTTCATTAATCCAACTTTCTCCGATTATCTCGAACCTCTCGTCATCGATCTATTGTCCTTATATACGAATTGTCTTTGTTTTCTTCCTGAGTTCGTGATCCAATATATTATGGCTTTGAATTACACCATTCACCCAATGAATTTTTATTATCATTCTCTATACTTAGCTAGCGAGTTTCTTTGTATCGACCATCTTTCAAGTTTCAAAATGCGTTATCTGCTTATCAATATGCATTGTTCCTCGAGGGATTATCATAAATATTGATTGGTGAGCGAATTTTCTTATTTTATCTACATGTATAGTATCAAGTATTTACATGATTGAGTGCTTAAATTTCAAGAAATTTTTGTTTTAGGCTTGCGAATTTTATATTTATTCAATACTCTTTTAATGTAGTTTGCTTATTAATTACCTGATTTATGTCTCGGGTGAAAAAAAGAATTGAACGTTGTTTTTACGCCTTAGCATATTATGTATTTTATATTTAACAAGTTTCGAGGATGGAACTTTTTATAAGGTGGGGAGAATGTAATGACCCGGGTTTTTATGTCTTAGTAAGAACGTTATTAATTATGTTATTAGTTTATTTCATGGAATAATAATGGAGAATTGGAAATGTATTAAGGATTTTACTAGATAGTTAATTTATAAAATTACGGATAATAACAGTGTCATTTTAATTGGACTGTGAATTTAATTTCTTTGGACCTTATACGAATAATTGGACCTTTAATTAGTTTAGAGTATTAAATCGAGCCCATATTATTAGTAAGTTAGTAATAAGCTTATGTATCCAAAGCCCAATATAATTGGGAGTGAATAAAATAAAGATATAAGACATGTAAAACACGCACATTGAGAATACAAAAGAAAACAAAAATTGAGAACGTAGAGAGAAAGTCGGCCAAGACAGAAGAGACAACGGCGTAGAAAGAAGATGAAAAAAAAAGAGAAGAAACAAAAGAGAAAAAAAAGAGCCTGGAAAGAATTTGGTTATCCATGAGTTGAACATGCAAGTAATCTCTTTAGTTTCATAAAGGATGATGATTTAAATTATTTTTATGTCGGATTTAAGGGCAATATATATAAATTTATGTGTTTTCTAGAAATTGTGATGTGTTCAATCTAGTAGTTTATCTCATGTTGACGATTCTGTGTTCTAAAACCCATGCGTGTATTTTCCAACGGCAATACTTAGTAGTTTTATAATGTTTGGTTATGTCACGCCCCAAACGGGACGCGACGACGATCCACAACTTAAATACAAATAACCAAACAGTCTTGATGAATACCATTGAGAACCCAATGAAACAGAGTCAATAGCAGCGGAATAAAGAACAAGTACAAATTACAACCTACAGTCCACAATATAAATAATCCAAATTACATACCCGATATGATCTAAAGATAACAACTTAAAAGTCAAAGAGTCCTACGCCCTTCAGTTACAAACCGGAATGAAAAGAAATACAAGAGTCCAACAACTAACACAAGAAAAGAGTCCAACAACAAATAATAGTAACAAGTCCAGCGACATCAACAACATAAGATAGTAAATCCAACAAGCAGAGTACAAGGGCTCAATCCGTGGTCGGTTCAGCATCTTCAACAAAGTCCTCATCTAAGGTTAGAAAATAGGTGGGGATGAGACATAAATCTCAGTAGATGGGGTGATCGTGTGCAAGTGTGGCGATATATATAGTTAATGCGAGAAATCAGTTATATGAAAACGTGTGAGTGTGATGCATGAATTCACACACACCCACAAGCGTCGTGATAATATAATTAAGTAATATACTTATACAAAGACAAGACATTCATGGTCACACAGCACTATGTGATTCGGGCAAGACAGTAGGCTTACACTGCGTGCGAAATGTAGCGCCAATCCCATGCAAGACAAATAATGATTGCGTACGGATTTGTAGCGCCAACCAATGCAAAACAAGTAGCGGTTGCGTACGGATTTGTAGCGCCAACCAAACGGGTCCGATAACTCCGGAATCGTGTGGATTAGACAGCGATTCCTTCGTTCTTTCTTGTAACTCCCCGAGCAAGATGGTCCAAGTCCTGTCACCTTATCGCTCCGTAGGCAACGACAAAATCCACAGTGGAGCTTGCAAGGCTCGGATTCGTCATAATCATGATTATACCTCAAGTACTACGACCCGTTTCCCTTGGACACTCCGTCCCTCAGTTGCGGGATTAGGACGATGGGGCCGGAAGAGTGAAATAGTAGCTGAGCTTCCCGATTCCATCCAAGACGTATCTATTCCGACTGTGAGCTCGACACACCAAGTTGACTCAGGCAGGAAAGTAAATACAAGTAAAGGCAGTCAACCAGGCAGTCGAGTATTATTGATTTAGGGAAGCAGTTCAGGAAAATTTTGAAAAATTCACGAGTAGCAATATGGCGTTGGTGGAGTTATTTGGATGAAGATGATTATCGGAAGGATAAGAAATCTTCGATACCTTGAAAGATTAGGTGGAACATAAGTCCCGTTATAGATTCAAAACCGCAAAACGAGGACGTCGCCCCGCGATTGGGTATTAATCGGTCGAATCGGTCCGATAAGTCAAGGGTTTTTGAGAAAATAAAAATACTTTAATTAAATCTCCAAGTTAGAGGGTCCAGGGCTATTTTAGTAAAAGGGAAAATAATTTGAGTTAGGTCCTTTATAAAAGAAAATTTACAATTTAGCCCCATTTTGTAAAAACCAAAACCTTTGGGGTTAAAAATTGAATAAATAAATATCTCGACCTTGAAAAATTATGAGGTCAGTTCCTAAATTCTCCAAATTGTCCATAGATTCAGGTTTTTAAAGTTTTGAGGTCGAGTTTTTATAAAATTCTCACATTGGTCCCAAATTTGTTGAAATTGCCAATTCAGACTTTAAGTTTAAAATAATCGGAACTCACAAACCGGAAGGGATTTTAATGTGATTCTAGTTGGAAAATGTCACTAAGGTTAGTAGGATATTGGGACAAAAGCCGTTTTTAAAAGAAATAAGTGTAGGTCCTTTAACTTTTGAAAATCTCATTTTTGTCTCATTTTGAAATAATTGCCTTTAAGGCTTTTAGGGGTCCAATTGTTATGAAATTTGAACCTCGTGTCCAAAATATAATTATGTTACAGTTAAGTTAGTATTTCCAGGTGCATGGGCTGCATAAGTCCTGTAAATTTCATTTGGGTCCTCAAGTTTGGTCTTTTACACTTTAGTCCCTCAATTTTAGAAAAATTACTTTCCAAGCCCTAAACACTTGGATTTTTGGAATACATTTAAAATATGTCATTTCCAGTCCCTTAAGAATGAAAATTTCAAATTTTGAAATTAAGTTCTGGTACAGTTTCAAAATTTGCAAAGTAGCCCTTAAACTTTCAAAATTTTACAATCTAGTCTTTGGGCTTTTAAAGGTTGATTTTATTTATCTTAAAACTCTTAAAACTTTATTAAAATGTCCAAAAGTCATTTTTGAACCTGAGTACAGCCCCAAAAATCGAAATTTGCAGAGGGGTCCCTTAACTTTCATTTTCTTACAATTTAGTCCACCTATTTTCCATTTTTACATTTTTTAAGTCCAAAATTGAAATTTAATCAATTATGCTCGACTTTTCCAGGTTATAAGTCATCCAAAACATGGATTTCAAAGATCATACACATGCATGTCCAATACATACAAGAATTCATCAAATAGAACATTAAATTGTACATGCATGCACCTAAAATTCAATAAATAGCAATTTTGAGCAAATCTTGAGAATTTTCATGATTTGATACATAAAATTGACATGCAATACACAAATTATATATCTTAAGGGCTCATGATCAAAATTATACATGCATTTTAATAAAAACACCTAGAAGCTGGAAAGTATTTTTCCACCCACCTTAAATTGAAAAGTTGTGAAATAAAAAGGGAAATTTTCACAACTTTGGATGAGGTCACTTAGGTCAGCCCCTAAGTCAAGAAATATCAAAATTTGGAATTAGAAAAATGAGAGAAAAATTAAGGAGAAAAAGAAGGAGATAAGAAAATTGGAAAGACTACACTTTACCTTGTGTAGTATGTGATTTGAATCTAGTTGAAGCTTCAAATTTGGAAATTTTGGTTCAACTCCAAAATCACCTAAGGTCAGCCCCTATTTCTCAAAAATGAAAAAGGGGTGTTAAAATTTGAAAAAAATAGGAAGAAAAAGGAAGAAGGGTTCTAGTGTCCAATTCTTACCTTGCAGTCCAAATTTCTCTACTAGTTATTCTTCAAGTCTTCAAGTTTCACCACCATGCATGCATGTATCCAAGTGGTCTTCTAAGTACCTCAAAATCCAAAATATAACCTTAAGTTAAGAGGAGAAGGTGATGAGTAGTAAGAATTTAAGTTGAATTGAGGAGTGAAATTTCTTACCTTAACATAGGGGGGTGTTCGAATTATTTGGTGTTTAAGTGGTAAGATTGTTTGTTTTGGTTTAGATGTTTGAAGAAATAAGGTATGTTTGATGTTAGGAAGAAGATGTTCTTGAAGATATGAATATGGGTTTGAAGATGTGAAGGACTTGTGTTTAAATATTTGAAGATGTGAAGAAGTGATACTTGAAAATATGAAGAACTTATGTTGAAGATTTGAAGATGTGAAGAGTTGGTGTTTGAAGGTTTGAAGATGTGAATGATTTTGTGTTTGAAGATTTGAAGATATGAATGAATTTTAGAGAGAGGTTACAGAGAAGGAGGAGAATTAGCTTGAGAATTAGAATGTGTTTGATAAAATGAACAAAATATGTTCATCTTTTTTCTCTATGTGGCCGCCCACATTAAGGGGGGAGAGATTTTTTTGATTAATTTTGTGTCTTGCAAATTGTCTCTTGCATGGAGACAATTAGACTAGTCAAAGTATGGGCAAGGTATGGAAAGAGAATGAATGTTGGGAAGACTCCAACATGTTGGGAAAAATAGTAATAAAGAATTGATGTATGAGATGATGTGTATATGTTTGAATTAATGGTATAATTATACATAATATGACTAATATAAAGTGTAAGTGTACAAGAGTTAGATGATATTTCTACTCTAAAAATCATCACCATGGCCGTCCACTATAGGGGTATTATGGTAATTCCATATATTTTTTTTGTCCCAAATTTGATGATACTAGATGAAATATATCAATCTCCAAAATAATTAGTGATTTCCTTGATCACTTATAAGTCTCATGATTACTTAATCTAAATCAAATCTTAATTCTATAAGGTAAAAGGTTCTAAAATAAATAGTCTCTTAAAATTCTAAGGTGACTAATAAATACAAAAATAACAACAATGATCAATCAAGTAATCATAAATGTGAAATAAAATTAATAAATATCATGATCACAAGTAATTAAATAAAATGAAATAACACACAAAATATATATTATTAATAATTACCCATCAAAGTGACGCGGTAAAATAGTCGATCAATTACATAGACGACAAAAGGAGTCAATTATAGCTCGGAAAAATCGGGGGCTTCACATCATCCCCTCCTTAAAAGAATTTGGTCCCCAAATTCTCTTCAGAATAGTTCTGGATTTTGATTCCTCATGTCTTCTTCCATCTTCCATGTTGCGTCTTCGTCTCAGTTGTGGTTCTGCCACACCACTTTAACCATCGAAATTTCTCTCTTACGCAACTGTCGTATTTGCTGATCAATGATCTGGATCGGTCTCTCGGTGTAGGATAGATTTTCCATTAGAGGAGGAGAATCACAAGTGATGATATGTTCGGGATCTGGTTGATACTTCTTCAATCTTGATATGTGAAATACATCGTGCATTCCCGCATATAGTTCTGGTAACTCGAGTCGGTAGGCTAACCTTTCGATTCTCTGTAAAATCTTGTAAGGTCCAACATATCTCGGACTCAACTTGCCTACTTTCTTCGGATTGATTAATCCTTTCCGTGGTGAGAGTCTGAGAAATACTTCATCTCCAACTTCAAATTCCAAATCCTTTCTTCTCTTGTCCGCGTAACTCTTTTGGCGGCTCTGAGCTGTGCGAATCCGCTCCTTGATCATCTTGACCTTCTCCATGGCCTCCTGAACTAAGTCGACCTTTGGAATCGAGGGCGATTTTCATTTCTCTTTCAGAGTCCATTGGTCATCAATCTCCTAGTGTAGTGGGGATCTACATTTTCGCCCATATAATGCCTCGTAGGATGCCATCCCAATCGTGGCTTGATAACTATTATTGTAGGCGAACTCGGCTAATGGTAAGTGCGAATCCCAACTTCCTTGAAAATCCAATGTGCAGGCTCGTAGCATATCTTCAAGGGTTTGAATTGTTCGTTCAGACTGTCCATCGGTTTGTGGATGTGTCTTGCTTTGTCTTTGAAACTTAGCAAGGTACCCAATTCCTCGTGCAAGCACTTCCAAAATCTAGAGACAAGCCTCGGTCTCGGTCGGATACTATGTCGACCGGTACTCCATGCAAATCGAATGACTTTTCTGATATAAATCATGCAAGTTTCTCGCAAGCTATCAGTTTTCTTGATGGGTAAGAAGTGTGCAGATTTCGTGAGTCGGTCTACAACTACCCAAATAGCATCATGGCCTCCTCTGGTCCTTGGTAGATCCGTCACGAAGTCCATCGTTATGTGTTCCCATTTCCACTCGGGAATTCTCAACGGTTGTAGTAAACTAGACGGTCGTTGGTGTTCTGCTTTTACTCGTTGACAAGTCAAACATCTCGCAACGAATTCCACTACCTGGTTCTTCATGTTTACCCACCAATAACTCCGTTTCAAATCCTTATACATCTTGTTTCCTCCAGGATGTATTGTGTATTTCGAACGGTGTGCCTCTGCTAGGATTCTATTCCTAATATGTTCATCACTCGGTACACAAAATCGATTCCGAAATCTGATAACTCCATCTTCAGGTACCGAGAATTCTGATCTTTCTCCTTTAAGTATCTTCTTCTTCAGTTTTTGAAGATGTGCATCTTTTTCTTGTGCTTCCTTGATCTCATTCAGTAGATCGGGTTTAACCAAAATATTAGCACATGAAATCTGTGTATTCTCGTCAGATTCCAATTGCTCAGCTCTTCAAATGATTCCCACTCTCGAATCATAAGTCTGGATAAGCTCGCCTTTCTGCTTAGAGCATCTGCTACGACGTTAGCTTTCCCGGGATGGTATTAAATATCAAAGTGATAGTCCTCAATCAACTCCATCCATCTCCATTGCCTCAGTTGAGATCCTTCTGGGAGAATAGATACTTTAAGCTCTTATGATCCGTGAAAACCATGAATGTTGCTCCGTAGAGATAGTGTCTCCATTTCATTAAAGCAAACACTGTCGCTGCCAATTCTAAGTCATGCGTTGGATAATTGGCTTCATACGGCTTGAGCTTTCATGATGCATAAGCGATAAATTTTCCTTCCTGCATGAGCACTACTCCTAGTCCTTCCTTTGAGGCGTCACTGTAGACGACGAAGTTTTTGGTCCCCTATGGAAGGGCTAAGACTGGAGCTGTAGTAAGTCGTTTCTTTAGCTCTTGGAAACTCGCCTCGCACTTGTCATTTCACTCAAACTTGACTTGCTTCTGGGTTAGTCGAGTGAGTGGTCCGGCTATCTTGGAGAAATCCTGGATAAATCTTTGATAATATCCAGCTAGTCCTAGGAAACTGCTGATTTCCGTTACAGACTTGGGTTGTTTCCATTCAACCACTGTCTATACCTTCGAAGGATCCATGGTGAAAAAGGGGTGTTAAAATTTGAAAGATCATACACATGCATGTCCAATACATACAAGAATTCATCAAATATAACATTAAATTGTACATGCATGCACCTAAAATTCAATAAATAGCAATTTTGAGCAAATATTGAGAATTTTCATGATTTGATACATAAAATTGACATGCAATACATAGATTATATATGTCAAGGGCTCATGATCAAAATTATACATGCATTTTAATAAAAACACCTAGAAGTTGGAAAGTATTTTTCCACCCACCTTTAATTGAAAAGTTGTGAAATAAAAAGGGAAAATTTCACAACTTTGGATGAGGTCACTTAGGTCAGCCCCTAAGTCAAGAAATATAAAAAATTTGGAGTTAGAAAAATGAGAGAAAAATTAAGGAGAAAAAGAAGGAGATAAGAAAATTGGAAAGACTACACTTTACCTTGTGTAGTATGTGATTTGAATCTAGTTGAAGCTTCAAATTTGGAAATTTTGGTTCAACTCCAAAATCACCTAAGGTCAGCCCCTATTTCTCAAAAATGAAAAAGGGGTGTTAAAATTTGAAAAAAATAGGAAGAAAAAGGAAGAAGGGTTCTAGTGTCCAATTCTTACCTTGTAGTCCAAATTTCTCTACTCGTTATTCTTCAAGTCTTCAAGTTTCACCACCATGCATGCATGTCTCCAAGTGGTCTTCTAAGTACCTCAAAATCCAAAATATAACCTTAAGTTAAGAGGAGAAGGTGATGAGTAGTAAGAATTTAAGTTGAATTGAGGAGTGAAATTTCTTACCTTAACATAGGGGGGTGTTCGAATTATTTGGTGTTTAAGTGGTAAGATTGTTTGTTTTGGTTTAGATGTTTGAAGAAAGAAGGTATGTTTGATGTTAGGAAGAAGATGTTCTTGAAGATATGAATATGGGTTTGAAGATGTGAAGGACTTGTGTTTAAATATTTGAAGATGTGAAGAAGTGGTACTTGAAAATATGAAGAACTTATGTTGAAGATTTGAAGATGTGAAGAGTTGGTGTTTGAAGGTTTGAAGATGTGAATGATTTTGTGTTTGAAGATTTGAAGATATGAATGAATTTTAGAGAGAGGTTACAGAGAAGGAGGAGAATTAGCTTGAGAATTAGAATGTGTTTGATAAAATGAACAAAATATGTTCATCTTTTTTCTCTATGTGGCCGCCCACATTAAGGGGGGAGAGATTTTTTTGATTAATTTTGTGTCTTGCAAATTGTCTCTTGCATGGAGACAATTAGACTAGTCAAAGTATGGGCAAGGTATGGAAAGAGAATGAATGTTGGGAAGACTCCAACATGTTGGGAAAAATAGTAATAAAGAATTGATGTATGAGATGATGTGTATAATGTTTGAATTAATGGTATAATTATACACAATATGACTAATATAAGGTGTAAGTGTACAAGAGTTAGATGATATTTCTACTCCAAAAATCATCACCATGGCCGTCCACTATAGGGGTATTATGGTAATTCCATATATTTATTTTTGTCCCAAATTTGATGATACTAGATGAAATATATCAATCTCCAAAATAATTAGTGATTTCCTTGATCACTTATAAGTCTCATGATCACTTAATCTAAATCAAATCTTAATTCTATAAGGTAAAAGGTTCTTAAATAAATAGTCTCTTAAAATTCTAAGGTGACTAATAAATACAAAAATAATAACAATGATCAATCAAGTGGTTATTCCCGTCAAAGTGACGTGGTAAAATAGTCGATCAATTACATAGACGACAAAAGGAGTCAATTATAGCTTGGAAAAATTGGGGGCTTCACAGGTTAAGTGATAGTATTCTACTAAGTTATGATGCCGTGAATTATCTATGTGATTTAGGTTAACTCCTCAATTCCTTTAGACAACTTGTCGCACTATTACAAATTGAATTTTGTTTTCTATAATTCAAGTTCAAATCATTGAGTATAGGTTTTCCTTTAATCAATTTAATGTAGGGTTTCCTCTAACTAAATGAATATATGGTTTTCTTCTGACTAGTTGGATGTAAGGTTTTTCCTTAACTAGTTAGAATGTAGGATTTTCCTTAACTAATTAATGTAGGGTTTTCCCTTGATTAATTGAATGTAGGGTTTTTGTTGGGAAATTTATTGTTTATATTTTGATGAATGCCATGTAAAACTTAGAATAGGAAGTAGGCACCCCAATTTTTGTTGTAAACTGCATTATAATAAATAGGGCTGGTCAAGCTGAGTTAAGTCACTATGCCCAAACATGCAAGAAGACAACCGGAGACTAGAAGGAAGACTACGCTGCAAGACAAAATTTGAGTATGGCAAAGAAGAGAAGACAACAGATGCAAACAGTGAGTGGAGCATCACCAAGTCAACTCAAGAAAAGCCAAGTCTCAAGTTGAAGTGACAAGAGTCATCCAATGATTGGAAGCTGACTCTAAGTCACCTAGGGAAAGCAAGGAAATGCGGTCAAGTCGAGATAATCAAAAAGATCCGCTGCATGAAAATCAAGAGAATTACTTAAACAAGTAATATCTCCATGCTACCTTTCTCGAAGTGCTCACCCCAAAACGTGCAAAAGGAATAAACCAATGGGAAGCACTACACCGTGTCAGAACTCTGAAAAGGTGAAGAACAATTCATACGAGGAAATGGCAATTCCAAGGATCGCAACAAGACAAGCCAACGACCACAAGTGACTTTCAAAAATAAGCCTATCTCTTCAACGGGCAGATTTTTGAAAGATCACTATAAAAGGCTGAGGAATAACTCTGAGAAAAAGAACGCAGACTACAGAGGTTACCTTAACCATACAAGCAAGAAAGAAATATTTTGTAACCTGAAATATTCTCAAGTTATTAAACGCTCAATCCTCAAGCCTACATTACGAAGAACATCAATCCAACACTCACCTGTGAAGGAAAGATAACTTCAATCAGTTGAAGAGGAAATTACTGAAGAATCAAGGGGTCTGTATTCCACGAAGGATTGTAGGAAGGTTCAAGGTTGAACCAAGTTTTGAGCTTTTGGAGGGCTTCATGATCAAATCAAAAAAGCTTAAGCAAGTGGGCTGTAGTAGCAAGCGCAAAACCCTGTGAAGAAGCCGAGTCGCATTTAGAAGCCACCTGAGTGATCAAGGCGTCTCAGATCGAGTCCTAAAGGATCAAGTCAGCTGTGTGATCAAGACTTGTATCTGGACTGTTACCACTTTGTATACTGATCAATACTTAGTGGATTCCTCCAGGAGTTGGAGAAGAGAGGAGTAGAGGAATTACCCCATCTTCGAACCTCTATAAAAACTTATCGTGTCATTTACATTTCAACACTAAAATTCCTGCATCACATTTGTTTAATTCTGCTGACATATTTGCTATCCATTAGATAATTTCTAAGTACCAAATCAAACTTTAAATCTCTACTAAACCAAACATAAGGGTGTTAAGTCTTCCGCTGAAAATAAACCACAGTTGAGCTAATTCATCTTAACAACCGAGTTTTCTATCAACAAAATCGAGTCCGAGTCTGTTGAGTGACTAACTCTACTGATTAACTAAATTGGTTGTCCACCTAGGACACGTCTATGTAGTATCAACTCTGAACTTTTAAAAGGACTAAATCAAAAATTTGGTAAGGTTTATTCAACCCCCCCTTCTAAACCTTACACTCACACCCCTTGGGACCTACAAGTAGTATCGTGAGCGGTTGGTTCATTGGCCTTCCGCATCGGTTATCAACTAGATCTCCAAATTTTTCAAAGTCCGCTTTAGTACTTAAACTTTCAAAACTCTTTTTATCATGAAAATTTATTATCATGGAAGCTAATTTGACACGCATCCTTATGTTCACAATTGAAGAATTTGATGATTGGAAAATTCGTATATGTGCTCATCTATCAAAGATTACATGATGAGATGTAGATAGTGATAGAGGATGGGCCACCGCAAATCTTAAAGGTGAACACAAAATGTAAGAAGAGATCTGCAAATGAAGGTGAAGAGGATGTTGCCCTAGACCAGCTATGGTTGAAAAACCAAGAACTGAATGGACAAATGATGACAGAAAAAGATACAACCTGGACAATGTAGCCAAGGACATCCTTTACAAAACCTTGGACAAAGCCATGTTCAATAAAGTCAAATTATGCAAAACGGCTAAGGAAATCTGGGACAAACTAACGTTGATTTGTGAAGGCTCGTGAGCAAATCAAAGAAAATAAATTATCAGGTGGTTGTACAAAAATTTGAGAATTTCAAAATGATCGCAGGAAAAACCTGGATCAACTGGATGCTCGGTTCACGTAAATCACCAACGAGCTATCCGCACTTGGAAAGGAATATACACAAAAGGAAATGTGTATGAAGATCCTAAAAAGTCTCCCAGCTGAATGGGAAATGAAGGTCATGGCACTAAGACATTCCATGGACCTATCGAAGACCTCCAACCATGAACTATTCTCGGATCTCAAAGCCTACGAATTTGAGCCGAGAAGAAAAGATCGAGAAGAGACAACAGTACCCAAAACAAATGCTCTAATTGTTAAGGATGGAAATAGAGTGAGGTCAAAGATGTTATTGATCCGAAGATATAGCCTTGATGGTTAAAAGGTTCAACAAGTTCTTCAATAAGAACTACAAGAGAGGCAAGGGCGAATCTTCCGTAAGACACTCACTCCTCCAAGTCAAGGGAAGATAGGCCAACCAAGAGAACAGATCATCAAAAAGTTGAATATCAAAGGGCGACAATCCAAGAATGGAAAGAGTCGATCAAAAGGTTGAATATCTATCTTTGAATCTGTAGACAACCAGGTCACTACGCCGTTGATTGTCCATATCCTCGTAGTCAACAAATACAGAAATGAAGAAGAAAGAAAAGTCTTGAGAGAAAGAAGACAAGAAAAGGAAAAGGCAATGTTGGCTGCAGAAAATGCCGAGTCAAAAGACATAGCCGAGTCGAGTAGAGTAGTGAAGCCGACTATTCAAGTGACTCAAGAAGAAGCCCTGATCCGTTTGATGGCCAAGGAACAAGATCAACTCGACCAAGAAGATGAGGTACACTCCAACTCATCAAACTCGATTCTAGTGATAGTGATCGTGACACACACACTTCATCACCCACTCGATCTTTATGATTCATTAGGCAAAATGATGAAAGATTTTGAGCACATTAAATCCTCACACACACTATTGAATGAGGAAAACAGCCTACTTAAAAGTCAAAACTCAAAGCCGACTAAGGAGCCGAGTACTCTAAGTCCAAACAAAATACTCAGAAACAAGAAACAGAGCTACCAAAAACCCCAAAAATCTATAAAAGAAATACATATGATGGGAATGGTAGAAAATATCCAAGTCAAGCCGATTGGAATAATGTGAACTATCGTAATAGACTTATGGAATATAAGCCCAAATGGCAAAGGCCTAGAACTCAAAGAAAGGCCATTCCAAAAGTATAAGAGCTTTCATCAAAGACACATATGCACCTAGGCACTACACTCGGAGACACCACAATTACCCAAAGAAGGCGATTGCTAAAACATATACACAGGCATACGAGACAAAAGAGACAAATTTGTATGAACCTAAAATCCCCAAGCAACTTGCCAAGATTAATTATGATTATGGCACGATAGATGGCAACCCCTTAGAGTCAAATCATTTGGCTATAAGTTGGTTGGATCATTTTACAATCCTAACCCCTCAGGACCCGCAAAATATGGGTACCTAAAACTTAATTTCCTTGATTGCGAGTTCAAGGAACAGTGAAAGTGCCAAGGAACCTGGTACATGGATAGTGGTCGTTTCCGGACATATGACAGAAACAAGAAAAATCTGTCAAAATTCAAGGAAGTTAAAGGAGCAAAAGTCATATTTGGAGGAAATAAAGCTCCAGGTGAAATAAGAGGCATTGGATCCATCAAGAGGAACGGATTAGAAATCACAGATGTTGCATATGTTGAAGGACTCAACTTCAACTTGTTAAGAATCACCAACTCGTGACAAGGGCTATAATGTTGGATTTAACATGGGTATATGCCAAATCAAGGATACTTTAATCGAATGAAGTTGTGTTGCAAGGATGCGCACAAAAGAACATGTATGTAGTAGATTGGTCAACCGCTACACCCAACACCTGTCTATTAGCAAAGAGCACAGTTGAATCAAGTTGGTTGTGGCACAAAAAGCTGAGTCACCTAAATTTCAAAACGATTAACAAGCTTGCAAGAAGTAATCTTGTGGAAGGACTTCCGACTCAAGATATAAGAAGGAGAGTATATGTGATGCATGTCGAAGGAAAACAAATCAAATCTTCATTCAAAGAAAAGACATGTCCATCTTCAACAAGAATATTACATCTACTACATATGGATCTATTTGGCCCAAAGGGAACCAAAAGCATAAGTGGAAAGAAATATACCTTGGTGGTAGTAGATGACTACTCAAGATATACATGGACCATATTCATGTGTAAAAAGAAAGAAACTTTACAAAAACTTCCACAGCTTAATGAAGAAAATTCAAAATGAAAAGAGCCAAACCATTATCAAAATAAGATCGTAGAGGAACCGAGTTTGTCAATGGGATAATAACTCAAGATTGTATTGGAAATGGCATTGGTCATGAATTATCTCGCAAAGGACTCCACAAAGAGAATGGAGTTGCGAGAAAGAAGGAATAGAACTCTCAAAGAAGCAAAGCAAGGACCATGTTAGTCAAGCAGGTTACCAAAAAGATTTTGGGTCAAGCAATCAACACAAATTGCTACACTCAAAACAACAGATGTATGATAAAATGTATTGTTGACAAAGACTCCCTATGAGATTTGGGAAAAGAAAACCAAATGTTGCATATTTTAGAATATTTGGATGTAAATGCTTCATCCACAACAATGGCAAAGACAATTTAAAGGCCTTCGATGCTAAAGTTGATGAAGGTATCTTCTTGGGATACTCAAATTTAAAGCAAAGCCTACAGAGTACTCAACAAAAGAACTATGATTGCGAGAGAATCCATTCATGTGGTAATCGATGAGCCAAATGTAAATGGAGAAGATATTGAAGAGTCACCGATAAGTCAATCATCCAAACATACGTAAAAAAATCCCTATGTCAAGCCGAAATCGAATTGTAAACTCGTAAGAAGATGAGATAGTCAATCTCAAAAACAATGAAAATTTGCGGCTAAGTGATTACGAGAGCTAATCAAAGCAACACAAATGCTAGACGATCAACCTGACTAACTTACTTCAACCGGATGTAAGATGGCCGAAAGACCATCCACCGAACTTGTCATTGGAGATATAAGAGAAGGTGTCAAAACAAGATCCATAACTCAACAAGAAGCTATGTTCACATGCTTTATCTCGCAAATAGAGCCCAAAGATGTGTTACAAGCAATCGGATGACACACATTGATTCAAGCTATGCAAGAAGAGCTGAATCAACTTTGAAAGAAATAAAGTATGGGAATTAGTTCAAAGACCCACCCATCAAAACATTATTAGTACTAAATGGGTGTTCGAAACAAGATGAATGAGGAAGGTTCTCTGCGTGGTAAGAAACAAGGCAAGACTAGTAGCCAAAGGATATTGCCAAGAAGAAGGAATAGATTTTGATGAAACATTTGCTCCTATAGCAAGATTGGAAGCAATAAGGATGTTTCTTGCCTATGCAGCTCACAAGAACTTTATTGTATATCAAATGGGTGTAAAGAGTGCATTCCTAAATGGTTTATTGGAAGAAGAAGTGTATGTTGAACAACCTCCAGGATTTGGGCGTAAGACTCTTGGAGATAAGGTATACAAACTCAAGAAAGCTCGTATGGATTGAAACAGGCACCCGCAGCATGGTATGATACCTTGTCACAATTCCTAACCGAGAATGGATTCACAAAAGGCAAAGTGGATAGAACACTTTTCAAGATCCAAGACAAAAAGAGTATATCTTTTGCTTATTCAAATATATGTGGATGACATCATTTTTGGATCCACAAACAAAGAGTCGTGTGAAAAATTTCAAACCTCATGCAAAGTAAATTTGAAATGAGCATGATGGGAGAGAGCGACATTCTTCCTTGACTCCAATCAAACAATCAAGGATGGAACCTTCGTAAGTCAAACAAAATACACCGTAGATTTAATGAAGAAATTTGGTATGGAGGAGAAGTCTTCTCGTGAAAATACCAATGAATACATCACCAAAATGGACATGGATGCAGATGGCAAGCCTCAGATCAAACAAGATACAGAGCACTTATTGGATCATTGCTCTATCTCACAAAGAAGCAGGCCGACATCACCTTTGTTGTAGGTGTATGTGCAAGATTTCAATCGCTCCAAAAGAGAGCCATATGACAAAGCAGCTAAGAGAATCTTGAGATACTTGAAAGGAAGCCAAGAAGTTGGCTTATGGTATCCAAAGGAAGGTGGATTCAAACTAATTGGCTATTCGACTGACTATGTTGGATGCGAGTTGACAGAAAAGCACCTCGGCACATGTCAAATGCTAGGAAACATGCTTTGATTTCCTGGTTTAGCAAGAAGCAAAATTCAATAGCCACCTCTACAAACCGGGCTGCATCACGAGCTACGGGCAAACAAGCAGCCCAAGTCCTATGGATGAGACAAAGAAATGAGAGACTATGAAGTTGAAGAAAAGGAAATTCCAATCATGTGTGATAACACAACCGCAATTGCAATCACTCAAAATCCTGTGTTGCACTCAAGAACAAAGCATATCGATGTCGATATCACTTCATAAGAGATCATGTTGAAAAGAAGGACATCATCTTGGAATATATCTCAACAGATAAACAATTGGTGACATCTTCACAAAACCATTATGTGAGTCAAGATTTGAAGAACTCAAGCATGAGTTAGGGTTAATTGAGCCGAGCCGACACTCGGAAGAATCAAAGAAAAGAAATGGAACACAAAAAGGAAAAAGAGTCAACTCACAAATCAGCTAAGTAAATCACCAGATCGGAAAGACAAATATATACCGAGTCACCGACAAATTGGGTTACAAAGAGAACTATGAGAAGAAGAGTTAAACCAAATGAGGTAAAAGCCGAGTCATTTATGAGCAAAGTGACAAAAACGCAAATGTTTTTACTAAGCGGGAATGTTTTTAAGAATTACGTCAAAGATAATTATGACGTGTAGAGGCAAAAGACCAAGTTTATGATTGATATAAATGCTTTGCCGCATTAAATACGAGACATTAAATGCTAAATCGGGCGCAAAATCTAAGCCGTTGGTTTCGATCACATTTCAAGAACCACCCGCACGCCCTTTCATAAACCATACTTAAGCTTTCTTTCTTCTCTCTCTCATATTACCAAAACCGCTTCATTTCTCTCGTAGCAAAGGCAAAACTCTCTCAAAACCCTATCTATCTTCAAATCAACCTCTAAGTTTTCTTCGGTGAAATCCTGAAAAATGGCATCAACCTATGATTTTGTCAAGTTAGGAAAGCAAATCCACACCGGTCTCATGTGGATTTCGACGGCATGGTGAAACAGGGTCCGACGATACACTAGTGAAGAAAATTGCTGAGAAATTGGAAACGCTTGGTCAAAACCGCTTCGACGTTAGAATATCCGATGACCTATGTGGAGGAGGTCGCACGCTTCTACGTGAATGCCGAGATTCACGATGAAGGGATAAAGTCATCTGTGCTCACGAAAGAAGCTCACCATCTCTACCAAGGATTTGGTCAACACGCGCACTATCGACGGAAGGAGCATCGAAATCAACGGTTTTGATGTAAACCTGGCCGCCGCTTGGAAGGAAGTAGCCAAGCCCGACTATGCCGATAAAATAGTTTACACAAAGAAACAAGAGGTCTGCTGAAGGAGGATTATCACAAGTTGTTCGACATAGTTGCCAAATGCATGACATCAAATTTGGTAGCTTTGACCAATCAAAAGCAAAGTTGATCGTAATGGCCGCGATCATTGAAGAAAGGAAAATAAATCCGAGTTTGTCTACAAAGCAGACTATGCCGAATGTATGGAACAAATCCTTCAAGGAAGATGGTACATTTGGAGGATCCCTGGATATGGCCTGGTGATTGGCCGGCTGATGGAGGTGAAAGGAGTCCCTCTTAGACATGGAAAGGCGTTCCATGTAAACAAGAGGATGTTCGATCAAACCTCTCTCTCGGCGCACAGAAGAGAGCTTATGCCAAGAGAGATAACACGAGTGAGGGGAATCACCGACCCTGCAGATACAAATTGCTTTCCTCTCCACCAAAGAAGAAAGTGCCCCCGCACTGCTTAAGAACACTATTGCTCTTTGCAAAGAAAGAAAGTCAAACCTCGCTCCTCCCTGCAGCCGAGTCACCCGCCCGCAGCCGTGTCTCCCGCCCCAAAGAAGAGCCGGCCGAGAAGGACTCTCAACTACCTTCTCCGATCGTCAAAAAAGGAGATCTGATAAGCCAAGACGGCTAGCTCCTCGTAAGAAAACACCAAAGACCGACCCCGCCGCCAAGACTCGAAGAAACTCTCTCTCAAACCAAAATCCTCTAGTACAAACAAGGAGACGAAGAAGAATCATCAAGCACTCCGAGCTTGAGAAATCGGGCCGAGTCGCCCACTCACCTAGAGCAGACACTGAGATCGCTGGAGAAGTAGAGTCTCCGGATATTATAGATGAAACATCTAAGTCTCACAAGGAGATCAAGTGAGGCAAATCAAGACACAAATGTAGTTCGCACAGCTAATACAAGAAGAAGCTGATAGAGATGATAGTGATGTGATGATCCTATCCCACCTTACCCGCACATCCAAAATCGTCACGTGAGTGGAGGAAGTGGAAATTGAGTCGATCAAGGAACAGCCCAACGGCCTGAGTTTATCAAAGAAGAAGAGGAACTCACTGAACTTCCTCGACTAACCTCGTGATTTCAAAGACTAGATGAAGAAAACTCGCACGTATATCCTGTAGATCTTCAAGGATAAGGAGAAGGAGAGACGGCAGAGGAAGCCGAGGCAAGAGAGAAGGCCAAGATCTCGCCTCTCACCGGCACACAGAACATACGCATCCTCACTTCGACATTCTATCGTAAAGTGATGAGGATTTGGACCCTCCGCCGCCACATAAAAGTTGCAAATGCAAAGAAGCAATGCATGAATCCCGAATTCTTCATGAGAAAAGCATGATGGAGGGACCAGGAGAGTACTCCAAAACACAACGAAATCGATCCAATGGGAGTAGTGCAAAGAAATCGCCACCGTTGTTGTTGCCACCACTTCCCCGGCTCACTCGGAAGAAGGAATTAAGGAACTCGGCGATGAAACCGGGTTAGTGGGGACCCCAGCTGAGCCAACCCCTAATGAAGGTGTCTTACCACCGCCCCAACAAATGAACACTCGGTAAAAACAGCCGGGAGTTTGGAGACGAGTGACCCCATTCCAAGTCACTCAGGTTGGTGCGCCACCGAGGGGAAACTCCTCCACCGCAAAGAAGGTCGAGAATGCTTTGCAGATGACTCCACAACGAATCTAGGAGGCAAAGTGGTGAAAGTACAAACACAAAACAAACAGCAAGTTGCCATCAACGAAGCTCAAACAGCTTGAGACTGTCTCACCGAGGTGCCAATCTCGCACAAGGCTAATGACGCTGCCGATGCGCGAGGCACGCACGAGGAAGGAATGTACGGGAGTTAACACTGGCGATGAAAGTGCAATCCATGGGGTTGAGACTCCAATGGATGCCACCACGAAGACCCTAAGACATACCGACACTCGTCGAGTGGAGGTCCAGTGTCTCACTGCAGCTTGAGACTGCAGGAGGTAATGGAGGCCCACCGAAGGTTGAGACTTCCCGGGTAAAGAAGCTAAAGTAGAGAACATCCCTCCCGCTATCATTGATCCATCTCGAAAAGGAGATAAGCGCGCTTCATGATTCCCAGGATAATCCCGATGTAACCTTTCTAAGATCGAAGACGACGAAGAAGTCGAGTCATCCCCGTGATGATCCAAAAGACTCACCGAGGATGTTCCCAAAGACGAGCAAGTCCGATCTCAAGACTACTCACAAACTTTCAATTTTGATGATGAGCCACCAATGGAAATCTCATCATCATCCGATGACGCTTCGATAAGGCCGAGGACCACCCACTCAATTGAGAAACCAATTGAGACCAACGAAGTCTGTTGAGACAAAATGAGGCTCAAAGCTCGGGTCCACTTTACGACGCACCCAACAAACAGAGTCCACTCGCAGCTCCCCAAGTGCCGCAGAGGTTCGACTCAAAAGGAACTTCACGCGCACCTCTCATCATTGAACAAATCCCGGTTGGCCGTGATGATTCCTTTTTAGAATCATTTCCTTTCTCCCTGGAGGTACCCAACCTCCCCGAAGAGTCGAGAAACGAACTCGCACGCTTCCTACGCACTCACTCCCGTCATTCCGTCAAAAACCATCGCTCAACCGACTATGACTTTGACGCTATGCGTGGCCATCAATCGCAACTTAAAGAAACAACTCAAGTTCGGGAGGTGTTCAAAGCATTATTTGCTGAAATTGAATGGATGGAGAGGCACCAGGCCTCTATGGACATGCAATCGACAACAGAGATGCCAACCTTATGCCGACTTGAGAGGCATAACAATCAGATAAGGGAATGGTGGCAACATCAAAAATAATGCGTGTGGAACAAGTTAGATACTTCAGACATTGTTCAACAAGTTGTTGGTATGGCGAAATGAGAATGCCGATGCAAAGGCGAAATTGAGAGAACACATTGAGCACATGCATGAAACTCACACTCGCCGAGATAAAGTCTGCTGCGTGAGCAAAATAAGAGTGATCTCCTCGCCTGGAAGAAAATATGGATAGAAAATTCAGCCTTCTCATGGCTGAAATGAAGCTAATTTCAAAGAGAGTCCAACGCTACTCGCTCAATTTCGTGTCGCATACTCCGCAGCAGGACTCGAGATGTAACTCGACTATCGCCAGGCTCGACTTCCCGCTTGCCAAGATATGTTTCAGTGTTCCTCTCTCCTTTGATGATGCCAAAAAGGGGGAAGAGGAATACTTTAAAGCGCTAAAGAGATCCTGAAGTCGAGGAGGAAGCAACAGAAGGGAAAGACAAATGATGAAGTGTCAAAACAAAAGAAAGGAAAGTCCGCTGAGGGGGAAGGATCGAAAGATGTGACCTTGATGATTGCACAAACCCCCAACAAGGTCTTGTCACAAATGATATTATCGCAGAGAAACTCCCCGCGACTCTGCCGCTCCAACACTCGCTATATCTATGGTCAAAAGAGAAAGACAATTGAAGCAGGGATGGAGGAAGTGGAAGGAAGAATGGATGCCCGGTTATGAACATCTTGAAACAACATGGAGGCATTCCAAAGAGACAGAGACACTTATGCCATCTCGTATGCTCGGGGACCGAGCCACGATCGTTGATGAATTTAAAACGCCGCATCTAAAGGATACTTTGCAAATATGTCTATGGCTCAAGCTTGGGACTTTTACAGGAAAAAGGGTCTCACGTTATGTGAAGAAGCCGACAGCAAAGAGACTACCTAAGAATCACTCTGCTGGTCACTCCGCCGGTCACTCACCGAAAGAAGAAGACCCCAAAGACAATACACGCCTGCAGGAAGAGGAAGAAGCGATGGTGGAGGAAGAGGTTTCGCACCTGAGGCCTCCGCCTAAAAACATCGAGCACGTAGATCCGTGCAAGAAAGGAGGGATCTCTTTGGCCGGTCTTGACCAAGTAGCCAATTTGCAAGTGGCTAAAAGCAATGCCGAGTATGCGAAAAGAATAGAAGAAGAATATAAGAGACAAACTCACAGCTATGGGAGGAAAGACAAGAGAGATTAAAAAGAGATGAAGTCGCCCTGAAAGCATATGAAAAGAAGAAGAAGAAGCGGCCGGAGATGAGAAAAAGAGAAGAAGACCGTAAGATGACAGAACCGAGGAAGATGAAAGAAGGAGGTGAAAGGATATGAAGTGTTGTCATTCACCACCCTTCATGTATCTTACTATGTAAATACATACTATGTAAGTCTTCTCGCAATAAAGCTATAAATTTTTTTGTGTAGACAAATGTTTGCTCGATACACCTTGTAAACAAGTTGTGTAAAAGAACAAGAATGTTATGATCAATAAAAGAATTGATTCTACGCATACATTATATGTGAATGCACTATCTCGTATGTATCTTTGCTATTTGCATTTTGAATGTTTTAAGTTTTGGCATCATCAAAAAGGGGGAAATTGTTGGGAAATTTATTGTTTAGATTTTGATGAATGCCATGTAAAACTTAGAATAGGAAGTTGGCACCCCAATTTTTGTTGTAAACCGCATTGTAATAAATAGGGCTGGTCAAGCCGAGTTAAGTCGCCTATGCCCAAACATGCAAGAAGACAACTGGAGACTAGAAGGAAGACTCGCTGCAAGACAAATGAGTATGGCAAAGAAGAGAAGACGGAACTCTATCAAGGAGCAAACAGATGCAAATGAGTGGAGTATCGACCAAGTCAACTCAAGAAAAGCCAAGTCTCAAGTTGAAGTGACAAGAGTCATACAATGATTGGAAGTCGACTCTAAGTCACCTGGGAAAGCAAGGAAATGCAACAAATCGAGATAATCGAAAAAGATCCGTTGCACGTAAATCAAGAGAATTACTTAAACAAGTAATATCTCCATGCTACCATTCTTGAAGTGCTCAGTCCCAGAAGCGTGCAAAAGGAATAAACCAATGGGAAGCACTACACCGTGTCAGAACTCTGAAAAGGTGAAGAACAATTCATACGAGGAAATGGCAATTCCAAGGACTGCAACAAGACAAGCGAACGACCACAAGTGACTTTCAAAAATAAGCCTATCTCTTCAACGGGCAGATTTTTGAAAGATCACTATAAAAGGCTAAGGAATAACTCTAAGAAAAAGAACGCAGACTACAGAGGTTACCTTAACCATACAAGCAAGAAAAAAATATTTTGTAACCTGAAATATTCTCAAGTTATTAAACGCTCAATCCTCAAGCCTACACTGCGAAGAACATCAATCCAACACTCACCTGTGAAGGAAAGATAACTTCAATCAGTTGAAGAGGAAATTACTGAAGAATCAAGGGGTCTGCATTCCACGAAGGATTGTAGGAAGGTTCAAGGTTGAACCAAGTTTTGAGCTTTTGGAGGGCTTCGTGATCAAATCCAAAAAGCTTAAGCAAGTGGGCTGTAGTAGCAAGGCAAACCCTGTGAAGAGCCGATCGCACGAGAAGCCACCGAGTGATCAAGGCGTCTCCAGATCGAGTCCTAAAGGATCAAGTCACCGTGATCAAGACTTGTATCTGGGACTGCTACCACTTTGTATATTGATCAATACTTAGTGGATTCCTCCAGAGTTGGAGAAGAGAGGAGTAGAAGAATTACCCCATCTTCGAACCTCTATAAAAACTTATCGTGTCATTTACATTTCAGCACTTAAATTCCTGCATCATATTTGTTTAATTCTGCTGACATATTTGCAATCAAGCTTTAAATCTCTACTAAACCAAACTTAAGGGTGTTAAGTCTTCCAAAAAACAAACCACATTTGAGCTAATTAAGTCTTAACAACCGAGTTATTCTATCAACAAATGTACTCAATCCGAGTCTGAGAGTGACAAACTCTACTGATTAACTAAATTCGTTGTCCACCTAGGACACAGCTGTGTAGTATCAACTCTGAACTTTTAAAAGGACTAAATCGAAAATTTGGTAAGGTTTATTCAACCCCCCCTTGTAAACCTTACACTCACACCGCTTGGGACCTACAGTTTTTTTCTTAATTAATTTAATGTAGGATCTTTCCCTTAATTAATTGAATGTAGTGTTTTCTCTTAACTAGTTGAACGTATGGTTTCTCCCTAACTAGCTGAATGTAAGGTGTTTCCACATTAATGTTGAGTTTCTGAATGTATGTTTATCCTCGTTTACATGTTTTATGTCATGGATAATTTTAATATTTTTCTAATTAATGTGATTTTATTATTATATTTATGCTATTGAAGTTTATGATCGAATTCAATTAAAGTTGCATCACTTAGGTTCATGCATCATGTTAATGTATGTTCATAGTATTTCACAAGCATACAAAAATTAGTAAGGTCACATTTTAAGGTTAGTTAAGAAATTTATTTTTAGATTTTAATGATACCATGTAAATTTTAAAATAGGAAGCACCCCATTTTCCTTGTATTTCTATTTTATAAGAGATAGGATTGCATGAGCTGAGCGATGTCAGCTATATCGAAGAATGCAAGAAGTCAACTGAAGACTGAAGTGAAGACCCAACTGTGTGTCAGCTGAGTGTGGTCAAGGTTGAAGAAGTGTCAGTCAAGTCAATAAAGAGCCAAGTCTACCTGTTGAACTGACAATTGAGTCTTTCCTAAAAGGATGGAGCAGATTCAAGTCAAAGGGGTAAAGACAGTTGTCAAGTTGAGTCGATATTGCTCAATAAAGAAATAAGTCCAAGTTGTCCTGTCTTAAAGTGTTTGTGATCGCGAAATTCTTACCGCAAGTGTACGGTGTAAAGTTTTGATATAGGTTTTGAAAGTAGGGTTATTGTATCCACGGGGACTGTTATCGAATTTTATACTAAGTACTATAATTAAAATAGCTTAACTCTATCTAGAAATCGTAAAGAGATGAAGATTTATTAAACTAAAAATAAAACTAAAAATAAGCAAACAATTGGTTCAGACAATTAATCAAACACTTAAGATATAAATTCTAGAGGGTTGATTTCACCTAGTTAACCCCTATGTTTTCAATCCAGTTTATTAATCACAAGTTATCAATCTATAAGCCAATATTTTTACCGTTTATCACTTCCTCTCTTGAGTGCCAAGAGATTCTAGGTTCCAATTTCTAATTTCGATATCTCTATAAAAATCATAAATTAAACCCTAATACGCTCAATGAATATTTTATCACAGGCTTCAAAAGATTCATAAACCTCTTGGTTCCAAAAAACCCTAGGTTGTACTTTTCTATGGCCAGGCGTTCAATTACCTCTCTCGAGCGTCAAACCAAACACGCCAAACAATCTAAATTATTGATCAGATAATTCAGATGCAATCAAATTAAATAGCACAAATAGATTAATTAACATGCGGATTTCATAAACTGGAAATCATAACAAAGGTTCAAACGTAAGTTACATCAATTCCCTAGAAAAATAGGTTTAGCTCATACTGGATGTACAAAAACTCATGAACAAATAATTATACATCTCAAGAAATCAACAAAGAAAAGCAAAGAAAGAATTGAGAAGAAAAGAGAAGGAATTATCTCTGTGTCCAGACGAGAAGTGCCTCCAATTGCTGCTCCGAACCCTAGCTCTGTGTCTCTTGCCTTGCGTTGTGCTCAAAAAATGTGTCCGACCTCTATCCCGTACGCCTCCCTGGTGTATTTATAAGTCGAAGCCCTCGAAAATCCATTAAAAGGCCCAAAAACTAAAAGGCTCACGTTCAGCCCTCTTTCACGCAGGCCGTGGGGCGCACATCGTTAGCTTGCGCCGCCGTGCGCTGAGGCCGACCTTTGCCGCCGCTTTTGACGCCCCGCTTCGCCGTCACACGCTGGGCGCTGCAGCCTTGCTCGGGCCGCAGCCGAAGACACCCTGCCGCATGACGCCGCACGCTGTACTTCTTGCCCCAAGGCCTTTGCGCCGCCCTTAGACAGTTGATTGTCCTCAAGCAATTATAGACTCTAAAAATCGACAAACATGAAGGAAACAAAAATAAAGACAACTGACCCAACAAACCAACTTCGAAACTTCACAACCAAACTCATTCGTCAAATTTCATTTTACTATCAATCAAGCACATATTTTCAAAATGTGATCATGAAGGTGGAATGTTCATGCTAACCCCGTTTTCATTATCCAGATGGATTCACGCAATCAAGTGTTCTCAAAATGATCCACTTTTTGAATATGAAGATGAGATGCTTACGGGACTCCATAGGCTTGTCTTTCACACTAATCTCCACTAATGTAGGCTAATGTAACACAAGGGTCAATAGGGCTTTTAAACTTGTAATGTGGGCTTAGGGTAAGGTAGGAAAATATGGGATTAAGTGGCTCAAATCACCCAAACACAAAATTATGACTTCAAATCACCAATTAGCAACTACCCTTCACTTTTTGACCTTCACAATGTTTACGAACCTTCAATCCCGCTGATTGTTCTCATTTTTTTTCACACATTTTTTTTTCGGGACCTCCAAACTTATAATTTTGCATACATGGGGTTTCATATTTTCTTTTCTCGGGCAACTTCATTCAATTAAATACATACCCTTCTCATCATACCCTCCTCAACCCTCAACATTTTTCTATACTTTGTGTGTATGAGTGATGGGTAATTAAGATTTTCACATTTAGGCTCTGGGTACTCGATTGGTTGCCAAAGAAACGGGTTTATAAGGCTCAAAGGGGAACACTAGGGAAATTATAATACAAAAGTAGGCATTTTAGGCTCTAGCTTGTTCAAAGATGGCCTAAATCACTTCCTTAGTGTTACTTCACCTAGATTTCGCCGACTAGTAATCGACAAGTTCTAGAATCCAGTGGGATCATAAAAGAAACACTCAATAGCATAAATCATCCCCAAATAAATCAACTGAGTTAAACACATAGATGGAATTAATGGAAAGAAGAATAGATTACAGTTTAAACACATGCTCTTTTGATCGTTCAACTCATATTCAACAAATTCACTTAGTCATGTAGTTTCACAGTTTTACTGACGCCCTGACTCGACTCTAGACTCTTTTTCCGTTTTTTATTTTTTACTCAAGAATCGACCGAAGAATAAAAATAGACTGCACCCCCCAAACTTAAAACGACATTGTCCCCAATGGAGAGGTGGGAAAAAGGACTTTCATGGTAGCCGAGGAGCGAAAGCTCCTTAAGTCATGTGGTACTGCGACGTGTATGAGGTGTCTCGTATAAGCTCACAATGCATCCTGGTGCACAAGCTCGTGGGTGTTGTATGCCTCCGAGGTGTGGTCTTGTTCTTCCCATTCGCCTTGGCCCAGCCCCTTTTTGGCTTCGCATCTTTGCAACCTAGCAAGGTAGACAAGAAAATAAAACTCGTGGAACCAACGAATTCGATTATGGGTGAGAAATAGAAAATCAGAGTACGTACATAATGCACCCAAGTGGAAAATATAGTGCCATGTCAAAAAGATAAGCATAGATATGCAAGATAGCACTAAACAATTTGAAACTATCATTGGGGTATTTAATCAAACACCTCATATGCATGAATTTGGGCAAAGATAGTAAATGCAATGGATAACTCAATTCAATCCCAAAATTCAATACCAAACATAAGTCTAACATGATCAACCAATCCACAAACCACAAATCAACAACAATTATCCTAGCACTACTACAATCCAATCACACAACAATCACAAGTGGGGAAAACCATGGGGTGGGGTTTGGAAGTTGCAAACTTACCAAATAATAAGTGAATAAGATGAAGATGGTGTGTGTGGTGTTAGAGTGCTCCTTTGTGAAGATGGAGTGAGATATGTGAGAGTTGCACAAATAAAAATGGTGGGGTATGATGCAACTTACTACTCCTAAGAATGCAAAAATTCAAAAAAAAAAAACAAAAATAACTACTAAACTATATTAAAACTAAGAAAGTAATAAAAGGGGTTTGGGTTGCCTCCCAAGAAGCGCTAAGTTTACAGTCTTTAGCCAGACTATGTTAGATTGTCCTCAAGTTGGGGTTCCAATAGGCATGTTATCCACGTTTCCCTTAGAGACTTCCCAACCTCCAATGTCTTCAGCTATATTCCCAACCATCTGCTTACCATCCTTTAATTCAAATTTTAGCCTGTTGGTTGGATGGATGGTGAATACGACTTTCTCCTGATTTACCCGCAATGTTAGCTCCCCCGTTTCTACATCGATCAAAGCCCGTGTCGTAGCTAAAAACGGTCGCCCAAATATGATAGGTATTTTCTTGTCCTCGTTCGCGTCCAACACTACAAAATCCACAGGAAAATCAAATTTATTAATTCTTACCAACACGTCTTCAATGATTCGCCACGGATAGGCGATGGATCAATTAGCAAACTCCAAAGTGATATTGGACGGCTTCACCTCCCCGAGCCTAAACTTCGTCACATCAGAAAGAGATATAAGATTCACACTGGACCCAAGATCACAAAGTGGTTTCTAAAAAAAACTCCTCCAATAGTACAAGGAATAGTAAAACTCCCTGGATCCTTCATTTTCTGAGGTAGATTACTCTGGACTATTGCACTACATTCCTCTGTCAAATAGACAGTCTCAAAATCTTCCAACTTCATTTTCTTGATTCTACCGGTTTCGCATGAATAGGTGATTTTCAAGGAGCAGTCAATTTTTGCTTCCTTTATTACGTAAGTCGCATTGCAAAGGCTCTCTGGATTGACCTCTGTGTCACTTGGGCACTTTCCCTTCTGCTGCAATGAATTTACGGCTGTAGCCAACTGACCCATTTGTGTCTCGATCGACCTAATATGCATCTCCATTGTGCTCATCTTAGTATTCAGACCATCAATTTCCGCCTCACTCTTATTCATTTGATTCTTGGTCTCTCCGATGAATGAGCCGAGCATCTCCTCAAGCGATTGATTCTTTTCACCTCCGAGTGCATTGAAACTGGATGGGTGTGGATAACCCGGAGGTGGATTCAATAAGTTCCTGTTGTTGCTATAAGAGAGATTCTCATGATTGTGAAGTCCTGGGTTGTAGTGAGTTAGTAATTGATTATCTCTATTATTAAAATCCCGATTATTCATATAATTGACTTCCTCGTCCTCGTGAGTGGAGGCTGCGTGAACGGCTGTGGGTGGGAGTGTGGCTTGCTATGGTGTGCCGCCGGTATTCATGATTGCTAATTGCTTTGTCAGACTCGATATTTGAGCTGCCAAAGCTGACATTGTATCAAGCTCAAGAACACCGGCCACTGGCTTCGGTGCTAACCTCTCGGAAGGCCATTGATAGTTGTTTGCGGCCATTTCTTCAAGAAGAAGTAAGGCCTCCGTCAGTGTTTTAGCCATCAATGTACCTCCTGATGCCACATCTAGTATCATCCTCATATGCCCATTTAGCCCATTGTAAAAATACTGAACCCTATGCCAGTCTGCATAGTCATGTTGTGGGCATCTCCACAACAGATCTTTAAATCGCTCCCAAGCTTCGTATAACGGCTTAAAATCAATCTATTGGAACTGGGCTAACTTGTTCTTTAGTTGGAGTGTCTTGCTGGGATGGAAAAATTTTGCTAAAACTTTTTGAGTCAGATCATCCCAGCTCTCGTAATACTCCCAGGGGCGAACGTCTCAGAACCACCGCCAGCCTTATCCCTGGAGTGAAAATGGGAAAAGCCTCAATCTAATGGCCTCGCGCCATCCACACCATTCATCTTGATGGTGTCGCAAATTTCCGAATATGGCCAGATGTGTATTCGGATCATCCACTGGACTCTCCCCAAACTGATTCTGCTGAACCATGCTTATGAGACTCGGTTTCAATTCGAAATTATTTGCATTAATGGGTCAAGGCGCACACCGAGTAGTTCTCGTTCACGGTCGCGTAAAGTATCGATTGCCCTTTCTCGTTCCTCAGCCGTGGTGGCACATTCACGACCCGATTTACGTTATTCTCATTGTCTCTGTCTTCTGCCATTGCTCGATTCTCTACTCGCTTTGCTGCTCTGATTGCTCGAAGTGTCCTTTCAATCTCTGGATCAAAAGGAAGCAAATTAGTATTTTCAGAATCTCGCATAAACAAAAAATTTCAAATGAAAAAAACGAAATTAAAATTCCTAAACTAGTCTAGATTAGTATTAAGACTACTTGGTAATAGTATTAGTTTAAAATAAGATAAAATAATCCCCGGCAACGACTCTAAAAACTTGATCGTGAAATTCTTACAGCAAGCGTACGGTGTCAAGTTTTAGTATATGTTTTGAAAGTAGACTTATCGTCTCCACAGGGATTGTTATCGAATTTTATACTAAGTACTATAATTAAAATAGCTTAACTCTATCTAGAAGTCGAAAAGAGATGAAGATTTGTTAAAGTAAAAATAAAACTAGAAATAAGCAAATAATTGGTTCAGACAATTAATCAAACACTTAAGATATAAATTCGTTGATTTCAGCTAGTTATCCCCTATGTTTTCAATCCAGTTTATTAATCACAATTTATCAATCCATAAGCCAATATTCATACCGTTTATCACTTCCTCTCTCGAGTGCCAAATGATTCTAGGTTCCAATTTCTGATTTCGATATCTTTATAAATATCATAAATTAAACCCTACTTCGCTCAATGAATATTCTATCACAGGCTTCAAAAGATTCATAAACCTCTCGGTTCTATGAAACCCTCGGTTGTGCTATTCTAAGGCCAGGCGTACAATTACCTCTCTCGAGCGTCAAATCAAACACACCAAACAATCTAAGTTATTGATCAGATAATTCAGATGCAATCAAATCAAATAGTATAAATAGATTAAATAATATGCGAATTTCATAAACTGGAAATCAAAACATAGGTTCAAACGTAAGTTACATCAATCCCCTAGAAAGATGGGTTTAGCTCATATTGGATGTACAAAAAATAAAAGGCCCGCGTTCTCTCTCTTTTTTCAAATTACTAAGCCCGTGTGCTACGGGCGCATATCGTCAGCGTCTTTGCGCGTGCCTGGAGGCTGGCCTCTACTGCTGCTGCTTGACTTCCTGTTGCCTGCTCGACACACGCTCGGGCGCTGCAGCCCCTTGCGTAGGCCCTGCAATGCCGCTGAAGACACCCCTGCTGCATGACGTTGGCGCGCTGCAGCCACTTGCCTGGGCGCTACAGCGCGTGATCACTCTTTGTTGCTGTGCATTTGAGCATTGTGGCCCTTGATTTTAGGCGCTGCAGGGCCCATCTTCCCCTACTCCGCTGTACCAATTTCGACCCCGCGCTGCGGTGCTCATTCGTGACCCATGTTTTTCTAATTTTTCACTTCTAAAATGCGATCTTCACTGTCCAAACACAATTTTCATCGTTCTTAATCAATTTCATCATCCAAGATTGTCCCGACTCTCAAACGACAACTAATTAAATGAATTCGACTCAAATGACACTAAAAATACCCAAAAATAATGACAATTCCTAGTCTAGAATACTCAATACGTTGGTGTAAAGCCAACTAATTAATAGTTTGGCCCAGAAATGTGCAAAAAGAATAAACCAATGGGAAGAACTAAAGCTTGTGTCAGGCCCTGAAACGCTGCAGAGCCATTTAATACAAGGAAAGGTCCACAGCACAATACTGCAAGTCAAGAAAAGACAAGCCAAAGAACAAGAAAGTGTCATTTTGAAAATAGCCTCTCTCTTCAATGTGCAAATTTCAAATGAGCACTATAAAAGGCTGAGGAAGCATTTGAGAAAAGGTTATCGATCTAACAAGCAATTTCAAGCAAGCATAACCTGCAAACATTCTCAAGCTTATCAAGAAATTCCTCAAGCCTAAAACTCGAAGGAACTCGATCCAACACACGCTGTGAAGAAAATAATACTTCAACCAGTTCAAGAGGAAAAGGTTTTAAGAACAAAAGGGGTCTACTCTCCATTTTTGAAGGAGATATAGTAAGGTTTAAGGTCGAACCAGAAGTTTCGAGCTCATTGGAAGACTATGTGATAAATTCCAAGAGTTTGAAGGGAGCTGAAGTAGCAAGGCAGTTTTCTTGTGAAAAAGTTGAGTCACAGGAGAAACCAGCTATGTGATCAAGGTTGTCTCTAGAATGAAGAACTAGGGAATGAAAATCCCTAGAAGATTTGAGTATATAGGATCCGATGAGAACGGACACTCAAATATTTTGGGCTAATATCTCAGTGAGACCTGAGTTGCTGTGCGAGATTAAGGCAACACATGAGAGGGAAATCTGAGCCCGAGATACATTAGGCCGTATAAGATATTTAAGAGAGTCGCGAAGCTGGCTTATCAGATTTAACTTCCGCCTCCTATAGCTGGTATGCATGACGTGTTCCATGCCTCCGGGTTAAGGAATTTCTAGCCTAATCCGAAACACGATATCACAGAGAAAATCCCACCCATAATAGAGAATTTGTCTTACACCGAGAAACTGCTACGAATCATAGATAGACAAGTGCGCCAGCTGAGAAGAAGGGAGATTCGAACGGTCAAGGTAGTGTGGCAAGCACATGATCGGGATGAAGATGCCAGATGAGAAATGGAAGATGATAATCTAAGACAATACCCAAAACTATTTTAAGAAGAATTTGGGGACCAAATTCTTTTAAGGAGGGGAGAATGTGAGGCCCCGATTTTTTCAACATATTCTACGATAATGTATAGTTACAAAATCTTGGCTAAGTGTCACTATATCTATTATAGATGAGATATGATAATCAATTTTTTATTTCGTCCAACGACGATTACTCTTTCCCTATTTCGAACATACCGGTTATATTCTTCCTCAAGTATTAAATCTTGATAGACTATAGACGACTTTAGAAATCTTAGACGCCAATAATTTAGGAGTATATTCCAATCCTTATTCAAATATTTCACCTTATTCTATATTTCATTCCCAACTAACTTCCAATTTATTTTTTTGACAACATACATTTGTTATTTCACATCCTTAATTTTAAATTTCTAAATGTTTAGTTATGGATATTTATACATTTTATTTTTCCTCAATTTTTATAAAAGAAAAGAAAACAATTTTTTTATTTCTTTTCTTAATTTTCGATTTCATCACTTAAAATGGGGAAAATAACTCATTTTTTCTTCTATTACTATTTTTATTATTTTATATCTCCAAACTAGATTATTATGGCGATTTTGTTTTTTTTTTTTTTTGACGTAATCTCCCAAAATCAGCCATAAGGAGTAAAGTGGGGAAAGTTGTTCCATCCTATTTAGCCTACAACATTTTTAAAGTATCCTACTAATTCCACTACGCCTTTAATTAACAAAACAAATTTTTAATCCCCCTAAAACCCATTAATTCGATCATAGCTATTAAGTAGGGGAATCATTCTTTTTTTTTTACTCTTCTCCCAACAACTTTACACAATATTTTAAAAAAAATAATTATACAAATTATGCAGTATGGACGTCCACATGCAAGAGGATGATAAGGAATGATTCAACTACTTCCTTCAATTATAAAATTCCACCTTAACAACTTTTATTTTTGTACACCTTCATTAATTTACACATCTACTACCTTATTTATTATAAATCTTCACTTTTATTTAACTATACACACACCATCTCCACTTTGTCTCCCAACTCACACAAAACAACAAGACAACAACAAGAATTAAAAAAAGAAAAAAGGAAAAAATCCCTACCTCTCTCTCTCTTTCGGCCATAGTACCTTAGATAGGGAATCATTCCAATTTTTTTTGTTAACCCACGAACTCCCACAAATTAAATAAGCCAACTCCTATAAAAAAAATAAAATAAATAACATAATACACCCACAAATCACAATTTCGCCCTACATGGTTTCAAAAGGGGAACAAAATTCATTTTCATCCTATCACTCTTCTAATCCTCTCATTCTTCAACACTTAGACAAAATACGAAAAATTTCTCAACTCCTTCTTCAAAAGAACCGAAATTTTATAAGCCATAGGTGATAATTGTTTTTCATCTTTATTTTATCTCCTTGAAACTTCAAATCTATACCTCCAATTTTTAACTTGATGAATCTTTCTTCTTGAGGTACTCCTAGATGAATTTTCTTGAAGATTTAAGAGTCTTAGATTTGACTACAAGTTTGAAGAGGAAATTCAAGACTACACATTTTTAAGGTGAGAAAATTGTGGTTTAGTATTTTTCCTCTTGACAACTTGAGGAATTAATTTTTCACTCAAGGATATGAATTTTTGAAAGCTTAGGGGCTGACCTATACAAGTTCAAGTTGAGGTTAGAAGCTTGAAGAGAGAAATTCATTTTGGAGACTACTTGAGGATATTAAGGTAAGAATTAACCCATTTATTTTATGATATTTTCCTAAGACTTGAGACCTAAACTTTAACACCAAAATATGGATATGGTGATATTTAGGGGTTGAACTTTGAGTATTAGAACCCGAAAAATTACTAGCTATGAGGTGGGTGAAAAATGTTTCTACAAAAATGCATCATTCTTCCTACTAGTGCAAAAAACCACCCACACTCACACACCGGCACCCACCCACTGAGGATTTTTGTTCTCACCCCACCTCTTTTATCAACCAGAAGATGAAGGATTGTATCAGGATGCTGGTGATGACAGATTCCAAGACGAAGCCTAGTTCTGTATTGTATTATCGATTTTATTAAGACGATGGATTTTATTTGTGATGATTTAGACCTTGGACTTATTTGTTGTAATAGCAGGGCATATGGCCTTGAGAATCAATTACTGTATTGTATTTTATTTGTTTGGATTATGCTACAACCATACTCTGACTTAGTTATTCTCGTATTTATGCGTTATATTGATGTATGTTGGAAGATAGTTAAGCCGGATTGGTAAACCGGTAAAAGTTTGATAAATTGTGTCACGGCTTCCGCTTTGGGGCGTCACAAATATGGATTTCCTTTATGGTTTGCCTATGATGCCAAGGAAAAATGATGCGGTTTGGATTATTATTGACCGACTAACAATGTCAGCTCACTTCTTGCAATTTAGATGGGGTTCTACTCTCGATAATATGGAAAAGCGACATGTGAATGAGATTATTAAACTACATGGCGTACCCCTGTCTATTGTGTCAGATCGCAATCATCGTTCTACGTCTAGATTTTGGGTAGCTTACAACATGCATTAGGTACTAAGTTACATTTTAGTACAACATTTCATCCACGGATAGATGGGCAGCCAGAGAGGACTATTCAAACACTAGAGGATATGCTTCGTGCTTGTGTTCTTGAATTTAAAGGTTCTTTGGATGAATACATTGCATTGATGGAATTTGCATATAATAATCAACATCATGGCATCATTGGTATGGCTACTTATGAAGCATTATATGGTAGGAAATGTAGGAGTCTAATATGTTGTAACAAAAAGGGAATACGATTATTGGAAGGTCCAGATCTGATTCAAGACACCTTTGAAAAGTTAAAAGTCTATTAAAAGGAGCTCAATATAGGCAAAAGAGTTATATTAATCAACATAGGCGGGAAATGGAAGATGAAGTTGATGATAAAGTATTTCTTCGTGTTATCCCTTGGAACGACATTCTCATATTTGGAAAGAAAGAAAAATTGAGTCCTCGTTATATCGGGCCATATGAAATACTTGAAAGAGTTGGACCATTAGCTTCTAGGCTACCAATTGTGCAACAGTGTCATGGCAAGCAGCATTACAATCAGTCCTTGGATATTGCGGATGATGACAAGTGTAATGATCTCACTATATGACAGTGTTAGGTTGTTATATGGTATATCTTTGCTGCTTTGTAATCATTATTCATTGATTATAATTTATAATTGCTGCTTTGTAATCATTATTCATTGATTAGTCCAACTCTATAAATATGTAAGGCATAGCTACCAACATTATTATCGAACACAATGAAATCTTGTTCATTTTTTTTAGTTATCTTATGCAGGGATTGCAGTGGACCGACCAAAAATAATGGCTATTGAAAAATTATCATTACCATCTAATGTGAAAGAGATCCGTAGCTTCTTGAGACATAGCAAGATTTTATGGGAGATTTTTTAAACATTTTTAAAAAATTGTCAAAGCTTTATGTAATCTCGTAGAAAAGAGCTGCATTATTTAGTTTTGATACTTTTTATTTGCAAACTTCCGAACAAACTTCCAATTGTACACAATCCTTTGACCTTATATGTGATGCCAGTAACGATGTGGTGTGAGATGTTTTGACCCAAATGAGAGTATAAATTTCCAAGACCATCTCCTAGCTATGCGAGTCGGGCGTCGTTGGATAGTGCTCTACAGAACTATATAACCACAAAAATAGAGATGGTCACAATATTTTTGCATTTGATAAATTTTGGTCTTTAAGTTGTTACTAAATCATTGTGTACACTGATCAAACGACTATTAGGTACCTTTTTTGCGAAAATAATGCAAAACCACGATAAACTCGTTGGATACTACTCCTCGAAGAGTTTAAACTTGATATCCGGGATGAAAATGTGGTGGTTGAAAACTTATCTCAAATAACAACTTGATATCAAGGAGTTGTTTCCCGGTTAACATATTTTGGTTGTTGAAGCAATCTCCCATGGTATACACAAACTTTCCACTGTGTGACACTTTTGGTATTTACAAGACTCGGCACATCACCGAGCACTACAGTCTTAGGCCTCTAAAATCTTTCAGAACAAAATAAAAAATAATTAGTTCACTGTCAGTTTTTTTCCTAGAACGTCTAAAAAGTCTTTAAGTGGTCTGTAATTCAAATCAAAAATTATTACACTTACAAAGATTACAGATTCCATGTATAAAAATCAAAACACACACCTGTACGCACAAAATATATAAGTGATAATTTAATTAATTTAAATTACCTTTGAGAGCAATCTTAAAACAAAAATATCTGAATCTTCTCTTAAATGATAATAATTTGAGATATTCGTTAACTTCATTAACGTATAATCACACTAGCTTCGATGTCTTTCAAAATTCTAATTCGGGTTTTATAAAATTAATCAAACTGTTAACATTGTAATCCAAAAGGAAATTATAATATTTTTTAATGGATTGTAAATCTCCGCTAACCAAAAAATGGGATAGGATAAGTATTTTCTTCTCAATTTTTTTTCTTAATTTGTTGCAGGGACTTGGACCCTCTTGTGATTTTTAAACTTTATAGATATTTCATTACAATGAATTTCATTGTTAATTGTTGGTCTTCACAATAGAAATTTTTTATCTTATCATCCTCTTACTTATCAATTTTGGGAGGGGGGGGGGGGGGAGAGTTATTAAGCCAAATTAAAATGTGGCATGGTAGAGTAGGATGAGTTTTTTGGGCGGAATGGGCTCAATTTCAAATTCTCACGTCTATACGATTTGGTTGAATTTATCGTACAAGGTTTATATAGTACGATTTACCTATTTTCGATTTGATATTTTTGGTGAAGCAAGGGTTTACCAATTTCTTTTCTGACCAATCACCATTGGAAAGCACCCCGAAGAGAATACATCAAACTTAATGACATGGCTTGCAGGCTATTAAGTTAAGCCCGAAAATTTACACAGTGCTCACCGAAAATAGTGGTTGTAAATTCCTTGCTATAAAAAAAAGGCAAGTAAGAATAAAAAAGCTCGTTGAGTACTCTTAATTTAAAGGAAAGTAATTATATTTTATACACACAGTTCGTGTATGATCGTACAAAATTTGAGCAAGGGAAAAATATATTATTTTGTTGTGTGTTATGAATTCGATACAAAATTCGTCCGTACAGTTTAATTGCATATTGTTGTGTGTTATGAATTCGATACAAAATTTGTCCGTACAGTTTAATTGCATTTTTAACGTTGAGCCATATTTTGTCTAAAATAATTTGTGGACTAGGTGCAATATGGAATTGGGCTATAATTGCGGATATGTTTGCTTGCCCAATATCCTTGATTTAATTGTCATATATTTCTCAATTCAGAGGCTCAGGTTAATGGGCCAGTTGAACTAGCTCCAATGCTGGACTTGTGGCCCAATAATATTGGCCCTTGTTTCAAAATCAATTAACCTTCAAAAAATTGAAATTATCAATACAAAAAGGAAAAATTTTAAAGATCAAAAAAACATTGTCCCATAGACAAGCATTCCTTGTATTGCATGTTTTGTGTTAACGGAAAGGGATTATCACCGTATATAGTTGATTATATCATCTTGTAAATTTTTGCCTAGTCAGAAAGTTGTCGGTAGAGCACAAGCACATTAATTTGAACAAACAAAAGTATACATTCTACAAACAAAAGTATTGAAATGTTGACGATAAAATAAATAACACTATTAAGTATTGAATATTCCTATTGCTAAAATGAAAAACTAACGCCATTGTTAAGTTTTGAATATTATCATCCTATTTTGAAAGAAAAAAAGCTCCTATAGGATAGAGTACTATTGCCGGTTGATGCTTGTTTGATTTTGAACGTAACAATGGGAAATAGGATGAAAATTAACTATATCCTCACTCAATTATAAATAGTACACTTACACATGCAATTAAACATCTAACTCACACCTGTGAATGCATTCATTTCTCTGATCACAAAACAAAAATATAAAAAATTAAAAAATGAAGAAATTCATCATACTCTTCGTTTCTCTAGTACTAATTTTTATAACCGGCGAACATACAAAGTGTTTTGTTTTGGCATTTCTCTATGTTGTACATTTCCTTTAAAATTTATTAAAAGAAATCAATATTTAATAATTGTACTAGATAATTGTCAAAATACTTGAATAAATTTAATATAAATTAAAGATACTAAGTTAAAAGATAATTTTCAAAGTGTGTAAATAAAAATTAATAAAATAACAGTGGGATCCATAAATATGTGGTTGGTAGGATATTTGACTGTGGAATTTGGAACATTAGAAGAGTAGGATATTTGATTGATGATGTGGACCTACGACCCCACAAATACTTGGAACAGATATACCCATCATTGTGGGTGCCCTAAGGTCGATTGAGAAAATCTCGTTGGATATCACTACGGGATAATTACAAAAACACCCATGAGGTTTTAGCTAATTATAAAAAATCCCAAAGATTTTTCAAACTTACAAAATACCCTTCAGGTTTGATTATATCATAAATTAAAGAGGGGTAATCATTATATTTTTATAAGTTTCAGTTGGTTTTTTGAAATATTTTTTTGCTCATGAAAGGAAAAATATAAGACAAAATCAAACCTCAAAAGTGTTTTTGTAATTTTCAAAAATTTCTAGTCTTTTTGTAATTAGCCCAAACCTGAAGGGGTTTTTGAACTCTGTGCGCTTCTTCCTAGTGATGCTATTTTTTAGGACAGATCACACTAAGTTACGGTTTCTGATAAAGTACAAGTCTTCTCCTTCCCAAGCGGGAAGTCTTCCAAGTCTTCTTCCCCGGGAGCTGGAAATCTTCTACTAGAAACTTGTCTGCCCACACGCAACCGTTAAATAGGCCTTGGGGTTGTCCCAGGGAGGCCCCTCCGACCCTAAAGTCAGCACGGTGATCCAGAGAGAATGTAAGACAATAAATGAATACTGAATAATGATTAGATGAGATTAAGAAAATAACTTACAAATGAAGAGGAGGAACATTTATATACATGGGTGATGGACCTTACGGGTTGTGTAGGAGAAAGTGGCATGCGGGCCAGTTCCGAACTCCTTTGGGTTGAGTTATTCCATCTATAGCCTATTGATTATTGGGCAATTTATATTATTCAAGTATATAAACTGAATTATATATTAAATATTAAAGAACATTTTTGCCCCCAACATAAGCTCCCTAACTCCGGTGATGCGGGAGAATAGAGTGGTGCCGGAGCTAATTTGGCTTGTCTTATTCTTTATCTTGGATTATCTTGAGATCCTTTGACCATTCTTACACAGGGACATACTTGGGAGGAGATCTTTGACCATGTCTTCCATAGATAATATTTCTCTCTCTACTCTTAACTTTGAATTTCTTTGCTTGGTGGAACACTTACTGAAAATTTCATGAGAGTTGAGGAGAATGCCTATGGAGAGTGGAAATGAGGAGTAGAGAACATCAAGTAGTGAGGAGAGACATGAGAGCCCGAGATTTGCGAGAGGGCGCCCTGGGAAGAGCGTGCCCCGGGGGGCGGCCCAAGCCCCTTGGTCTGTCTTCATTCCGTACTTCTCCGTCTTCTCTGTAGTTTTCTCATATTTCAGGTCGGATTTCGGATTCTAATCCTTCTTCATTTCTTCTCGGGAGCCGGGGCATACCCAGTTGGTCGGTTTCTAGTTATGTTTTTCTATTTCCACCTTTGCCCGTGGACTTTGATGTTGTCCCTCTAAATCTAGAGTTATATTATGATGGTGAGGGGGAAGTAAAGCTTCAATCAGATTTGAGCCCAAGTGATGAGGTTCCTGAGGAGGAGTCCGGGCAGGACAGTCCAAAAGAGATCCATTGGCCTAAGTACCTGCACAGACCTCTAACTGGATGTCGACAATTGTCCTGGGAGAGTTAGTCAGGGAAGTATCCTCCCAGCATCTTCGTAGATAGATGAGAGCTTGATCATCTTCAATATGGTAACGTAACATTCCCAAGCAGTCTTGATATATATCTTCAATAAACTTGCCCACTTCAGACTCTATGAGGAATTTCAGCTTGAGATGAACCATAGAGGTGATGGCTTGGAATTGGTTTAGGATGGGCCTTCCCAAAATCATGTTGTAATTAGAGGGAGCATCCACGATGAGAAGACAGATGTTAGGAAATTTATTTGTTATATTTTGATGATACCATGTAAAACTTAAACTAGAAAGTTGGCACCCCATTTTCCTTGTAATTACGTATTGTAAAAGATAGGACTGGAAGAGCTGAGTTAAGTCAGCTATGTCAAATATTACAAGAAGTCATCTGCGGACTGGAATGAAGACTCTGATGTGTGTCAGCTGAGTATGGCCTAGTAGGAAGTCAAGGACTCGACTGAAGGAGAGTCAGCTGAGAACTGGCAGTGTGAAGTATCAATCAAGTCAACTCAAGAAGCCAAGTCTATCAGTTGAAGTGATAGTTGAGTAAATCCCATGATTGGAGCAGACTCAAGTCACCTAGGGTAAAGGCAGCAGTCAAGTGAAGACAACTGACTTAAATCCGTTGGAATAAATTCAAGAATATTACTCGATGTAGTAATATGTCAAGCTGCCAGGTCTTAAAGTGTTTGGCCTAGAATTGTGCAAAAGGAATGAGCCAATGGGAAACACTGCACCTTGTGTTAGAATCCTGCAATGCTGGAATGCCATTTAATACGAGAAAAGGTCAAAATCTCAAAGGTTGCAGACCAAGACAAGACAAGCCAACGAACACAAGTGACATTTGAAACTAGCCTATCTCTTCAACGGGTAAAATTTCAAATGTGTACCATAAAAGACTGAGGAAGCTATTGAGAAAAGGTTACCTGAACCAGGCAAGAGCAAGCAATATTCAAGCAATTAACCTGCAATTTTTCAAAGCATTACAAGTTATTCCTCAAAGCCTAAACTTCGAAGAAACTCGATCCAACACAAGCTGTGAAGGAGAGATAACTTCAACCAGTTGAAGAGGAAACTTTTGAAGAAACAAAAGGGGTCTACTTTTTAAGATTGAAGGATTGTAGAAAGGTTCAAGGTCGAACCAAGCATCAAGTTTGTTGGAGGGCTTCGTGATCAAATCCAAGAACTTGAAAAGTGAGCTGAAGTAGCAAGGCAATTGCCCTGTGAAGAAGTTGAGTCGCAAGAGAAGCCAGCTGTGTCATCAAGGCTCTCTCCAGATTGATAACCGCTTTGTAAACTGATCTGTTACTTAGTGGATTCCTCGAGGAGTTGGAGAAGAGAGGATTAGAAGAATTACTCCATCTTCAAACCTCTATAAAAATACTTGTGTCTATTTACTTTCAACATTTATTTTCCTGCATATTTATTTTATATCTGCTGATAAGTTTATATTTGTTATCCAATTGATAATTAACCAAGTGCTAAAAATCAAGTGTTTAAAACAAGCTTAAATCAAATCAAAGGGTGTTAAGTCTTCCGCTGTTAAAAATCAAATCAGCCAAGATAAGTATTTGGCTTAAGCAGCCGAGTTATACTATCAACAAATCTATCGAGTATGTTGAGTGGGTAACTTAGTTGAATAGCCAACTTAGCTATCCCCCAAGGACACAACTGATTTGAGTCAACTCTGTTGAACTTTTAAAAGGACTAAAATCGAAAATTTGGTAAAGTTTATTTAACCCTCCCTTCTAAACCTTACACCTCACCCCTTGGGACCTACAAGTGGTATCAGAGCGGTTGGTTCATTGAGCCTTCTGCGCTGGTTACTGAACTAGATCTCTATCTTTTCAAAAGGTTTTAACACTTGTGTTTTTCAAAGTCTTTCATCTTTCAAGCAAAGTTATTATCATGGAAGCAAATCTAACTCGTATTCCAAATGTTTACTGTGTAAAAGTTTGATGATTGGAAAATTCACATGCAGACTCATCTATCAGCATTACATGATGAAATGTAGTTAGTGATAGAGTATGGGCCACTGCAAATACTCAAAGTCAACACAATTGTACGAAGAGCGACTACAATCAAGGAGAAGAAGCGATTCTTTGAATACAATGCGCCATGGTTTAAAACCAAGGATCGAATGGACAAATGATGATAGAAAGAGATATAACCTGACAATGTGGCCAAGGATATTCTCTACAAAACGTTGGACAAGCCATGTTAAAAAAGTCAAATCTTGCAAATCAAAAGAAATTTGCGATAAGTCGACCTTAATTTGTGAAGGATCGGAACAAATTAAGGAGAATAAATTATATGTTGTTGTTCAAAAAATTGAAAATTTTAAAATGCTTGCATGTGAAACCCTGGATCACCTGGATGCCAGATTTACTGAGATTACAAATGAGCTTTCAGCTCTTGGGAAAGAATATACACAGAACGAAATATGTATGATGATATTAAGAGAACTCCAAGCTGAAAGGGGAAATGAATGCCATGGCCCTGAGACATTCAATGGACCTCTCAAGAACATCTAACTATGATCTTTTCTCAGACCTCAAAGGCTATGAGTTTGAGCTGAGAAGAAAAGAGCAAGAGGAAACAACTGTGTTTAAGATAGCTGCATTGATGGCCAGTGAAGGGAAAAGAGCTGAGCCAAAAGAAGCCATAGACCAGGAGGAGATTGCGCTGATGGTTAAAAGATTCAACAAGTTCTTCAATAAGAACTTTAAAAGGAATAAGGGTGAAACCTCCAGAAGACATTCAACACCTTCCAAGGCAAGGGAAGACAAGCCACCCAAGAGAGCTGAGCATCAAAGAGTTGATTATTAGAGAGCTGATAATCAAAGAACAGACAGAGCTGATTAGGTACACTCTAACTCATCTCATTCTAATTCAAGTGATAGTGACTGTCATACACGCACTTCATCACCCACAGATCTTTATGATTCATTAGGCAAAATGATGAAAGATTTTGAACACATAAAGTCCTCACACACAATCTTAAATGAGGAAAACAACCAACTTAAAAGTCAAAACTCACAGCTGACAAAAGAGCTGAGTACTCTGAGTCACATAGCTGATGAGAACAATAAGATGAAGGCTGAAAATGCCAAGATCATACCAGAGTTAGCTGCTACAGAAAAGAGAGAAAAAAAATCTAAAAAATGTGATTGCCTCATTTACAAAAGAATCCAAATCATTGGATGAACTTATTATGAGTCAAAAGGATTGTGGAGACAAGACATGCATATGATTTAATTCCTTTGTACATAGCCAACCTCCAAAAGTGATTTTGGAAAAGGGATCTTCAAGCAATGAAGCATTCCAAAAACCCAAAACACCAAATGTTGCACCCACACCTACTCCAAAGCAAAATCACAATCATACTGGCCTTGGTTATAAAGGAAAAGGAAAGAAGCCAGTTTAGTATGCTGAAAGGACAGCTGAGAAGAAATTCACCGTGTCCCTCAAAGAACTCGAAATAAAATACTCGTAAAAAGCAAACAGAGCTACCGAAACCCCAGAAATTTCATCAGAGAAACACATTTGATGTGAATGGTAGAAACTATCCAAATTATGCTGATTGGAATAATGTGAAACATTAGCAAAGACCTATGGAATATAAGCCAAAATGGCAAAGACCTAAACCTCAACAAAGGTCATTCCAAAGGCAAAAGAGCTTTTATCAGCACACATATGCACCCAAGCACTACACTCAGAAATACCACAACTATCCCAAGAAAGCAATTACTAAAACACACACACAGGCATACAGACAAAATAGACAGTTGTGTGATCCTAAAACCCCCAAACAATTTGCTAATGTGCACTATGATTATGGCACTGATGGATGGCAACCTCTTACAGTCAGATCATCTGGCTATAGGTTGGTTGGAGCATCTTATAACACTAACCCCCCAGGACCCAGACAAGTATGGGTACCTAAAAACTGATTTCCTTGATTGCAGGTTCAAGGAACAGCTGAGTGCCAACAAACCTGGTACATGGATAGTGGTTGTTCCAGACATAGGACAGAAACAAGAAAAATCTGTCAAGATTCTAGGGAATTAGAGGTGCAATATTTATATTTGGAGGAAATGAAGCTCCAGGGGAGATTAAAGGCACAAGATCCACCACGAAAAATGGATTGGAAATCACAGATGTTGCTTATGTTGAAGGTCTCAACTTGAACCTGCTAAGTACCATCCAACTCTATGACAAAGGCTACAATGTAGGAATCAACATGGGAGTCTTCCAGATCAAAGATGCTGAGTGCATTGAAATAGTGCTGCAAGGTGCAAGGCAAAAGAATATATATGTGGTAGATTGGTCTACTGCTACACCAATCACATGTCTACTAGCAAAGAGCACAACCGAATCAAGTTGGTTATGGCACAAGAAGCTGAGTCATCTAAACATCAAGACTATCAACAAGCTTGCAAGGAGTCATCTTCTAGAAGGATTACTAGACCCAATATACAAGAAAGAAAGTATATGTGATGCATGCTAGATGGGATAGAAAATCAAATCATCATTCAAGGATAAGCTAAGTCATTCTTCAACAAGGATATTGCATCTGTTGCATATGGATTTATTTGGTCCGGTTGAGCCAACTAGTATCAGTAAAAAGAAATACACCTTGGTAGTGGTGGATGATTATTCAAGATATACATGGACAATTTTCATGTGTAAAAAGAAGAAAACACTGCAGAAGTTACCTCAACTGAGGAGAAGAGTTCAAAATGAGAAGAGTCAAACCATTATAAAGATAAGATCTGACAGGGGAACTGAGTTTGTTAATGGAATTATAACTCAGTATTGTGGTGAAAATGGTATTGCTCATGAATTATCAGCGGCAAGGACTCCACATCAGAATGGGGTAGCTGAAAGAAGAAACAGGACTCTCAAGGAAGCTGCAAGGACTATGTTAGCTGAAGCTGGATTGCCTAAGAGATTTTGGGCTGAAGCCATAAATACAACATGATATACACAAAATAGATGCATGATTAACAATCAATTGACCAAGACTCCATATGAAATTTGGACAGAAAGAAAGCCAAATGATGGATATTTCAAGATATTTGGATGTAAATGCTTCATCCATAATAATGGCAAAGATAACTGGAAGGCTTTTGATGCTAAAGCTGATGAAGGTATCATTTTGGGATACTCAGCTGAGAGTAAAGCCTATAGAGTGTTGAACAAGAGGATTGTAGTTACAGAAGTATCTATCTATGTGGTTTTTGATGAACCTAATGTGAATGGAGACGACATTGAAGCTGACGTGAGAGACCTCAACCCAGATGATGATGAGATAGTTGAATCTCAAAGACAACTGAAAGGTCTACAGCTGAATGAAAATGAAAGAGTTGTTCAAGACAACTTAGCTGCGACACGGCTGAATCCAATAGACTTACTCCAACCTGATGTGAGATGGCTGAGAGACCATCCACCAGAGTTAATCATTGGAGATATTAGAGATGGCATAAGAACTAGATCCACAGCACATCATGAGGCTATGTTCACTTGTTTTATTTCCCACATAGAGCCTAAAGATGTGTCTCAAACATTGGATGACACACATTGCATTCAGGTTATGAAAGAAGAGCTGAATCAGTTTGAAAGGAACAAAGTATGGGAATTAGTTCCAAGGCTAACCCACCAAAATGTTATTGGTACTAAATGTGATTTTTAAAACAAGATGAATGAGGAAGGATCTGTTGTAAGAAATAAGGCAAGATTAGTAGCCAAAGTGTATTGCCAAGAAGAACGTATAAATTTTGATGAAACCTTTGCTCCTGTTGCTAGATTGGAAGCAATAATGATGATTCTTGCTTATGTTGCAGATAAGAACTTCAATGTATATCAAATGGATGTGAAGAGTGCATTTCTAAATGGACTGTTAGAAGAAGAAATCTATGTTGAACAACTTCCAGGTTTTGAGCAGAAAACTATTGGAGATAATGTCTACAAGCTCAAGAAAGCACTATATAGATTGAAACAAGCACCAAGAGCATGATATGATACATTGTCTCAATTTCTAACTGACAATGGATTCACCAAAGGCAAGGTTGATAGAACACTCTTCAGAATTCAAGATGGAGAGAATATACTGCTTGTTCAAATATATGTGGATGACATCATTTTTGGTTCCACAAATAAAAAGTTGTGTGACAAGTTCTCAAACCTCATGCAATGCAAACTTGAGATGAGCATGATGGGAGAGCTGACTTTCTTCCTAGGACTTCAAGTCAAGCAATTGAAGGATGGAACCTTCATAAGCCAAGCCAAGTATACCAGAGATTTGATGAAGAAATTTGGTATGGAAGAGAAGTCTTCTGTGAAGATTCCTAGGAATACATCAGTCAAGATGGACATGTATGCAGATGCCAAAGTTGTTGATCTGACCAGATATAGAGCTCTCATTAGATCATTGCTCTATCTAACAGGAAGCAGGCCAGACATCACCTTTGCAGTAGGTGTATGTGCTAGATTTCAATCTGCACCAAAAGAGAGCCACATGACTGCAGCTAAGAGAATTCTAAGATATTTGATGGGATCCCAGGAAATCGGCTTATGGTATCCAAAGGAAGAAGGATTCAAGCTGGTCGGATACTCAGACTCATACTATACTGGATGTAGAGTTGACAGGAAGAGTACTTATGGTACAAGTCAAATTCTTGGAAATAGATTGGTTTCTTGGTTTAGGAAGAAACAAAATTCAATAGCTACATCCACAAATGGTACATACATAGCCGAGGGCAAAATGTTGTGCCCAAGTCTTATGGATGAGACATCAGCTGAGAGATTATGATGTTGAAGAAAAAGTCATTCCAATTATGTGTGGTAACACTAGTGCTATTGTAATCACTCCAAATCCAGTATTATATTCAAGAACAAAGCACATTGATGTCAGATATCATTTTATAAGAGATCATGTTGAAAAGAAAGACATCACCTTGGAATACATTACAGATAAACAGTTAGCTGATGTATTTACAAATCCATTATGTGAATCAGGGTTTGAAGAGCTCAAGAATGAGTTAGGATTAATTGAGCTGAGTTAGGATACTCAGAAGACTCAATCAGGTGAGAAAGAAGATGAGAAAATGGAAAATAAGCAATTTTCACATTTCAGCCAAGTGAAACAGCCAAGTCGGGAAATGAGCTTGTTAGGAAATTTACTTTATAGATTTTGACTGATGCCATGTAAAACTTAAACTAGAAAGTTGGCACCCCATTTTCTTTATAATTTGTATTGTAATAGATAGGGCTGGAAAAGCTGAGTCAAGTTAGCTATGCCTAGAAATACAAGAAGTCAGCTGAAGACTGAAGTGAAGACTCCGCTTCAAAACAACTGAATAGGGCAAAGAAGAAAAGTCAAGAACTCGACTGAAGGTGTATCAGCTGTGAAACAACTGTGTGAAGAGTCAGTCAAGTCAACTCAAGAAGCCAAGTCTCAAGTTGAAGTGACAGATGAGTTATCCAAGGATTGGAAGCTAACTCAAGTCACCTGGGGCATAAAAGACTGCATCAAGTCAAGACAACTGAACAAGATCCGTTGATGAAAGTCAAGAATGTTACTCAAAATGGTAACATGTTAAAGTTGTCAGAGATAAAGTGTTAGTTCCAGTTGTGTGCAAAAGGAACAAACCAATGGGAAGCACTGCACCAAGTGTGAGATACGCTGCAATGCTGCAAGACATTAAATACGAGGAAATGTCAACATCAAGGACTGCAACAAGACAAGCCAACGAATACAAGTGACTTTTGAATAAAAGTGCACTATAAAAGGATGAGGAATTTATTGAGAAAAGGTTACCTTGATAACCTGAACCACGAACAAGCAAACATTATTCAAGCAATTAACCTGCAAATATTCTCAAGTATATTCAAGTTAATCCTCAAGCCTGAAACTCAAAGGAACTAGATCCAACACAAGTTGTGAAGGTAAGACAACTTCAAATCTGTTGAAGAGGAAACTTTTGAAGAATCAAAAGGGGTCTACTATCCAAGGAGGGTTGTAGGAAGGTTCAAGGTCGAACCAGTATCAAGTTATTGGAGGGCTTCTTGATCAAATCCAAGAGCTTGAGAAGTGAGCTGAAGTAGCAAGACAGCTGCCCTGTGAAGAAGCTGAGTTGCAAGAGAAGCCAAATGTGTGACCAAGGCTGTCTCAAGACTGTTCACCACTTTGTAAACTGATCTGTTACATAGTGGATTCCTCCAGGAGTCAGAGAAGAGAGGATTAGAAGAATTACCCCATCTTCGAACCCTATAAAAATTAACTGTGTCATTTATTTTTCAACACATTTACATTTCTGCATACTGAGATCATATCTGCTGATAAAACTTACATTTGCTATCCAACTGATTAATAACCAAGTGCTAGAGAATCAAGTGTTAAAACAAACTTAAAACAAATCAAGGGTGTTAAGTCTTCTGCTGAGAAAACCAATACAACTAAGTTAAAGTTTAGGTTAAACAGTTGAGTTATTCTATCAATAGCTCTATCGAGTTTGTTGAGTGGCTAACTCAGCTGAACAACCAACTTAGCTGTCCCTCAAGGACAAAGTTGTTTGAGTTAACTCTGTAATAATTTTAAAAGGACTAAAATCAAAAAGTTGGTAAGGTTTATTCAACCCCCCCTCTAAACCTTACTCACACCTCTTGGGACCTACAAGTGGTATCAGATCGGTTAGTTCATTGAGCCTTCCGCACTGGTTACTGAACTAAATCTTTATCTTTCCAAAAAGGTTTTTAATACTTGCATTTCCAAAATCTTTCATTTTAAGCAAAGTTATTATCATGGAAGCGAATCTGACATGTAATACCCGAGCCTCTCACTACTCATTAGGCCAATATAGTTCACGCTTTATATGCTATTTATTTGTGCTTGCATCGCTTTGGAGTTTTCATAATTTATATCATTTTATGCCCCATGATCAATTTTGTAATCCTAGAACTCTCACGTAGCACTTGTTAGTAGATTTCTAATTTCAGTGGTTGGTGTACATTGTTAAAAAAAGAGGGAGAGAGAGAGAGAGAGAGAGAGAGAGAGAGAGAGAGAGAGAGAGAGAGAGAGAGAGAGAGAGAGAGAGAGAGAGAGAGAGAGAGAGAGAGAGAGAGAGAGAGATTTAAGGGTCAAACCAATAAAGTGGAGCTTAATTTAAAGATAGGAATCAACATAGTATTTATAAATTATATATACATATACATGTGAGTTAGATGATTAAAGCTAAACATAGAACATTTATATATGTTAACCTGCGTGTATATATATATATATAAATATATTTATTTAGATGCTAGTAATAAGGATTGAGTAGTAGTAATATATATACGTGTATATATATATATAGTGTAAGTATATCATGCAAATAAAATATACTAACTGCAAAAAAGTGGCTTAATATTATATTTATATATAAATGATTAATAATATGCATGTAGATTAATGACCTGACACACTTGAATTACGGGGTAACTTATATTTGTACTTTAATACAACAAATAGATAACTTAGATATAAAGTAATACTTACATCATCACTCCACCGCCTCAATCTTTCACCTATTAAATCTTCTTCCATTCACAAATAAATCAATACACACTCATACGACAGGAAAAAGGGGGGTGAAACGGAGACTCGGAGAAGGTAGCCGGGGTGCACCGAGAAAAAAATTGGTAATTGTGCTTTCATTTTGTTCTACCTGGTTTACTCATTTAAACAAGCTTAATACTTATATATACATATATATGTATATATATTGTATCAAGCCTAATTTAAATAAAGATTTCTGCCATGCGGGATACCCAGGTTACATATAATAAATTAATTATGAGCTATAAGAAATCTAGTATATCATGTACATGATGTTAGAGTTATAAATGTTGAATAGATTTGAAAGAGCAAGAATCGTGGCATATCTATATAAATAAATATAAATGTTTCCTATTGCAAATTTGGAATGAATTGGCTAAATAATAATAATAATAATAATAAAAATAAATCTATCAATATATTATATAGACACATACAAAAATAAATCAGTACAGAAACATGAAATAGAGGGTTTAATATTGAATTAAAAATATTGTTAATCTTTATAATGCTTAACATTTAGGATATTTGATGTATTGACTAACTCATAATGGAAATTAAGTAAGTGAGTTTTTCATACAGATTGTTTTGTGCCTATAATCGAAAAGAATCACCTAGTTAACAAAGAGTAAGACGTTATCAGAGGGGAAAGGTAAGTGAAAATCCATCTGCAACTACAATGCATGAACATAGTATTTCTTGTCTTATTGATACTAATGCGATTCTTGTATCTTGATGGATGCATTATGCAAACCTTGATGTTCGTATGTTGCTTGGTGGATATTGGATTGTGATGATTATTGGTGAATTGAGCATGTCATTCATTGGCATTTGCACGTGCATGCAAATATATGAGCATTGTTGAGATGAGGCATGCACAACACGATAACATTCTTTGAAAAGAAAAGATTTTGGTTGGCCACTACAAGTGCACCGAGGCATGCGAGGCGTGCTTTTATGATATATTTTAGGGTGCAGTGGGTGTTACTCCTCGGAGGATCATAGGGGTTGACAGGGGGTATGCCTCTGATAGTCACGAGGGGGACCACCACTGATATCCTTATTGACACGTCGGGGAAGACTAATGGGGGATCATTGGGGAAGACAGGGGGTGGACCTCAGGTGGTCCCGGGAGATGGCCGTAGGTGGTGCCAATATGATTATGGCCATGTGATTATTGATATTGTGTTGAGCTCTTCCGGTGCATAGCAGGTGGGTCAGGGACCTATGTAAAGAAATGATTATAAATAATATATTTCAATGCATTCTGTGCACTTCTGGTAAAAATATCTTAGAATGCATTTGCATTACATTGTTCATTAAACATTCATGGTTTTCGCTTACTGGGCATTAGCTCATGTTGTTCATGCATTGTAGGTGAGTCTTGTGATGCTGGATTTCATGGGCTTACTGGGCAGGCTGCTGGAGCTCTTGCAGGTTACTGAGGACAGAGTACATGGATGACGACCTGTTGGGCTATGTTGATGGGTCACTTTCCCTTTTTGGTCTTGTATTATATTTTGGTTTAGGGTTGTACCCTCTTTTGGAAACTCTTATGTAAATATGTACATGTAAGTAGCTGGGTGATGTGGGTTATGAGTTTGGTCATATGGATATCTGTTGTGTTTAATAACAGGGTTTGTTATCTCTTTTGCTTGTGGATATGGGTTGTCATTTTCCTACAAGTAAAGTGATCTTGCTTGTTAGTTGTTAAAATATCACAGGAAAAAAAATATGTACAGGTATATAGGGTACGTTGTCAAATTTCACTTTTTATATTGCTTAGTAATGTAGTAATAGGGGTGGGCGTCACAGAGTGGTATCTGAGCCCAGCTACAGGTTCTGTAGACTATCCATGTACATGAATTCAAAGCTTGTGGAGCTCAGTCATGCCAGTAAGTTTTACTTTATTGTCTGATGCATTTTATGTTTCAAGATATTATATTGGCCATGTGTTATTAGAGTTCCCATTAGATAGTGTTTTAGTTATGGTGAGAACTAAAGGTGAGAATAGTGGTGGAGACAGAAACCAAGGAGGGGAGACACCTATTCTAACTAGTGATCGGGATAATGTTGTTAATAGACTTACAAAACTCATCCCGCGACAATTTGAACAAATACCACAACTCATCCATAGTCGGGATATAGCTGGAGAACAAAGAGGAGAAATGAACCAACCACACCAAAGGGTAGAGCAAGTTGAGATAGTTGGGGAAAGATTCCGAAAGATAAATCCATCAACCTTTGAAGATGTAGCGAATCCCAGCAGCAGAGGATTGGTTGTGAACTCTAGAGAATATGTTCCAATACAATAGGGTCCAAGGAGAAGAGAGTTTTTCAAGTTCAGCAGCGGCAGAAATCCAACTTTCAACCACGTCAAGGACAACAACAATGGGAACAAGTTAAGTGTCAAAGAGATGATCAAAGTAAGGCATAAATAACACTACTTTTTTTTCCCTAGGTGCAATACTTAATATACTAGGAGTTGCACGATAGATATCAAGAGATGTTTTACGTGTGGGATATTGGGACATTTTCTAACATGTGCAGTCCAAATCCTATATGACAAAAAACATGTACAAACCCAAAGCATTTCTATTACCAGAGTAGATGCAGCGGTGAACCCATCAGAGGTTATAGGTAAACCTTTTAGCTTTGACAATCCAACATTCGTATTATTTGATTCGGGAGCTACTTATTCATTTTAACCCACTGAATATGCGAGGAGACTGGGTAGGACATCTGATATAGCTGAAGTAGGTTAAAAGGTAATAATACCTTCGGGAGATTCCAAGGAAAACTAATCAAATTTTGAGAACTTGTGTTATTCCAATTGAAATAGAGAACTTTATGCAGATCTAATTGTGCTAGCCATAAACGATTATGATTTCATTTTGGGTATAGATTGGTTGTTGAAGTATGGTACTATAATTTATTGTTAGAGAAAGATAGTGACATTTCAACCCCTATGAGAATTTCCATTTATCTTTGCTGGAATCACGACCCGCTTAAGATTTCCAATGCTATTAGCACTAAAGGCACGACCTCTACTAGACGCTGGTTGTGAAGGAATTGAAGACACAAATCTAGGAATTGCTGGATAAAAGCTTCATTAGACCTAACTTTTCGCCATGGGGTGTGTCAGTCCTGTTCGTGCGAAAGAATAATGGTACGATGAGATTGCGCACTGACTACTGAGAATTGAACGAAGTTACAATTAATAGTAAATACTCATTACCTCGAATCGATGATTTCTCCGTCCAACTTCAAGGTGCAACAGTATTTTCAAAGATTGACTTGCAATTCGGGTACCATCAACTGAAAATCAAAGAATGGTCTAGGATGTGTATTGATGCAAAATGGTAAGGTGATTGTGTATGCATTTAAACAATTGAAAGACTATGAAAAGAATTGCCCTACACATGATTTAGAGCTTGTTCCAGTGGTAGTTGCACTCATGATATGGAGGCATTACCTATACAGGGAACAATGTGAGATCTACACAGATTACAAATGTTTAAATACTTTTTCACGCATAAGGAATTGAATATGCGACAACGACAGTGGTTAGAGCTAGTGAAAGACTACGATTGTGTAATCAATAATCACCCTAGTAAAGCCAATGTTGTAGCAGACGTGTTGACCCAGAAATCAACACAAAGCAATGCAATTGCAATACACATAGTTGATGGATCTTCAGAAAATGAACGTAGAGGTTGTATCATTAGGTTTTGTTGAAGCTAAGTTAGCAGCGTTAACACTCTTACCACGCTACTTGATAGAATTCAACATGAACAACAAGGTGATGATTACTATGCCAAAATGAAGAAAGATATTGCCTCTGGAGTGTCTTCTGATTTCAAAATATCTGAGACTGGAGTACTGCGATTTAAAGAACGAATATAAGTGCCCAACAGGGATAATCTCCGAGAAAATGTTATAGCAGAAGCGCATTCAACACCATATTCTGTACATCTAGGAGCTACCAAAATGTACAAAGATTTGAAGATGCATTACTGGTGGCCGAGTATGAAAAGGAATATCGCGCAATACGTGGAACACTGTTTAATATATCAACAAATAAAGACAGAACACAAAAGGCCAGCAGGAATATTGCAACCTCTGCCTATACCCGAATGGAAATGAGAAAGAATTAGCATGGATTTTGTGATAGGTTTGCCCAAAATTGTCAAGGGACATGATGCTATTTGGGTGATCATAGATAGATTAACCAAATCCGCTCATTTTATTCTTATTTTCTCAACTTATTCCATGGATCGATATACACAACTTTATATACAGGAAGTGGTTAGACTTCATGGTATGCTATTATATATTATTTTAGATAGAGACTCTAGATTCTTATCTAATTTCTGGAGGAGTTTACAGAAGGCGCTAGAAACACGACTGTCATTTAGTATTACTTATCACCCTCAAACCGATAGACAATCAGAACGGACTATAAAAACATTAGAAGATAAGCTTAGGGCCTATATTTTTTTATTTTCAAGGACAATGGAGTAAATATCTACATTTGATAGAATTCTCATATAACAATATCTATCAAACCACAATCGGGATGGCTCCCTATGAAGCACAATACGGTAGAAAATGCAGATCACCGATACATTGGGACGAGATTGGTAAAAGAAAGCTTTTAGGCCCAGACATGATTTGAGGAACAATAGAGGCTGTGAAGCAAATTCGGCAGAGAATGGAGACTACTCAGAGCCGATAAACAAAAGTTTCTCAGATCAAAGAAAAAGAACATTAGAATTTTCGGTAGGAGATCAGGTATTTCTTAAGGTGGCGTCGATGTCAGAGGTAATGCGATTTGGAAAGAAATGAAAACTCAGTCCTAGGCATATTGGTCCATTTCATATTACTGAAAGACTTGGTGATGTTGCTTACAGACTTGACCTAGCAGCATCAATGTCTCAAATACATAACGTATTTCATATTTCTATGTTGAGAAAATACGTTGCAAACCCATCTCACATTTTGACGAACGAGCCAATAGAGTTGAAAGCAGATTTAAGCTACGAAGAGATACATGTGGAGATAATATTGTTACGGGAACTAAATAGACTCAGGAATAAGGAAATCCCCTTAGTTAAACTACTTTGGATAAATCAATTTATAGAAAAAGTTACATGAGAAAGAAAAGACGAGATGAGGGCTAAATATCAATTTTGGTAAGTCAAATTTCGAGGACGAAATTTTATAAGGAGGGGAGGATGTAATACCCGAGCCTCTCACTACTCATTAGGCCGATATAGTTCATGCTTTATATGCTATTTATTTGTGCTTGCATCGCTTTGGTGTTTTCATAATTTATATCATTTTATGCCCCAGGATCAATTTTGTAATCCTAGACCTCTCACGTAACACTTGTTAGTAGATTTCTAATTTCAGTGGTTGGTGTACATTGTTAAAAAAAGGAGAGAGAGAGAGAGAGAGAGAGAGAGAGAGAGAGAGAGAGAGAGAGAGAGAGAGAGAGAGATTTAAGGGTCAAACCAATAATTACTGTTCGACTACACGTGGTAACATTAAAAACATGGAAATCGCTAGATTACACGTGGTAACATTGGAGGTAGATAACCATTAGGTTATACATAGAAAAATTAGAAGCAAACTGTATCACATGTTTGTCAGGATAAAATATAATATATAAGTAAATTAATTATAAGGGATAATATCAATAATATGAAAATGGATGAAGGTGAAAATTAAGTAATAAAGTGGAGCTTAATTTAAAGATAAGCATCAACATAGTATTTATAAATTATTTATACATATACATGTGAGTTAGATGATTAAAGCTAAACATAGAACATTTATATATGTTAACCTGCGTGTATATATATATATATAAATATATTTATTTAGATGCTAGTAATAAGGATTGAGTAGTAGTAATATATATACGTGTATATATATATAGTGTAAGTATATCATGCAAATAAAATATACTAACTGCAAAAAAGTGGCTTAATATTATATTTATATATAAATGGTTAATAATATGCATGTAGATTAATGACCTGACACACTTGAATTACGGGGTAACTTATATTTGTACTTTAATACAACAAATAGATAATAAAGTAATACTTACATCATCACTCCACCGCCTCAATCTTTCACCTATTAAACCTTCTTCCATTCACAAATAAATCAATACACACTCATACGACAAGAAAAAGGGGGGGTGAAACGGAGACTCGGAGAAGGTAGCCGGGGTGCACCGAGAAAGAAATTGGTAATTGTGCTTTCATTTTTGTTCTACCTGGTTTACTCATTTAAACAAGCTTAATAGTTATATATACATATATATATATATATATTGTATCAAGCCTAATTTAAATAAAGATTTCTGCCATGTGGGATACCCAGGTTGCATATAATAAATTAATTATGAGCTATAAGAAATCTAGTATATCATGTACATGATGTTAGAGTTATAAATGTTGAATAGATTTGAAAGGGCAAGAATCGTGGCATATCTATATACATAAATATATATGTTTCCTATTGCAAATTTGGAATCAATTGACTAATTAATAATAACAATAATAAAAATAAATCTATCAATATATTATATAGACACATACAGAAATAAATCACTACAGAAACATGAAATAGAGGGTTTAATATTGAATTATAAATATTGTTAATCTTTATAATGCTTAACATTTAGGATATTTGATGTATTGACTAACTCATAATGGAAATTAAGTAAGTGTGCTTTTCATACAGATTGTTTTGTGCCTACAATTGAAAAGAATCACCAAGTTAACAAAGAGTAAGAGGTTATCAGAGGGGAAAGGTAAGTGAAAATCCATCTGCAACTACAATGCATGAACATAGTATTTCTTCTCTTATTGATACTAATGCGATTCTTGTATCTTGATGGATGCATTATGGAAACCTTGATGTTCGTATGTTGCTTGGTGGATATTGGATTGTGATGATTATTGGTGCATTGAGCATGTAATTCATTGGTATTTGCACGTGCATGCAAATATATGAGCATTGTTGAGATGAGGCATGCACACACGATAACATACTTTGAAAAGAAAATATTTTTGGTTGGCCATTGCTAGTGCACCGAGGCATGCGAGGCATGCTTTTATGATATATTTTAGGGTGCAATGGGTGTTACTCCTCGGAGGATCATAGGGGTTGACTGGGGGTGTGCCTCTGATGTTCACGAGGGGGAGGACCACTTGACTGTATCCTTTTTGACACGTCAGGGGGAAGACTCCTGGGGGATCATTGGGGAAGACAGGGGGTGGACCTCAGGTGTTTCCGGGAGATGGCCCTAGGCGGTGTCAATATGATTATGTCCATGTGATTATTGATATTGTGTTGAGCTCTTCCGGTGCATAGCAGGTGGGTCAAGGGCCCTATGTAAAGAAATGATTATAAATAATATATTTCAATGCATTCTGTGCACTTCTGGTAAAAATATCTTAGAATGCATTTGCATTTGCATTACATTGTTCATTAAACATGCATGGTTTTCACTTACTGGACATTAGCTCACGTAGTTCATGCATTGTAGGTGGGTCTTGTGATGCTGGATTTCATGGGCTTACTGGGCAGACTGCTGGAGCTCTTGCATGTTACTGAGGACAGTGTACATTGATGACGACCTGTTGGGCTATGTTGATGGGTCACATTCCCTTTTTGGTCTTGTATTATATTTTGGTTTAGGGTTGTACCCTCTTTTGGAAACTCTTATGTAAATATGTACATGTAAGTAGCTGGGTGATGTGGGTTATGAGTTTGGTCACATGGATATCTTTTGTGTTTAATAACAGGGTTTGTTATCTCTTTTGCTTGTGGATATGGGTTGTCATTTTCCTACAATTAAAGTGATCTTGCTTGTTCGTTGTTAAAATGTCACAGGAAAAAAAATATGTACAGGTATATAGGGTACGTTGTCAAATTTCACTTTTTGTATTGCTTAGTAATGTAGTAATAGGGGTGGGCATCACATGACACGCATTCCTATGTTCACTGTTGAAGAATTTGATGATTGGAAAATTCGTATGCAGGCTCATCTATTTGATTTACATGATGAAATGTGGCTAGTGATAGAGGATGTGCCACTGCAAATACTTAAGGTGAACACAAATTGGAAGAGTAGCAAATGAAGGAGCGAGAAAAAGTATTCTTTGAAGCAAGACCAACCATGGTTGAAAAACCAAGGACTGAGTGGACTAACGAGGACAGAAAGAGATACAACTTGGACAATGTAGCCAAGGACATACTTCACAAGACTCGGGACAAAGCAATGTTCAACAAAGTAAAATCTTGCAAATCTGCAAAAGAAATCTTGAATAAACTGACTTTAATTTGTGACGGATCTGAACAAATTAAAGAAAATAAATTGTCTGTTGATGTTCAAAAATTTGAAAATTTCAAAATACGTGCAGGTGAAACAATGGATCAGCTGGATGCCAGATTCACTGAAATCACAAATGAGCTTTCAGCTCTTGGGAAAGAATACACACAAAAGAAGATGTGTATGAAGATACTAAGGAACCTCCTAGCTGAATGGGAAATGAAGACTATGGCTCTGAGACATTCCATGGACCTCTCAAGAACATCTAACCATGAGCTATTCTCAGATCTCAAAGCCTATGAGTTTGAGCTGAGAAGAAAAGAGCAAGAGGAGACAACTGTACCCAAGACAGCTGCATTGGTAGTCAAGGATGGAAAGAGAGCTGAACCTAAGGAAGCCATAGACCAGGAGGAGATTGCCCTAATGTTTAAAAGATTCAACAAGTTCTTCAATAAGAACTATAAAAGAAATAAGAGTGAAACCTCCAGGAGACATTCAGATACCTCTAAGTCAAGGGAAGATAGGCCACCCAAGAGAGCTGAGCATCAAAGGGTTGAATAACAGAGAACTGATAACCCAAGAACATAAAGAGCTGATCAAAGGGGTGAGAACCTGTGTTGAACCGCAGACAACCAGGACATTTTGCAGCTGATTGTTCCTATCCACCAGTCAACAAATATAGGAATGAATAAGAAAGAAAAGTCTTCAGAGAGAAACAACAGAAAAAGAAGAAGGCCATGTTAGCCGAGATCGGCCGAGACAGTCCAAAGAGGCGCGACTCGAGAGTAGTGAAGCTGACTACTCAAGTGACTCTGAGGAAGAGGCTTTGATTTGCCTTATGGCCAAAGAACAAGATTAACCAGACCAAGAAGATGAGGTACACTCTAACTCATCTCATTCAGATTCAAGTGATAGTGATTGTGATACACACACTTCATCACCCACTGATCTTTATGATTCATTAGGCAAGATGATGAAAGATTTTGAGCATATAAAATCCTCACACACACTTCTAAATGAGGAAAACAACCAGCTCAAATGCCAAAACTCACAGCTGACTAAGGAGCTGAGTACTCTAAGTCACATAGCTGGTGAGAACACAAAGCTGAAGGCTGAAAATGCCAAATGATAGCAGAGATAGCTGCTATAGAAAATAGGGAAAAAGATCTCAAAAATGTGATTACCTCATTTACAAAGGCATCCAAATCATTGGACGATCTTATCATGAGCCAAAAAGAATGTGGAGATAAGACAGTCATATGATTCAATTCCTTTGTGCACAGTCAAACTCTAAGAGTGATTTTGGAAAAAGGATCTTCGAGCAATGAAGCATCTCAAAAATCCAAAACACCAAATGTGGCACCCACATTCACTCCTAAGCACAATCACAAATAAACTGGCCTTGGATATAAAGGGAAAGGAAAACAACTAGTTGAGTATGCTGAGAGGACAACTGAGAAGAAATCCTGCAGAGTTCCTCAGCAAACTCTAAATAGAAAGTACTCTGTGAAGAACAAACAGAGCTACCAAAAACCCCAGAAGTTTCATCAGAGAAACATACATGTTGGGAATGGTAGAAACTATCCAAGCCAAGCTGATTGGAACAATGTGAAATATCAACAAAAACCAATGGAATACAAGCCTAGCAAAGACCTAAATCTCAGCAGAGATCATTCCAAAGGCAAAAGAGCTATTATCAGCACACATATGCACCCAGGCACTACACTCAGAAATATCACAACTACTCCAAGAAAGTAATTGCTAAAACACACAGACAGGCATACAGACAAAAGAGACAACTGTATGAACCTAAAGCCCCCAAGTAATTTGCAAATGTGCACTATGAATATGACATTGATAGATGGCAATCTCTTATAGTCAAGTCCTTTGGCTATAGGTTGGTTGGATCACCTTATAGCACTAACCCCTCAGGACCCAAGCAAGTATGGGTACCTAAAAACTAATTTCCTTGATTGCAGGTTCAAGGAATAGCTGAGTGCCAAGGAACCTGGTACATGGATAGTGGCTGTTCCAGACACATGACAGGGAATAAGAAAAATTTGTCAAGGTTCAAGGAGGTTAGAGGTGCAAAAGTTATTTTTGGAGGAATTGAAGCTCCAGGGGAAATCAATGGCACAGGGTCTAACAAGAAGAATGGGTTGGAAATCACAGACATTGCTTATGTTGAAGACCTCAACTTTAACCTGCTAAGCATCAGCCAACTCTGTGATAAGGGCTACAATGTTGGATTCAAAATGGGAGTGTGCCAGATCAAAGATGCTGAATCAAAATGAAATAGTGCTGCAAGGATCAAGACAGAAGAATATGTATGTGGTAGATTGGATTGGTCTACTGCTACACCAAGCACTTGTCTATTAGCAAAGAGCACAACCGAATCAAGTTGGCTGTGGCACAAGAAGATGAGTCATCTGAACTTCAAGAAAATGAAGAAACTTGAAAGGAGTCATCTTGTGGAAGGATTGCCAGACTCAGTGTACAAGAAGAAAAGTGTATGTGATGCATGCCAGATGGGAAAGCAAATTAAATCTTCATTCAAGGATAAGCCAAGTCCTTCTTCAACAAGGATATTACATCTGTTGCATATGGATCTATTTGGTCCAGTTGAACCAGCTAGCATAAATGGAAAGAAATACACCTTAGTGGTGGTAGATGATTATTCAAGATATACATGGACAATCTTCATGTGCAAAAACAAGGAAACTTTGCAGAAGTTCAGCTGATGAAAAGAGTTCAAAATGAAAAGAGCCAAACCATTATAAAGATAAGGTCTGATAGTGGAACTGAGTTTGTTAATGGGATAATTACTCAGTATTGTGTTTAAAATGGTATTGCTCATGAGTTATCTGCAACAAGAAATCTACAGCAGCATGGAGTAGCTGAAAGAAGTAACAGAACTCTCAAGGAAGCTGCAAAGACCATGTTAGATGAAGCTGGATTGCCTAAGAGATTTTGGGCTGTAGCCATTAACACAGCATGCTATACTCAAATAGATGCATGATCAACAGGCAATTAACTAAGACTCCCTATGAGATTTTGACAGAGAGAAAGCCAAATGTTGGAGACTTCAGGATATTTGGATGCAAATGTTTCATCCATAACAATGGCAAAGATAATTTGAAGGCTTTTGATGCTAAAGCTGATGAAGGTATCTTTTTTGGATACTCAGCTGAGAGCAAAGCCTATAGAGTGCTGAACAAGAGGACTATGGTCACAAAAGAGTCCATCCATGTGGTTTTTGATGAACCTATTATGAAGACATTGGAGAGTTAGCTGACAAGCTGAATCAGCCAACTATGCAGAAAAGTCCTTATGTTGAAGCTGAAGTAAGAGCAATCAACCCAGATGAAGATGAGATAGTTGAATCTCAAAGACAACTAGAAAGTCTACAACTGAATAAAGATGAAAGAGTTGTTTAAGACAACTTAGCTGCGAGACAGCTAAATCCAGCTGACTTGCTCCAACCTGATGTGAGATGGCTGAGAGACCATCCACCAGAGTTAGTTATTGGAGATGTTAGAGATGGCATAAGAACCAGATCCAGAGCACATCATGAAGCAATGCTTACCTGTTTTATTTCCCAAATACAGCCAAAAGATGTGTCTCAAGCTTTGGATGACACACATTAGATTCAAGCCATGCAAGAAGAACTGAATCAGTTTGAAAGAAACAAAGTATGAGAATTGGTGCAGAGGCCAACCCATCAAAATGTTATTGGAAGAAAATGGGTTTTCAGGAACAAGATGAATGTGGAAGGATTTGTGGTGAGAAACAAAGCAAGATTGGTAGACAAAGGGTATAGCCAAGAAGAGGGCATAGATTTTGATGAAACTTTTGCTCCTGTTGCTAGATTGGATGCAATAAGGATGTTTCTTGCCTATGTTGCACACAAGAACTTCACTGTCTACCAAATGGATGTGAAAAGTGCATTTCTAAATGGATTGTTAGAGGAAGAAGTCTATGTCGAACAACCTCCAGGCTTTGAGCAGAAGACTACTAGAGATAAGATATATAAGCTCAAGAAGGCATTATATGGATTGAAACAAGCACCAAGAGCTTGGTATGATACATTGTCTCAATTCCTTACAGACAATGGATTCACCAAAGGCAAAGTTGATAGAACACACTTCAGAATTCAAGATGGAAAGAGTATGCTGCTTGTTCAAATATATGTGGATAACATCATTTTTGGATCCACAAATAAAGAGCTGTGTGATAAGTTCTCAAACCTCATGCAAGGTAAATTTGAGATAAGCATGATGGGAGATCTGACTTTCTTTTTAGGATTTCAAGTCAAGCAATTGAAGGATGGAACCTTCATAAGCCAAACTAAATATACCAGAGATTTAATGAAGAAATTTGGTATGGAAGAGAAATCTTCTGTGAAAATACCAATGATCACATCAGTCAAGATGGACATGGATGCATATGGCAATAGATCAAACCAGATATAGAGCACTCATTGGATCATTGCTCTACTTAACAGCCATCAGGCCAGACATCACCTTTGCAGCTGGTGTATGTGCAAGATTTCAATCTGTACCAAAGGAAAGCCACATGACTCCAGCTAAGAGAATCCTAAGATATTTAAAGGGATGCTAGGAAGTTGGCTTATGGTATCCAAAGGAAGGTGGAATCAAGCTTATTGGTTACTCAGACTCTGACTATGCTAGATGTAGAGTTGACAGGAAGAGTACTTCAGGTACATGTCAAATGCTTGGAAATTGATTGGTTTCCTGGTTTAGCAAAAGCAAAAATTCAATAGCCACATCCACAAACAAGCAGACAGTACATAGCTACGGGCAAAACAAGTGCCCAAGTATTATGGATGAGACAACAACTGTGTTAGGAATTTTATTATTTAGATTTTGATGAATGCCATGTAAAACTTAGAATAGAAAGTTGGCACCCCAATTCTTGTTGTAAAATGCATTGTAATGAATAGAGTGGCTAAGTGAGTCAAGACACTACGCCCTAACATGCAAGAAGACAATCAAGACGGAAGGAAGACTCTGTGAGAGAAACGAGTATGGCAAAGAAGAGTAGACGGAACACCATCAAGAAGCGGTGAGATGCACGGTGAGTGGAGCATCGATCAAGTCAACTCAAGAAAAGCCAAGTCTCAAGTTGAAGTGACAGAAGAGTCATCCATGATTGGAAGTGACTCTAAGTCACCTGGGAAAGCAAGGAAATGCGTCAAGTCGAGATAATCGTAAAAAGAACCGTTGCCGAGAAATCAAGAGATTTACTTAAACAAGTAATATCTCCATACAACCTTTCTTGGAGTGCTCACCCCGAAGCGTGCAAAAGGAATGAACCAATGGGAAGCACGACACCGTGTCGAACTCGAAAAGGTGAAAAGAATAATTCATACGAGGAAACGGCAATTCCAAGAACTGCAAGCCAACGATCGCAAAGTGACTTTCAAAAATAAGCCTATCTCTTCAACGGGCAAATTTTTGAAAGTTCACTATAAAAGGCCGAGGAGTTAGTTTGAGAAAAAGAAGCATGAATGACACATACGTGAGATATACAAGCACATTAGAAAAAGCCCAAACAATCTCAATCCTCAAGCCTACATTCAAGTACATCAATCCAACACTTACCCGTGAAGGAAAGAGAGCTTCAACCAGTTGAAGAGGAAACCTTTGAAAACAAGGGGTCTACTTTCCAAGAAGGATTGTAGAAAAGTTCAAAGTTGAACTAAGTCTTAAGCATTTGGAGGGCTTCGTGATCAAATCCAAAGAGCTTGAGCAAGTGAGTGAGTAGCAAGTAGCAAGCGGCCCTGTGAAGAAGCCGAGTCGAACGAGAAGCCACCGAGTGATCAAGGCATCTCCGGTGATCGAGTCCCAAAGGATCAAGTCGGCTGTTGTGATCAAGACTTGTATCTGGATCGTTACCACTTTGTAAACTGATCATTACTTAGTGGATTCCTCCGGGAGTTGGAGAAGAGAGGAGTAGAAGAATTACCCCATCTTGAACCTCTATAAAAACTTCACTGTGTCATTTATATTTCAAAGATTTAAATTCCTGCACTTTTAATTGCTTATATCTCACGACAAATTTGCTATCCATTTGATAATTTACAAGTACTAAATCAAGCTCTAATATTTTGTTTAATCAAACTTAAGGGTGTTAAGTCTTCCAATGAAAATAAAATCACAAATGAGTTAAATTGTAGCCAACAAAGTGAGTTACTCCATCAACAAATGGCTCACCAGTGCATTGAAAGATTAACTCTACTTGAGTGACTAATTCGATTTGTCCATCAAGGACACAAATGTGTAGAATTAACTCAGATTTAAAAGGACTAAATCGAAAATTTGATAAGGTTTATTCAACCCCCTTCTAAACCTTACACTTACACCCCTTGGGACCTACAAGTGGTATCGGAGCGGTTGGTTCATTGAACCCTCCGCACCAGTTCTTGAACTAGATCTCCAAATTTTTCAAAGTCCGCTTTAGTACTTAAACTTTCAAAACTCTTTTTATTAAAAGTCATTATCATGGAAGCAAATCTAACACGCATCCCTATGTTCACCATTGAAGAATTTGATGACTGGAAAATTCGTATGCGAGCTCATCTATCAAAGATTACATGATGAGATGTGGATAGTGATAGAAGATGGGCCTCTACAAATATTAAAGGTGAACACAAATTGTCATGCGAAGAGTTGCGGTGAAGGAGAAGAAGATGCTCCCTCCCGGACAGTCATGGTTGAAAAACCAAGAACCGAGTGGACAAATGATGACGAAAAAGATACAACCTGGATAATGTAGCCAAGGACATCCTCTACAAAACCTTGGACAAAGCCATGTTCAACAAAGTCAAATCATGCAAAACGGCTAAAGAAATGCAGGACAAGTGACATTGATTTGTGAAGGCTCGGAGCAAATCAAAGAAAACAAATTATCTCAGTAGTTTTTAAGTTTGAAAATTTCAAAATGATCTTAGGAGAGAATCTGGATCAACTGGGCGCTCGGTTTCTGACGAAATCACAAATGAGTCAGGTCTACACTTGGAAAGGAATATACACGAGAAGAAATGTGTATGAAGATCCTAAAAAGTCTTCCACTGAATGGGAAATGAAGGTCATGGCACCGAGACATTCCATGGACCTATCAAAGACATCCAACCATGAACTATTCTCGGACCTCAAAGCCTATGAGTTTGAGTGAGAAGAAAAGACCAGGAAGAGACAATTTGTACCCAAAGCGGTACTCTAATTGTCAAAGATGGGAAGAGAGCCGAGGTCAAAGAGGCAATTGACCCGGAAGAAATAGCTCGATGGTTAAAAGATTTAACAAGTTCTTTAACAAGAACTACAAGAGAGGAAAGGGTGAATCTTCCGAGAAGACACTCGGCTCCCTCCAAATCAAGGGATGATAGGCCAACCAAGAGAACAGATCATCAACAAGTTGAGTATCAAAGGACCGATAACAACTCAAGAGTAGAAAGAGGTGATCAAAAGGTGAATATCTATGTTGGAATTGTAGACAACTGGTCACTATGCCATTGATTTGCTCATATCCTGTAGTCAACAAGACAGGAATGAAGAAGAAAGAAAGGTCTTGAGAGAAAGAAAGAAAAGAAAAGAAAAAAGCAATGATGGCTGCAGAGATCTTTGAAACAACCAAGTCAAGAGAGACAAATGATTGAGAGCGATGAAGGCGACTACTCGAGTGACTCGAAGAAGAAGCCTTGATCGCTTAATGGCCAAAGAACAAGATCAAGAAGATGAGGTACAATCTAATTCAACAAGCTCGAGACACTAGTGATAGTGATCAGTGACACACACACTTCATCACCTCTTGATCTTTATGATTCATTAGGCAAAATGATGAAAGATTTTGAGCACATTAAATCCTCACACACACTATTGAATGAGGAAAACAGCCTACTTAAAAGTCAAAACTCAAAGCTGACTAAGGAGCTGAGTACTCTAAGTCAAATAGCTGTTGAAAATGAAAGTTTAAAAGTGAAAATGCTAAATTAGTAGGCCGAAATTGCTTGCTATAGAAAAGAGGAGAATGACCTCAAAAATGTTATTGCCTCATTCACTAAGGCATCTAAATCATTGGATGATCTTATTATGAGTCAAAGAGAATGTGGAGACAAGACAGCTTAGGATTTAATTCCTTTGTGCCATGTCAAACCTCAAGAGTAATTTTGGAAAAAGGATCTTCAAGTCATGAAGAGTCTGAAAAACCCAAAACTCTAAATGTTGCACACACATTCACTCCAAAGCACAATACTAAGCAAACTGGCCTTGGTTACAAAGGAAAAGGAAAATGTACAGCCGATTGAGTATCTTTGAAAGGACAGCTAAGAAGAGATTCAAATGAGTCCCTCAACAAACTCCTAACAGAAAATACTCGTAAAGAAGAAACAGAGCTACCAAAAATTCCGGAAAATCCATAAAAGAAATACATATGATGGGAATGGTAGAAAATATCCAAGCCAAGTGATTGGAACAATGTGAACTATCAAAGATAGACTTATGGAATATAAGCCCAAGTGGCAAAGGCCTAGAACTCAACAAAGGTCATTCCAAAAGTATAAGAGCTTTCATCAAACACACACATGCACCTAGGCACTACACTCAAAAGCACCACAATTACCCAAGGAAGGCAATTGCTAAAACACATATGCGAGCATACGAGACAAAAGAGACAATTTGTATGAACCTAGAATCCCCAAGCAATTTGCGAGAATTAATTATGATTATGGCAATCGATAGATGGCAACCCCTTAGAGTCAAATCATTTGGCTATAGGTTGGTTGGATCATCTTACAATTCTAACCCCTCGGGACCCGGACAAGTATGGGTACCTAAAACTTAATTTCCTTGATTGCGGGTTCAAGGAACAGTGAGTGCCAAGGAACCTGGTACATGGATAGTGGTCTTCCCGGACATATGACAGAAATAAGAGAAATCATCAAAATTCAAGGAAGTCAAAGGAGCCAAAGTCATATTTGGGGAAATGAAGCTCCTGGTGAAATAAGAGGCATTGGATCCATCAAGAGGAATGGATTAGAAATCACGGATGTTGCATATGTTGAAGGACTCAACTTCAACCTCGAGTATCGATCGGCCCTCGTGACAAGGGCTACAATGTTGGATTCAACATGGGTGTATGCCAAATCAAGGATATTGAATCAAATGAAGTTGTCTTTGCAAGGAAATAGACAGAAGAATATGTATGTAGTGGATTGGTCAATGCAACACCCAAAGACTGTCTACTAGCGAAGAGCACAAATGAATCAAGTTGGTTTGTGGCACAAAAAGTGAGTCACCCGAATTTCAAAACAATTAACAAGCTAGCAAGAAGTCATCTTGTAGAAGGACTTCCGGACTCGATATACAAGAAGGAGAGTATATGTGATGCATGTCGAAGGGAAAACAAATCAAGTCGTCATTCAAAGAAAAGACATGCCCATCCTCAACAAGAATACCGCATCTACTTCATATGGATCTATTTGGCCCAGTGGAACCAAACCAAAGATAAGTGGAAAGAAATACACCTTGGTGGTAGTAGATGACTACTCAAGATATACATGGACAATATTCATGTGCAAGAAGAAAGAAACCCTACAAAAACTACCACATTGATGAAGAGAATTCAAAATGAGAAGAGTCAAACCATTATCAAAATAAGATCGGATAGAGGAACCGAGTTTGTCAATGGAATAATAACTCGATATTGTATTGAGAATGGTATTGGTCATGAACTATCAGCAGCAAGGACTCCACAATGAGAATGGAGTTGCGAGAAAGAAGAAAGCAGAACCCTCAAAGAAGCGGAAGGACCATGTTAGGTGAAGCGGGGTTACCAAAAAGATTTTGGGTGAAGCAATTAACACTTGCTACACCCAAAACAGATGTATGATAAATAGACAGTGACAAAGACTCCCTATGAGATCCGGACTGGAAGAAAACCAAATGTTGCATATTTGAGAATATTTGGATGTAAATGCTTCATCCACAACAATGGCAAAGACAACCTAAAGGCTTTTGATGCTAAAGGCTGATGAAGGTATCTTCTTAGGATACTCAAATGAAAGCAAAGCCTACTGAATACTCAACAAAAGAACTATGGTTACAGAGGAATCCATTCATGTAGTATTCGATGAGCCAAATGTAAATGGAGAAGACATTGAAGAGTCGGTGATAAGTTGAAACATCCAATCATACGAGAAGAGTCCCTACGCTGAAGCTGAAGCGGGATTATCAACTCGAGAAGAAGATGAGATAGCTTGAATCTCAAAAGCGGTGGAAAATTTGCAGCTAAGTGACCACGAAAGAGCTGACCACAGCAACACAACTGCAAGTCGACTGAATCCAGCTAACTTACTCCAACCTGATGTAAGATGGCTAAGAGACCATCCACCAGAACTTGTCATTGGAGATATGAGAGAAGGTGTCAAAACAAGATCCAGAACTCAACAAGAAGCTATGTTCACATGCTTCATTTCGCAAATAGAGCCAAAAGATGTGTCACAAGCATTGGATGACACACATTGGATTCAAGCTATGCAAGAAGAGTGAATCAGTTTGAGAGAAATAAAGTATGGGAACTAGTGCAAAGACCCATACATCAAAATGTTATTGGAACCAAATGGGTATTCAGAAATAAGATGAACGAGGAAGGCTCTGTGGTAAGGAATAAAGCAAGACTAGTAGCCAAAGGATATTGCCAAGAAGAAGGGATAGATTTTGATGAAACATTTGCCCCTGTAGCAAGATTGGAAGCTATAAGGATGTTTCTTGCCTATGCAGCTCACAAGAATTTCATTGTATATCAGATGGATGTAAAAAGTGCATTCCTAAACGGTTTATTGGAAGAAGAAGTATATGTTGAACAACCTCCGGGATTTGAGCGAGAAGACTCTTGGAGACAAGGTATACAAACTCAAGAAAGCCTGTATGGATTGAAACAGGCACCCGAGCATGGTATGATACCACTCACAATTCCTAACGAGAATGGATTCACAAAAGGAAAAGTAGATAGAACACTTTTCAGAATTCAAGACAAGAAGAGTATCTTTGCTTGTTCAAATATATGTGGATGACATCATTTTTGGATCCACTAACAAAGAGCTATGTGAAAAATTCTCAAACCTCATGCAAAGCAAATTTGAAATGAGCATGATGGGAGAGAGTGACATTTTTCCTTGGACTTCAAGTGAAACAATGAAGGATGGAACCTTCATAAGTCAAACAAAATATACCAGAGATTTAATGAAGAAATTTGGTATGGAAGAAAAGTCTTCGTAAAAATACCAATGAACACATCACCAAAATGGACATGGATGCGGATGGCAAGCACAGATCAAACAAGATCACAGGGCACTTATTGGATCATTGCTCTATCTCACAAAGCGGGGCGCCGACATCACCTTTCTGTAGGTGTATGTGCAAGATTCCAATCTGCTCCAAAAGAGAGCCATATGACAAACTAAGAGAATATTGAGATACTTGAAAGGAAGCCAAGAAGTAGGCCTATGGTATCCAAAGGAAGGTGGATTCAAGCTAATTGGCTATTCGAGACTCGACTACGCTGGATGCGAGTGGACAGGAAGAGCACTTCAGCACCTGTCAAATGCTTTAGAAACAGACTAATTTCTGGTTTAGCAAGAAGCAAAACTCAATAGCCACCTCTACAAATTGAGGCGAGAATACATAGGCTGCGGGCAAATGTTTGTTATTGCCAAAGTCCTATGGATGAGACAACAAATGAGAGACTATGAAGTTGAAGAAAAAGAAATTCCAATCATGTGTGATAACACAAGTGCCATTGCAATCACTCAAAATCTGTGTTGCACTCAAGAACAAAACACATAGATGTCGATATCATTTCATAAGAGATCATGTTGAAAAGAAGGACATTATCTTGGAATACATCTCAACTGATAAACAACTAGCGACATCTTCACAAAACCATTATGTGAGTCAAGATTTGAAGAACTCAAGCATGAGTTGGGTTAATTGAGTGGTGACACTCGACAAATCAAAGAAGAGCATTAGAACAGAAAAAGAAGTGAAAAAGAGCTGAAAACAAAAATCAATTTAGTAAATCACCAGATCGGAAAAACAACTACACCGGTGATAGCTGAGTCACCAAGAGAATGCGAGGAGTAGAGTTAAATCAGCCTAAGAGATAAGCTGAATAACTTATGAGCAAAGTGACAAAAACGCATCGTTTTAACTTAAGCAGAATGTTTTAAGAAACACGTCGGATAATGATGATGTGTACGACATAAAGCCGCACACTAAGCTTATGATTGGATATAAATGCTGCGCATTAAATACGAGGCGTGAAATGCTCAATAGGCGTCACGAAATCCAAGCCGTTGATTTCGATCACAATTCAAAAACCGTCTGCACGTCCTTTCATAAACCATATTTAAACCATTTTCGTCCGTTTCTCTCTCACACTTCTAAAAACTGTTCATCTTTTTCTCTCAAAAGCAAAGGCAAACTACTCTCGAAACCCTATCAACATTCAAATCAATTTCTGAGACTTTTCTTGATATAATTAGAGAAATGGCACCAACTTATGACTTTACCAAGCTAGGAAAGCAAATCCACACCGGTTCGACGGTGGATTTAAACGATTAATGGTGAAGCGGGTCCGACGACACCCTGGTGAAGAAAATCGCGGAAAAGTTGGAAACGTCCGGACTAAAACCGTTTCTAACGCTGGAATATCCTATGACCTATGTGGAGGAGGTCGCACAATTCTACGTGAATGCTGAGATTCACGACGAAGGAATCAAGTCATCCTGCATTCACGGGAAGCGGTGACTATTACCGCCAAGGATTTGGTGAATATTGCTCACTACCCGCGGAAGGAGCAAATCGAAATTAAGGAAGCGATGTAAACTTGGTTGACGCATGGAAAGAAATAGCCAAGTCCGACCTTGCTAATAAAATTATATACACAAAGAAACAAGAGAGATGAAGGAGGATTATCACAAATTGTTGGACATAGTTGCCAAATGTATCGACATCAAATTTGGCGGCTTTGACCAACTATCAAAGGCAAAGCTGGTTGTGATGGCTGCAATCATCGAAGAAAAGAAGATAAACTGGCTGAGTTTATCTCTGGCCGGACTCTGCCCGAACGTGGGGAACAAGTCCTTCAAAGAAGATGGCACATTTGGAGGATCCCTAGGATATGGCCTAGTGATTGGCCTACTCTTCGGAGGTGAAAGGAGTACCTCTTAGACATGGGAAGGCCTTCCATGTTAACAAGAGGATGTTCGAGCTAACCTCTCTCAAAAGGTGCTCGAGAAGCGAGCTTATGCCAAGAGAGCGACACGGTGAGGGGAATCAGGACCCCAAGATCAAATGCTTCCTCTCTCCCCAAGAAGAAAAGTCCCCTGCGGTAAGAAGATCGTCGCCCCTGCAAAGAAAGAAAACCAAACATGCTCCTGCCCCAAGAAACGTGTCACACCGCCCCAAAGGCCGTGTCACTGCCCCTGCCCGCAGAGGTCGAGAAGGACTCACAAATACCTTCTCCGATCGTCAAAAGGAGGAGAACCGACAAGCCTGCACGGTCGGCTCCTCGAAACAAACACCAAAGACCGCCCCGCCGCCCAAGACTCGAGAGGACACCGCCTCACGAACTGAAAATTTCCCCTGGTACAAACCAGAGAGAGAAGACTCGTCAAGCGATCCGAACAGAGAAACCAGTGAGTCGATTACTCATCGCTAGCACAAATACGGAGACTCACGGGAGAAGTAGAGTCTCCGATGTAGTTGATGAAACAACCAAATCTGCTTGAAGGCGATCAGCGAGGCAACCGAAGACACAAACGTAGCTCACACAAAAAAACACAAGAAGAACCAGCCCAAGCGAGATAGTGATGTAATGATCCTATCTCCACCTTACCCGGACATCCAAAATCGTCTGCGTGAGTGGAGAAAATGGAAGTTGAGCAAGTCAAGGAACAGTTCCAACGGCCCGAGTTCATAGAAGAAGAAGAGGAATCGCTAAATTTCCTTGGACTAACTCTGCTCTCGGCAAAGACTTGATGAGGACAACCGCTGGCAGACATCCCCAAATCTACAAGGACGGGAGAGAGCAAAGCAAGCTGAAGAAGCGAAGCACGTGAAAAGGCAAGCATCCGCCCTATCTCCGGCACCACGAACACTTCCATCCTCTTCTTGATGTCTTCTCAAAAAGTGACGAGGAACGAGAAATGCTGCGCCCGGAAAAAAGTTACAAATGCAAAGCATTGCATGAATCAAGAATCCTTCACGAGCAAAGATCGATGGAGGGACCAGGAGAGTCCTCGAACACACCGAAATCGATCCAATGGGAGTGGTTCAGCAAATAGCCACTTATGTTCTTGCTACCACTTCCTCACTCACTCAAGAAGGCAATAAGGAACCGTGATGAAATCGGGCTAGTGGGGACCCCGATCGAGCCAACCCCTATTGAAGGTGTGCTACCACCGCCCAACGATCAAACCATCAATTACAACAAAGGAGTCCGAGACGAGTGACCCCACTCCAAGTCACTCGGTGGTGCGCCGAGGGGGAAACTCCTCCACCTGCAGAAGGTCGGAGGATCTTTCGGATGACTCCACAAAGAAGCAAGGAGGCGAAGAAGAGAAATTACAATCACAAGAAGAACAACAAGTTGCCATCAACGAAGCTCGGGCGATTGAGACTGTCTCGGTGAGGTGCCAACCGCTCTGAAGGCTAATGACGCTTGATGCGATCGAGGCACGAGAAGAATGTACAGGAGTTAACACTCTGCGATGAAAGTGCAATCCATGGGGTTGAGACTCCAATGGATGCCATTGTAGAAGACCCTAAGACAGTGACAACATCGAAAGGGAGGACCAAGGCCTCGCAGCGAGAGAGACTAGCTGGAGGAAATGAAAGGCCCACGGGAGGTTGAGACTTCCCCGGGGTAAAGAGGTCAAGTCGAAACATCCCTCCCGCAATCATCGACCCATCCGAGAAGGAGATCAACGCACTTCATGATTCCCGGACAACCCCGATGTCACTTTTCCGGATCGGACGAAGAAGAAGAGAAGTCAACCCCCATGACAAATCCAAAAGACTCACCATGCGGGTGTTCCAAGCACGAGTAAGTCGATCCCAAGACTACTCGTCAAACTTTTAATTTTGATGATGAGACACCTCTAGAAATCTCATCATCGTCCGATGACGCAGATAAGGCCGAGGACAAGTCTCTTGAAAAGGAAAAATCACCGAGACCAACGAAGTTGTTAAGACAATGAGGCTCGGCAAAGCCGAGTCTATTTCACAACCAAACCAATTGAACCAGAACCACTGCTCCGGCTCCTCAAGCTACAAACTGGATCGATTCCCAAAAACTCCACGCGCACCGCTCATCATTGAAACATCCCACGGCGGTGATGAATCTTTTGTAGAATCTTTCCCTTTCTCACCGGAGATACGAACTCCACGAAGAGTCGAAAAATGAGCAAGTACGATATCACGGACCACCTCCTGTTTTTCACTCGGGCACCATTGTTCAGCCGATTTTGATTTCGATGATTTGTATGGCCATCACCGCAAAGAATCACCAAGTTCGAGAAGTGTTCAAGGCACTCTTTCTTGAAGTTGAAAAGATGGAGAGGCATCGAGGCCTCTTTGGATATGCGCCGGACAACAGATGCCAACCTTTACAGTGACTTGAGAGGCATCACGGTCGGGATAAGGGAATGGTGGCAACAAAGCAGAATCCATGCGTGTGGAACAGTGAGATACTTGAAACCTTGTTCAACAAGTGCTGGTGTGGAGAGTGAGAATGTTGATGCAAAACGAAGGCTGAGGAACACATTGAGCATATGCATGAAGCTCACACCGCCGAGATCAAGGCTGCTGCGTGAGCGAAATGCAAAATGATATACGACGTTTGGAAGAACACATGACGAGAAAATTCAGCCTTCTCATGGCTGAGATGAAGCGATTTCACAGAATCCAACGCTACTCGGTCTGAATTCCGTCTTTGCATACAACGCAGCAGACTTGAAGCGAGAATTCAACCAACGAGAAGACTTCGACTTCATGCTTGCCAAAGATGTTCCCTGGGGTTCCTCTATCCTTTGATGATGCCAAAAAGGGGAAGAGGAATACCTTAAAGCAAAGAAAAAATCAAGGCTTGAAAAGAAAGGAGCAAGCGGTGAGAAGGAAAATCACCGAGAAAATTTGAAATCAAGAAAGGAAAATCTCTTTGAGGGGGAAGGATCAAAAGATATGACCTTGATGATTGCACAAACCCCCAACAGGGTCCTGTCACAAAATGACATTATAAGCGGCAAACTCCCGTGACTCTGCCACTCCAAGACTCTGCTTTGTATCTATGGGTGAGAAGAAAAAGAAATTGAAGCGAGGATGAAGGAAGTGGAAGGAAGAATGGATGCCAGGGTGATGAACATCTTGAAAGAACATGGAGGCATTCCAGTTAGCAGAGACACGTATGCCATTTCAGATGTCGGGACAGAGCCAAGATCGATTAGCGAATTCAAAACGCTCGAATCAAGGATATTTTGCAAATATGTCTATGGCTCAAGCTTGGGACTTATCTTGGGAAAAGGGTCTCACATTGTGTGAAGAAGGCTGACAGACAAAGAGACTTCCTAAGGCAGTCCTCTGCTGGTCACTCTGCTAGTCAATCAGTAGGGAAGAAGAAGACCCCAAGACAAGATACGCCCGAGGTAGAGGAAGAAGCGAGTGGAGGAAGAAGCTTCAAACCTAGGCCTCTGCCCAAGAATATCGAATACGTAGATCCTGGAAAGAAAGGAGGGATCTCTTTGAAATGGGCTTGACCAAGTGGCAAATTTGCGAGTGGCTAAAACTAACGCTAAGTATGCAAAGAGAATAGAAGAAAAAAAAAGACAAACTCGGCTATGGCGGGAGAGAGACAGGAAAGACTAAGGAAAGATGAAGCTGCCAGGAAGGCATATGAGAAGAAAAAGAAGGCAGCGGTGACGACGAGAAAAAGAGAAGAAGAGAAGAAGATGCTAATCAAGATGAAAGAAGGAGACAAAAGAAGGAGATGAAGTGTTCTTTGTCCAACCCTTCATGTATTTTATTATGTAAATACATACAATGTAAGTCTTACGTAATAGAGTTATAAATTTTTTTGAAGACATTATATACTCCGATACACCTTGTAAACAGTTGTGTTAAGTACAAGAATGATATGATCAATAAAAAGATTGATTCTCGATACATTCTATGTCAATACACTGTCTCAGTATGTATCTTTGTTATTTACATATTTGTATGATCTAAGTTTTGGCATCATCAAAAAGGGGGAAATTGTTAGGAATTTTATTGTTTAGATTTTGATGAATGCCATGTAAAACTTAGAATAGAAAGTTGGCACCCCAATTCTTGTTGTAAAATGCATTGTAATGAATAGAGTGGCCAAGCTGAGTCAAGACAAATACGCCCTAACATGCAAGAAGACAATCAAGATCGGAAGGAAGACTTCTGTTGTGAGACAAACAGTATGGCAAAGAAGAGTAGACGGAACACCATCAAGAAGCGGTGAGATGCAAATGAGTGGAGCATCGTCAAGTCAACTCAAGAAAAGCCAAGTCTCAAGTTGAAGTGACGAAAGAGTCATCCAATGATTGGAAGGCGACTCTAAGTCACCTGGGAAAGCAAGGAAATGCGATCAAGTCGAGATAATCGTAAAAGAACCGTTGCCGAGAAATCAAGAGATTTACTTAAACAAGTAATATCTCCATACAACCTTTCTTGGAGTGCTCGATCCCGAAGCGTGCAAAAGGAATGAACCAATGGGAAGCACGACACCGTGTCGAACTCGAAAAGGTGAAAAGAATAATTCATACGAGGAAACGGCAATTCCAAGAACTGCAAGCCAACGATCGCAAAGTGACTTTCAAAAATAAGCCTATCTCTTCAACGGGCAAATTTTTGAAAGTTCACTATAAAAGGCTGAGGAGTTAGTTTGAGAAAAAGAAGCATGAATGACACATACGTGAGATATACAAGCACATTAGAAAAACTGAAACAATCTCAATCCTCAAGCCTACATTCAAAGTACATCAATCCAACACTTACCCGTGAAGGAAAGAGAGCTTCAACCAGTTGAAGAGGAAACCTTTGAAAACAAGGGGTCTACTTTCCAGGAAGGATTGTAGAAAAGTTCAAAGTTGAACTAAGTCTTAAGCATTTGGAGGGCTTCGTGATCAAATCCAAAGAGCTTGAGCAAGTGAGCTGTAGTAGCAAGGCAAAGCTGCCTGTGAAGAAGCCGAGTCGAACGAGAAGCCACCGAGTGATCAAGGCATCTCCGGCTCGAGTCCCAAAGGATCAAGTCGGCTGTTGTGATCAAGACTTGTATCTGGACTTTACCACTTTGTAAACCGATCATTACTTAGTGGATTCCTCCGGGAGTTGGAGAAGAGAGGAGTAGAAGAATTACCCCATCTTGAACCTCTATAAAAACTTCACTTATGTCATTTACATTTCAAAGATTTAAATTCTGCACTTTTAATTGCTTATATCTCACGACAAATTTGCTATCCATTTGATAATTTACAAGTACTAAATCAAGCTCTAATATTTTGTTTAATCAAACTTAAGGGTGTTAAGTCTTCCAATAAAAATAAAATCACAAATGAGTTAAATTGTAGCCAACAAATTAGTTACTCCATCAACAAAATCAAAGTGAGTCTGTTGAAAGATTAACTCTCTTGAGTGACTAATTCGATCCCATCAAGGACACAAATTGTGTAGAATTAACTCAGTAGATTTAAAAGGACTAAATTGAAAATTTGGTAAGGTTTATTCAACCCCCCTTCTAAACCTTACACTTACACCCCTTGGGACCTACAAACTGAGAGACTATGAGATAGAAGAAAAAAAGATTCGAATTTTGTGTGATAACACTAGTGTTATTGCAATCACTCAGAATCCTGTGTTGCATTAAAAAACAAAGCACATTGATGTCAGATATCATTTTATAAGAGATCATGTTGAAAAGAAAGACATTACTTTGGAATATATCGCAACTGATAAGCAGTTAGCTGACATATTCATTAAGCCTCTATGTGAATCAAGGTTTGAAGAGCTTAAAAATGAGCTAGGGTTAATTGAGCTGAGTTGACACTCAGAAGTCTCAATCAACAGAGACAGAAGATGAGAAAATTAGAAAAGAGCAAGTTTCACACATCAGCCAAGTGAAACAGCCATATTGGGAAGTCAGTTGTATCGAGTTAGCTGACAGCTAAGTCACTTAATGAGAAGAGAGAAGCAGAGTTAAGTCATATTTGATATAAGCTAAGTCATTTATGAACTAAGTGACAAAAACGCAGTCATTTTATATGAGTGGGAATGTTTTTAAGGATGACATCAGAGTAATAAGTGACGTCTTAATCTGAACCGTTGATCTCGATCAAAAATTCAAAATCCGTAGAACTATCCTTTCATAACCCTTATATATGGTTTTCAGTTTTCTCTCTCACTTACTGAAACTGTTCATCTTCAAAGCAAAAGGCAAAGCAAGTTCTATTCTCTCTCGGAAACCCTAAGTATACTCGAGCAAGTTCGTCAGTTTTTAATCGGTAAAATTCTCTGAAAATGGCACCAAATTTCGAATTTGTCAAGCTCTCAAAGCAAATCCACTCAGGATCGTCCGTAGACTTCGAGGGAATGGTGAAGCAGGATTCTGATGAAACTCTTGTTGAGAAGATCGCTGAAATGGTAGAAAAGTCAGGTCTCAAGGCTTTTCTAACCATGGAATACTCTCACACCTACCTTGAGGAAGTATCGATGTTTTACGTTAACGCAGAGGTACAGGACGAAGGAATCAAGTCTTCTGTCCATAGCAAGGACATAAAAATAAGTGCTAAGGACCTTGCTATGCACTGCTTGTTGCCGTCAGAAGGCATAAAGGATATTCATGAATCTGATGTAGACTTGGCTGCTGCATGGAAAGAAGTAGCCAAACCAGAGTGTGCTACTAAGGTAGTCTACACAACTGACAAGAAACTGCTGAAGGACGATTATCATAGACTGATGGATGTCATCTCCAAATTTGTAGATATGAAGTTTGGCAGCTTCAACCAGCTATCAAAAACTAAGCTGATCATCATGGCTGCGATCATGCAGGGCAAGAAGTTAACTGGGATGAGTTCATCTACAGTAGACTCTGCCAGAATGTTTTGAACAAGACCTTCAAGGAAGATGGTTCCTTTGGATGTTCTCTCGGATATGGCCTTGTGATTGGCCATCTGCTAGAAATGAAGGGTATTGCTCTTCGTCATGGCAAACCCTTCCATGTGAACAAAAAGATGTTTAGGGAAAATCTCTCAGGTGCCCAAAAAAGATCTCACGCGAAGAGGACAGATACAAGTGAGGGGGAATCAACTGACCCCAAAGACACAACTGCTACCCCTCCTCCGAAGAAGAAAACTACCCCTGCAGCTCAGAAGAAGAAGGCTGCCCCAACAGCTAAGAAAAAGGATGCACCTGCCCCTGCAGCAGAGTCCCCTACCCGTGTAGCTGAGTCACTTGCCCCTGCAGCCGAGACTCATGCCCCTGCAGCAGAGTCTGAGAAGGAACTCTCTCTCCCTTCTCCAGCCATACGGAAGAAAGGACTGCCAAGACGAGAAAGGCAACTACCTCTAAGAAAAACCCAACAACGTTTACTGTTGACGAATCAGAGGATGTTGAACCAGAAGTTCCTCTAAGGAAGAAAAGATTGTTCAAGAAATCTGAACTTGAGAAGATGAAAGCTGAATCATCTATCCAGCCAGTAAAAGAAGATGAGACTGCTGATATTCGGGAACAGCAGTCTCCTGAAGGGATTGATGAATTCTCAAAGTCTGCTGAGGGCGATCGGCAGAGACCTGATAAAGACTCAGCTGTGCGATAGACAGTTGAGGGAAGTAAAGCAGCAGAGACAACTGAATCTATAGTTGAAAAAGTTATCTCTCGACCTGCCACTGATGCTGCTGAAGGTGAGGAGGAGTAGAGTCTTTTGCCTTTAATTCCTAAAAAAAGAGTATAAGAAGACGAGAATGATGACGACGATGTGAATATGTATTCTCCACTGTATCAGAACATCCAGCATCGCCTACGAGAGTGGAGGGCATGGAAACTTGATCACTCAAGTGTACAATTCACAAACCCTGAGTTTGTTGATGAAGAAGAGGAATTGCAGCGATTTCTTGGTGTAGAGACTGTGCGACAGACCCTCGATGAAGAAAATTGCATGGATATTCTTCGAATCCTCAAGGAGAAAGAAAAAGAAAAAGCAGCCGAGGAAGCTCGTGCTCTAGAGAGGTCCAAGATATGTATGTTCACTGGTACTTACGAACTGTTAGGAAATTATTTTGTAGATTTTGATGAATGGCATGTAAAACTTAGAATAGGAAGTTGGCACCCCATTTTTGTTGTAAATTGCATTGTAATAGATAGGGCTGGTCGAGCTGAGTTAAGTCAGCTATGCCTGAACATGCAAGAAGACAACTGGATACTAGAACGAAGACTCAGCTGTGAGGCAGCTGAGTATGGCAAAGAAGAGGATATAAGAACTCGACTGAAGGTGCAGCTGAGATGCAGCTGAGTGAAGTATCAGTAAAGTCAACTCAAGATAGCCAAGTCTCAAGTTGAAGTGACAAAAGAGTCATCCAATGATTGGAAGCTGACTCGAAGTCACCTGGGGAAGGCAAGGAAATGCAGTCAAGTCGAGATAACTGAAAGAGATCCGTTGCACAGAAATCAAGAGAAATACTGAAACAAGCAATACTTCCATACTACCTTTCTTAAAGTGCACAGTCCCAGAAGCGTGCAAAAGGAATAAACCAATGAGAAGCACTGCACCTGTGTCAGATCTCTGAAAAGTTGAAGGATCGTTTATACGAGGAAATGTCAATTCCAAGAACTGCAACAAGACAAGCCAACGACCACAAGTGGCTTTCAAAAATAAGCTTATCTCTTCAACGGGCAGATGTTTGAAAGACCACTATAAAAGGCTGAGGAATTTATTTGAGAAAAGGTTACCTTGATTACCTGAACCAAAAACATTCAAGCAAACATTTGAACTGTAACCAAAAATATTCTCAAGTCATTCAAGATTAATCCTCAAGCCTACATTACGAAGGAAATCAATCCAACACTCACCTGTGAAGGAAAGATAACTTCAATCAGTTGAAGAGGAAATTTTTGAAGAATCAAGGGGTCTACATTCCATGGAGGATTGTAGAAAGGTTCAAGGTCGAACCGTCTCAAGTTTTGGAGGGCTTCGTGATCAAATCCAAGAAGCTTGAGCAAGTGGGTCAGAGTAGCAAAGCAAATGCCCTGCCTTGAAGTCGAGTTGTTCGAGAAGCCACCACAATTGTGACCAAGACATCTCCAGATCGAGTCCCAAAGGATCAAGTCAACTGTGTGATCAAGACTTGTATCGGGACGCTTAACCACTCGTATATTGATCAATACTTAGTGGATTCCTCCCGGAGTTGGAGAAGAGAGGAGTAGAAGAATTACCCCATCTTCGAACCTCTATAAAAACTTATTGTGTCATTTACATTTCAGCACTTTAATTTCTCGCATCTTATTTTTATATCTCACGATAAATTTGCTATCCAATTGATAATCAACTGAGTGCTAAAATCAAGTATTAAAACTAACATAACCAAATTCAAGGGTGTTAAGTCTTCCAATAAAAACAAATCACAATCGAGTTAAGTCCTTAGTCAAAACAATCGAGTTATTCAATCAACACCTCGGTCGAGTCATTGAGTGACTAACTCTGCGATTAACTAACTTAGTCATCCCATCAAGGACACAACCGTGAAGTATTAACTCGAATATTTAAAAGGACTAATTTGAAAAGTTGGTAAGGTTTATTCAACCCCCCCTTCTAAACCTTACACTCACACCCCTTGGGACCTACAAGTGGTATCAGAGCGGTTGGTTCATTGAGCCTTCCGCACTGGTTACTGAACTAGATCTCCAAATTTTTCAAAGCTTGTTTTAGTACTCAATCTTTCAAAACTCTTTTACTCAGCAAAGTTATTATCATGGAAGCAAATTTGACACGCATCCCTATGTTCGCTAATGAGGAATATGATGATTGGAAAATTCGTATGCAGGCTCATCTATCAGCATTACACGATGAAATGTGGATAGTGATAGAAGATGGGCCACTGCAAATTTTAAAAGTGAACACAACTGTAATTAGAGTCAGCTGCGGTGAAGGTGAAGATGATGTTGCTCCCATACCAGCCATGGTTGAAAAACCAAGAGCTGAATGGACAAATGATGACAGGAAAAAATATAACTTGGACAATGTGGCCAAGGACATTCTTTACAAAACCTTGGACAAAGCCATGTTCAACAAAGTCAAATCATGCAAAACGGCTAAAGAAATGGGGACAAGCTAACATTGATTTGTGAAGGCTCGTGAGTAAATCAAGGAAAATAAAATATCGGTTCTTTGTACAAAAATTTGAGAATTTTAAAATGCTCATGATAGAGACCTTGGATCAACTGGATGCTCGGTTCACGTAAATTACCAACGAGCTATCTCGCACTTGGAAAAGAATATACACAAAAGGAAATGTGTATGAAGATTCTAAGAAGTCTCCCAGCTGAATGGGAAATGAAGGTCATGGCACTGAGACATTCCATGGACCTATCCAAGACATCTAACCATGAGCTATTCTCAGATCTCAAAGCCTACGAATTTGAGCTGAGAAGAAAAGACCAGGAGGAGACAACTGTGCCCAAAACAACTGCTCTAATTGTTAAGGATGGCAAAAGAGCTAAGGTCAAAGAAGTTATTGACCAAGAGAAAATAGCCCTGATGGTTAATAAGTTGTTCAATAAGAACTACAAAAGAGGCAGGGATGAATCCTCCAGAAGACACTCAGCTCCCTCCAAGTCTAGGGAAGATAGACCAACCAAGAGAGCAGAGCATCAAAAAGTTGAATATCAAAGGGCTGACAATCCAAGAATAGAAAGAGCTGATCAAAAGGTTGAGAATCTATGCTAGAACTGCAGGCAACCAGGTCACTATGCCATTGATTGCCCATATCCTACAGTCAACAAATACAGGAATGAAGAGGAATGAAAGGTCTTGAGAGAAAGAAGACAAGAAAAGTAAAGGGCAATGTTGGCATAGAGATCACGAGACAAAATGCCAAGTCAAAAGACACAAATGATTCAGAGTAGTGAAGTGACTACTCAAGTGACTCTGAAGAAGAAGCTTTGATTTGTTTAATGGCCAAGGAACAAGACCAACCTGACCAAGAAGCTGAGGTACACTCTAACTCATCACACTCAGATTCTAGTGATAGTGACTGTGACACACACACTTCATCACCCACTGATCTTTATGATTCATTAGGCAAAATGATGAAAGACTTTGAACACATTAAAACCTCACACACACTATTAAATGAGGAAAACAACCTACTCAAGAGCCAAAACTCACAGCTGATTAAGGAGCTGAGTACTCTAAGTCACATAGCTGATGAGAATAAAAGTCTAAAGGCTGAAAATGCTAAGCTAATAGCAGAGATAACTGCTATAGAAAAGAGGGAGAATGACCTCAAAAATGTGATTGCCTCATTCACTAAGGCATCTAAATCCTTGGATGATCTTATTATGAGTCAAAGAGAATGTGGAGACAAGACAGGCTTAGGATTTAATTCCTCTGTGCTATATCAAGCTCCAAAAGTGATTTTGGAAAAAGGATCTTCAAGCAATGAAGTATCTCTAAAATCCAAAACTCCAAATGGTGCACACACATTTATTCCAAAACACAATCACAAGCATACTGGCCTTGGTTTTAAAGGAAAAAAAGGAAAGCGGCCGATTGAGTGTCTTTGAGGATCTACGAGAAGAAATCCAAATGAGTTCCCAAAGAAACTCCAAATAGGAAATACTCTGTAAGAAGAAACAGAGCTACCAAAAGTCCCAGAAATTCTATAAAAGAAATATATATGATGGGAATGGTAGAAACTACCCAAGCCAAGCTGATTGGAATAATGTGAACTATCAGCAAAGACCTATGGAATATAAGCCTAAATGGCAAAGACCTAAAACTCAGCAAAGGCCATTCCAAAGGCATAACAACCATCAGCACACTTATGCACCTAGGCACTACACTCAAAGATATCACAACTACCCAAATACAATAATTGCTAAAACTCATTCATAGGCATACAGACAAAACTCAAAGATATTCCCAAGCAATTTGCTAAAGTTAATTATGATTATGGCACTGATAGATGGCAACCTCTTAAAGTCAAATCATTTGGCTATAGGCTGGTTGGATCATCTTATAATACTAACCACTCAGGACTCAGGCAAGTATGGGTACCTAAAATCTAATTTCCTTGATTGCAGGTTCAAGGAACAAGTGAGTGCCAAGGAACCTGGTACATGGATAGTGGTCATTCCGAGGCACATGACAGAAATAAGAAAAATCTATCAAAATTCAAGGAAGTCGAGAGGTGCAAAAGTCATATTTGGAGGAAATGAAGCTCCAGGAGAAATAAAGGGCACTGGATCCGTCAAGGAAAATGGATTAGAAATCACAGATGTTGCATATGTTGAAGGACTCAACTTCAACTTGCTAAGCATTAGCCAACTTTGTGACAAGGGTTATAATGTTGAATTCAACATGGGTATATGCCAAATCAAGGACACTGAATCCAATGAAGTTGTGTTGCAAGGATGCAGATAAAAGAACATGTATGTGGTAGATTGGTCAACTACAACACCGAGCACTTGTCTATTAGCAAAAGAGCACAGGCGAATCAAGTTGGTTTGTGGCACAAGAAAAGCTGAGTCACCCGAATTTCAAAACTATTAACAAACTTGCAAGAAGTAATCTTGTGGAAGGACTTCCGGACTCGATATACAAGAAGCAGTATATATGTGATGCATGTCGAAGGGAAAACAGATCAAATCATCATTCAAAGAAAAGACATTTCCATCTTCAACAAGAATATTACACCGCTACATATGGATCTATTTGGTCCAGTTGAACCAGCTAGCATAAGTGGGAAGAAATACACCTTGGTGGTAGTAGATGACTACTCAAGATATACATGGACAATATTCATGTGTAAGAAGATCTGCAGAAACTACCACAGCTGATGAAAAGGATCCAAAACGAAAAAAGTCAAACCATTATCAAAATAAGATCTGACAGAGGAACTGAGTTTATCAATGGTGTAATAACTCCGTATTGTATTGAAAATGGCATTGGTCATGAATTATCAGCAGCAAGGACTCCACAACAAAATGGAGTTGCAGAAAGAATAAATAGAACTCTCAAAGAAACAGCAAGGACCATGTTAGCTGAAGCAGGGCTACCTAAAAGATTTTGGGCTGAAGCAATAAACACAACATGCTATACTCAAAATAGATGCATGATAAACAGACAGCTGACAAAGACTCCCTATGAGATCCGGACGGGAGAAAGCCAAATGTTGCATATTTTAGAATATTTGGATGCAAATGCTTCATCCATAACAATGGCAAAGATAATTTAAAGGCTTTTGATGCTAAAGGCGATGAAGGTATCTTCTTAGATACTCACCGAAAGCAAAGCCTCACAGAGTACTCAACAAGAGGACTATGGTTACGAAAGAATCCATCCATGCGGTGTTTCATGAGCCAAATGTAAATGGAGAAGACATTGAAGAGTCAACTCGATAAGTGAATCAACCAACCATGCGAAGAGTCCCTATGTTGAAGTCAAGCCGGAATTATAAACCCGGAAGAAGATGAGATAGCTGAGTCTCAAAATCAGCTGGAAAATTTGCAACTAAGTGACAATGAGAGAGCTGATCAAAATAACACAACTGCAAGACGACTGAATCCAGCTAACTTACTCCAACCTGATATAATATGGCTGAGAGACCATCCACCAGAACTAATCATTGGAGATGTAAGAGAAGGAGTGAAGACTAGATCCAGAACTCAACAAGAAGCAATGTTTACTTGCTTCATCTCAAAAATAGAGCCAAAAGATGTGTCTCAAGCATTGGATGACACACATTGGATTCAAGCTATGCAAGAAGAGCTGGATCAGTTTGAAAGAAACAAAGTGTGGGAATTGGTTCAAAGACCTACCCATCAAAATGTTATTGGCACTAAATGGGTGTTCACAAACAAGATGAATGAGGAAGGTTCTGTGGTAAGAAACAAAGCAAGATTGGTAGCCAAAGGGTATTTCCAAGAAGAAGGAATAGATTTTGATGAAACTTTTGCCCCTGTGGCAAGATTGGAAGCCATAAGGATGTTTCTTGCCTATGCAGCTCACAAGAACTTTATTGTATAACAAATGGATGTAAAGAGTACATTTCTTAATGGTTTATTGGAAGAAGAAGTGTATGTTGAACAACCTCCAGGATTTGAGCAGAAGACTCTTGGAGATAAAGTATACAAACTCAAGAAAGCTCTATATGGATTGAAACAGGCACCCAGAGCATGGTATGATACATTGTCACAATTCTTGATCGAGAACGGATTAACAAAAGGCAAAGTGGACAGAACACTCTCTGAGAATTCAAGATAGGAAGAGTATATTTGCTTGTTCAAATATATGTGGATGACATCATCTTTGGATCCACAAACAAAGAGTTGTGTGATAAATTTTCAAATCTCATGCAAAGAAAATTCGAAATGAGCATGATGGGAGAGCTGACATTCTTCCTTGGACATCAAGTGAAACAGCTGAAGGATGGAACCTTCATAAGTCAGACAAAATACACCAGAGATTTAATGAAGAAATTTGGTATGGAAGAGAAGTCTTCCGTGAAAATACCAATGAATACATCATCAAAATGGATATGGATGCAGATGGCAAGCCCAGTAGATCAAACAAGATCTGAGCACTTATTGGATCATTGCTCTATCTCACAAAGCAAGCGTGGCTAGACATCACCTTTCTTTGTAGGTGTATGTGCAAGATTTCAATTTGCTCCAAAAGAAAGCCACATGACTGCAGACAAGAGAATTTTGAGATATTTGAAAGGAAGCCAAGAAGTTGGCTTATGGTATCCGAGAGGAAGGTGGATTCAAGCTAATTGGTTATTCGACTACGACTATCTTTGGATGTAGAGTTGACAGAAGAGCACCTCGAGGCACATGTCAAATGCTTGGAAATAGGCTAATTTCTGGTTTAGCAAAAAAAAAAGCAAAATTCAATAGCCACCTCTACAAATTGAAGGCGAGAATACATAGGCTGCGGCAACAATGTTGCCCAAGTCCTATGGATGAGACAAAGAAATGAGAGACTATGAAGTTGAAGAAAAGGAAATTCCAATCATGTGTGATAACACAAGTGCAATTGCAATCACTCAAAATCCTGTGTTGCACTCAAGAACAAAGCATATCGATGTCAGACATCACTTCATAAGAGACCATGTTGAAAAGAAGGGCATCACCTTGGAATATATTTCAACTGATAAGCGATTGGGCGACATATTCACAAAACCATAATGTGAGTCAAGATTTGAAGAACTCAAGCATGAGTTAGCGTTAATTGAGCTGAGTTGACACTCAGAAGACTCAAAGAAAAGAGATAAAACATGAAAAGAGGAAAAAGAGCTGAATTCGTAATTCAGCTAAGTGAATCACCAGATCGAAAAGTCACCAGACGAGTTAGGTGACAATGAGTCACAAGGAGAGGAGTGAGAAGAAGGATTGAATCAACTAAAGAGTAAGCTGAGTCATTTATGAGCAAAGTGACAAAAACGCGGTCGTTTTTACTAAGCGGGAATGTTTTTAAGAATGACGTCAGCATAATTATGACGTGTACAGGCAAAAGCTGCACACCAAGCTTATGATTGGATATAAATGCTGCCGCATTAAATGCGAGACATTAAATATAAATCGGCATGCAAGATCTAAGCCGTTGATTTTGATCAAATTTCAAAAACCTCCCGCACGTCCTTTCATGAACCATACTTAAACTATTTCGTCCGTTTCTCTCTCACTTTACCAAACACTGTTCATCTCTCTCTCGAAAGCAAAAGCAAAACTTTTCTCTCAAAACCCTTATAACACTCGAGCCCCAGACTGCTCACTTCTTCTTAACTGTGAACCTGGTGAAGTCACCACACAATATTACTTTCCAAATTTATTAGCTTGATTGGTCGATTGTGAAGTAAAGTAGAACAATTTAGGACTCGGACTATTAGATATTGATAGCTTACAAATACTAATATAGTATAGAAGTATAGGAGAGTCACTAGGTCACACGTGATAAAATTTACTCGTAGAAGGTGGCAACACCGTGTTTATCCGAAAGGAAATGTAAGCATATAAAAAAAAAAGACTAAGACTAGATTCCGGATGATTATACATGAAGCCGAAGTGTTAATTTATCTATATTAAAAAGGGAAATTATAGTAATCTGTAACTTATATATATGCATACATATATATATATATATATATATAATTAACCACATAGAAATTTATAATTATTATATATCATGTAATAATTGAGTGGCCATATGTATTTATATACGTGTATGATATACTATAAGTAAAACATATATATGATAAACTTAGATGATATATTATATTATATATATAGGTTTGCATGCATGCTTAAACATATAACATATATATCTAATGGGTTAACCGACTTAGTGCAAACAAAGAATTAATATATATATATGCATATTTTGGTTGAAAATCTCTACATGCATACACTTGGCTAATATAGAATTTGTACACATGCATCATCACCGCCTTAAGTATATTATAAACTTACACGGACACACACAACACATAAGGCTGAGACAGCAAAGTAGTACATACTAAATAGTAAGAAAGGTGACAAAGAGATTAGTGGTTCCAGTGGTAAGTGATTCTTAAAAATAGCTTTATTTTCTTTTTAATTTAATTTAGTTAATATGAAGCAATATTGCTTAGAGGTTGATAACAATTTGTTTTTTTATATTCTGAAAGCTCTCTACTTACCAACTAGTGATATGGTTTCGGGAAATCCTATATTATATGATATTCATAATTTCAAGTAAATTATATGCCTTCTTGTTATTATGATAGAATTAAGTATGTTTACATAAGCTTTTTTTTATGACAGCAACTTTGATTAGGTAGTAGATCATAAGGTCTAAAAGTTGACAGGTTAACTAATTAAATTTGATATTAGAGAATTTCATAAGATTTTAAGATTTCAGGTAATGAATTTGATAATTCGAGACTTAGATATTAATATTTTATATTTTTACAGGTTATCTTACACCTAAGATTAGGGAGGAAAGACAATTAGCTAACTTTCAATAGGATATCCAAAGGTGAAAGGTAAGTAAAAATCCATCTGCAACTGTAATGCATGAACATAGTATTGTGTGAATTGATTGCATTATATGTGACTATGGTATCTTGTTGAATATACGTGGATATTATATGATGCATATTGGCTTGTATGATGTTGCAATATGGTGCTTGGTGAGCTATTGAACATGCCATTCACAGCATTTCCATGTGCATGCATATTACAAGAGGATGTTCGCATGCACGAAAATATTTTCTGGAAGAAAATGGTTATTTGTTGACCACTGCTAGTGCACCGAGGCACGCTGGGCGTGTTTATGATATATGTTTAGGTATAGCAGGTGGGATACTTCCTGGTGAACACAGAGCTAGATAGGAGATGGGCTCTTGGTGGGTCACAGGAGGATGGTCCATCTGTGAGTACCTATGTGTGGCCCTGCGGGGTAGGATACTTCTTAGCGGACAGAAGGGACGAAAGTAGGGGACCCTTGGTCAAGGCGCGGGAGGATGGTCCACACGTAGATCCATACCGATATTATTGGCCATTTGATTATTCTTTGTGTCATGCGAGCTCTTTTCCTGCATAGTAGTTGGGTCAGGGCCCAAATGAAAGAAAATGATTTTGAATAAAGTATTTTGATTCATGGATTTGACATGCTAGCATTCACGTTGGAAAAGCATCATTATTCTTTGGTCATGCATGATTTTTACTTGCTGAGCTTTAGTTCATGTAGTTCATGCATTGCAGGTGAGCATAGGAATGCCTGAGCTTTTGGGCTTCTTCAGGCAAAGCGATCTTTGGAGTTCCTTCAGGTTTTGGGAATTATGGATATGGATGACGACCTGTTGGGCTATGTTGATGGGTCACTTTCTCTTTTTGGTCCTGTATTATATTTTGGTTTAGGGTTGTATCCTCTTTTGAAAACTCTTTTGTAAATATGTACATGTAAATAGCTGGGTGATGTGTACATGAATAACTGGGTGATGTGGGTTATGTGTTTGGTCAGAAGGATGTTTGTTGTGCTTAATAACAGGGTTTGTTACCTCTTTGCTTGCGGATATGGGTTGTCATTTTCTTACAAGTAAAGTGATCTTGCTTGTTTGTTGTTAAAATGTCATAGGAGAAAAAAAAAATGTACAGGTATATAGGGTTTACGTTGTCAAATTTCACTGTTCATATTGTTTAAAAATGTAGTAGTAGGGGTGGGCGTCACAGAGTGGTATCAGAGCCCGGCTACAGGTTCTGTAGACTATCCATGTACATGAACTCAAAACTTGTGGAATACAAAGAATGCCAAAAAGTTTTACTTTATTGTCCGATGCATTTTATGTTTCATGAAATTATATTGGCCATGTGTTATTAGGTTATCCTAAGACAAAGTTTGATCATGGTGAGAACTAGAGGTGAGAGTAGTGGTGGGGATAGAAACCAATGAGGGGAGACACCTATACCAATGGGTGATCGAGATAATGTCATAAATCGACTCACGGAGCTCATCCAAATGGTCAAATCTGAACAAATTAAACAACTCATCCATCAGAGAGATATAGCTGGAGAACAAAGAGCAGAAATGAATCAACCACACCAAAGGGCGGATCAAATTGAGATAGTGGGGGAAAGGTTCCAAAGCTAAATCCACCAACCTTTGAAGATGCAAGATCCTACACCGCAGAAGACTGGCCGAGGACTTTAGATAACATGTTTCAATACAAAGGGCTCGGAAAGAAGAAAAAGTAATGTGTGCCTCGTTTATGCTTCGTGGAAGTGCGGGAAATTGGTGGGATACGATAAGGAGCATAGAAGATGTCACAACAATGACCTGGGAAAGATTCAAAGAAATATTCAGAAATAAGTACTTCACGGCTCCTGTTCATATAATGAAGATGAACGAATTCATACAACTACGTCGAGGAACTATGACGGTCGGGGACTATATTCGTAAATTTGAATAATTGTCCAGGTTTGCCACTCATATGGTTAGTACTGACGCACTAAAAGTAGAAAGATTCCTTGAAGGGCTGAGGCCAGAATTGTATAGAGACGTCAGCATGGCAGGAATTCAGTGAATAACATATTCACAAAGTTCTTTGAGAGAGAGCACCGTGCGTAAACAAGCTGAATTAAGGATTTTTTGTGCCCGGAAGCTAGACGTCAATTCAAACAGGGACAGGGGACAGAGATGGGTTGGAGGCCCAAAGAAGAGAGTTTTCCAAGTTCAAGAAAGAACACGTACCTAATTTTCAACCACACCAAGGACAACAACAATGGGAACAAAATAAGCGTCAAAAGTCGATCGGGCAAGGCACATATAGCACTACCTTTTTGCCCTCGGTGCGAGGACTCAACATACTTTGAAGTCGCATGGTAGATAACATGATATGTTTTACGTGTGGGATGCCAGGACATTTTGCTAATGCGTGCCCAAATAGGCTGAACTCTACAGACAAAAGAATGTGCCACCCGAGGCATTTACTATCACCGAGCATACGCAGAAAAACCCATCAAAATGTTACAGTAAACTTCTTATCTTTGACACCACAACATTCGTACTATTTGATTCGGGAGCATCACATTCATTTGCATCCACTGAGTATGTGAGGAGACTGGGTAGGACACCTGATGTAGCTGAAGTGGGTTACAATGTAACAATTCCCTCGGGAGATTCTAAACAAACAAATCAAATTTTGAAAGCTTGTGCTATTCCAATCGAAAATAGAGAACTTTATGTTGATCTAATTGTGTTAGCCATGAATGACTACGATATCATTTTGGGTATGGATTGGTTATCAAAGTATGGTGCTACAATCGATTGTCAGAAAAAGACAGTAACCTTTCGACCCCAAGGGGAAGATCCATTCACCTTCGTTGGAATCACGACATGTTTTAGATTTCCAATTATATCAGCACTAAAGGTGCAACGTTTGTTGGACACTGGCTGTGAAGGCTACCTAGTAAGTGTCATAAGCATCGATGAACAACACCAACCAACCGTTGATGAAGTTCCAATAGTGAGAGAATATCTCGACGTATTTCCGGATGATCTTCCTGGATTACCACCTGATCACGAGATTGAGTTTGTTATTGACCTGATTCCAGGAACGTCTCCAATCTCCAAAGCCCCATATCACATGGCTCCATTGGAACTAAAAGAACTAAAGACACAATTGCAGGAGTTGCTAGATAAAGGTTTTATCAGACCTAGCTTCTCGCCATGGGGTGCGCCGGTCCTATTCGTGCGAAAGAAAGATGGTACGATGAGATTGTGTATCGACTACCGAGAATTGAACAAAGTCACAAACAAGAATAAATACCCGCTACCTCGAATCGACGATTTGTTCGATCAACTTCAAGGTGCAGCAGTATTTTCGAAGATCGACTTGCGATCCGGGTACCATCAACTGAAAATAAAAGAAGATGATATACCCAAGACATCATTCAGCACGAGGTATGGACACTATGAATTTTTGGTGATGCCATTTGGGTTAACGAACGCCCCGGCTGCTTTCATGGACCTGATGAATCGGGTATTTAAAGACTTTCTAGATAAATTTATTATTGTTTTCATCGATGATATCTTGGTCTACTCGAGAACAAAAGAGGAGCATGCTGAACACTTGAGAATTGTACTAGAGGTTCTAAAAGTGAAACAATTATATGCAAAATTTAAGAAATGTGAATTCTGGTTAGATCGAGTAGTATTCTTGGGACATGTTGTGTCCGGAGCAGGAATCTCGATTGATCCAAGTAAAGTAGATGCTATCAACAATTGGCCACAACCTACAAATCCTTCAGAAGTACGTAGTTTTCTAGGTTTAGCTGGCTATTATCGTCGATTTGTGGAAGGATTCTCCAAGATTGCTTCGCCTTTAACGCAATTGACCAGAAAAAGTGTCGCATTTAAATGGACAGAGGCAAGCGAACGAAGTTTTCAAGAACTGAAAAAGTGATTGACTTTGGTACATATTCTATCAATTCCATCAGGTACTGGTGGTTTTGTAGTTTACAGTGACGCGTCGAAGAATGGCCTAGGATGAGTATTGATGCAAAAGGGTAAGGTGATTGTGTATGCGTCTAGACAACTGAAGGACTATGAAAAGAACTACTCAACGCATGATTTAGAGCTTGCTGCAGTGGTATTTGCGCTAAAAATATGGAGGCATTACCTATACAGGGAACGATGTGAGATCTATACAGATCACAAGAGTTTAAAGTACTTCTTCACGCAAAAAGAACTAAATATACGACAACGTCGATGGTTGGAATTAGTGAAGGATTATGATTGTGTGATCAACTATCATCCTGGTAAAGCCAATCGGAAACCAGAGTTAATGGATCTCCAGAAAATGAACATTGAGATTGTATCATTAGGATCCATAGAAGCTAAATTAGCAGCGTTAACACTCCGACCTACGCTACTTGATCGAATTCAATAGGAACAACAAGGTGATGATTACTATGCTAAAGTGGAGAATGATATTGCCTCGGGAGCGCCTTCTGACTTCAAAATATCTGAGGATGGAGTACTTCGATTTAAAGAACGATTATACGTGCCCAACAGGGAAAATCGTCGAGAGGATGTTTTGCAGAAGCGCATTCAACGCCATATTCTGTACATCCAGGAGCTACTAAAATGTATAGAGATTTGAAGATACATTACTGGTGGCCAGGCATAAAAAGGGATATCGCGCAATACGTGGAATAATGTTTAACCTGTCAACAAATAAAGGCAGAACACAAAAGGCCAGCTGGAACGTTGCAACCTCTACCTATTCCAGAATGGAAATGGGAAAGAATCACCATGGATTTTGTGACTGGTTTGCCCAAAACAGTCAAGGGACACGATGCTATTTGGGTAATCATAGATAGATTAACAAAATCTGCTCATTTCATTCCAATTTGTTAGTGTGCCACTATCCATTGTTTCAGATAGGGACTATAGATTCTTATCTAATTTCTGGAAGAGTTTACAGAATGCATTGGGAACAAGATTGTCATTTAGTACTGCTTATCACCCTCAGACCGACGGACAATCAGAACGAACAATACAAACTCTAGAAGATATGCTTAGAGCTTGTGTACTAGATTTTCAAGGACACTGGAGTAAGCATCTACCTTTGATAGAATTCTCCTATAACAATAGCTTTCACGCCACAATCGGAATGGCTCCCTATGAAGCATTGTACGGTAGAAAGTGTAGATCGCCGGTTCACCGGGACGAAGTTGGCGAAAAGAAAACTTTTAGGCCCGACATGATTCAAGAAATGACAGAGGCTGTGATACAAATTCGACAGAGGATGGGAACTGCTCAGAGCCGACAAAAATGTTATTCAGATCAAAGAAGAAGAATACTAGAATTTTCTGTAGGAGACCTAGTGTTCCTAAAGGTGGCACAAATGAAAGGGGTAATGCGATTTGGAAAGAAGGGAAAGCTCAGACCTAGATACATTGGTCCATTCCGTATTACTGAGAGAATTGGTGATGTGGCTTATAGACTTGACTTACCTGCGTCAATGTCTCAAATTCATGATGTATTCCATGTTTCTATGTTGAAGAAATATGTTGCAAATCCATCTCACATTTTGACAAACGAGCCGATAGAGTTGAAGACGGATTTGAGCTACGAAGAAATACCTATGAGGATATTATTACGAGAAGTAAAGAAACTCAGGAATAAGGAAATCCCTTTAGTTAAAATACTATGGAGAAATCAATCAGTAGAAGAAGCTACTTGGGAAAGAGAAGACGAAATGAGAGCTAAGTATCCTAATCTATTTTGGTAAGTAAAATTTCGGGGACGAAATTTTTATAAGGAGGGGAGGATGTAACACTCGAGCCCCACACTGCTCACTTCTTCTTAACTGTGAACCTGGTGAAGTCACCACACAATATTACTTTCCAAATTTATTAGCTTGATTGGTCGATTGTGAAGTAAAGTAGAACAATTTAGGACTCGGACTATTAGACATTGATAGCTTACAAATACTAATATAGTATAGAAGTATAGGAGAGTCACTAGGTCACACGTGGTAAAATTTACTCGTAAAAGGTGGCAACACCGTGTTTATCCGAAAGGAAATGTAAGCATATAAAAAAAAAGACTAAGACTAGATTCCGGATGATTATACATGAAGCCGAAGTGTTAATTTATCTATATTAAAAAGGGAAATTATAGTAATCTGTAACTTATATATATGCATATATATATATATATATATATATATATAATTAACCACATAGTAATTTATAATTATTATATATCATGTAATTAATTGAGTGGCCATATGTATTTATATACGTGTATGATATACTCTAAGTAAAACATATATATGATAAACTTAGATGATATATTATATTATATATATAGGTTTGCATGCATGCTTAAACATATAACATATATATCTAATGGGTTAACCGACTTAGTGCAAACAAAGAATTAATATATATATGCATATTTTGGTTGAAAATCTCTACATGCATACACTTGGCTAATATAGAATTTGTACACATGCATCATCACCGCCTTAAGTATATTATAAACTTACACGGACACACACAACACATAAGGCTGAGACAGCAAAGTAGTACATACTAAATAGTAAGAAAGGTGACAAAGAGATTAGTGGTTCCAGTGGTAAGTGATTCTTAAAAATAGCTTTATTTTCTTTTTAATTTAATTTAGTTAATATGAAGCAATATTGCTTAGAGGTTGATAACAATTTGTTTTTTTATATTCTGAAAGCTCTCTACTTACCAACTAGTGATAGGGTTACGGGAAATCCTATATTATATGATATTCATAATTTCAAGTAAATTATATGCCTTCTTGTTATTATGATAGAATTAAGTATGTTTACATAAGCTTTTTTTTATGACAGCAACTTTGATTAGGTAGTAGATCATAAGGTCTAAAAGTTGACAGGTTAACTAATTAAATTTGATATTAGAGAATTTCATAAGATTTTAAGATTTTAGGTAATGAATTTGATAATTCGAGACTTAGATATTAATATTTTATATTTTTACAGGTTATCTTACACCTAAGATTAGGGAGGAAAGACAATTAGCTAACTTTCAGTAGGATATCCAAAGGTGAAAGGTAAGTAAAAATCCACCTGCAACTGTAATGCATGAACATAGTATTGTGTGAATTGATTGCATTATATGTGACTGTGGTATCTTGTTGAATATACGTGGATATTATATGATGTATATTGGCTTGTATGATGTTGCAATATGGTGCTTGGTGAGCTATTGAACATGCCATTCACAGCATTTGCATGTGCATGCATATTACAAGAGAATGTTCGCATGCACAAAAATATTTTCTGGAAGAAAATGGTTATTTGTTGACCACTACTAGTGCACCGAGGCACGCTGGGCGTGTTTATGATATATGTTTAGGTATAGCAGGTGGGATACTTCCTGGTGAACACAGAGCTTGATAGGAGATGGGCTCTTGGTGGGTCACAGGAGGATGGTCCATCTGTGAGTACCTATGTGTGGCCCTGCGGGGTAGGATACTTCTTAGCGGACAGAAGGGACGAAAGTAGGGGACCCTTGGTCAAGCCGCGGGAGGATGGTCCACACGTAGATCCATACTTGATATTATTGGCCATTTGATTATTCTTTGTGTGCGAGCTCTTTTCCGGTGCATAGTAGTAGTTGGGTCAGGGGCCCAAATGAAAGAAAATGATTTTGAATAAAGTATTTTGATTCATGGATTTGACATGCTAGCATTCACGTTGAAAAAGCATCATTATTCTTTGGACATGCATGATTTTTACTTGCTGAGCTTTAGCTCATGTAGTTCATGCATTGCAGGTGAGCATAGGAATGCCTGAGCTTTTGGGCTTCTTGTGCGATCTTTGGAGTTCCTTCAGGTTTTGGGAATCATGGATATGGATGACGACCTGTTGGGCTATGTTGATGGGTCACTTTCTCTTTTTGGACCTGTATTATATTTTGGTTTAGGGTTGTATCCTCTTTTGAAAACTCTTTTGTAAATATGTACATGTAAATAGCTGGGTGATGTGGACATGTAAATAACTGGGTGATGTGGGTTATGTGTTTGGTCGAAGGATGTCTGTTGTGCTTAATAACAGGGTTTGTTACCTCTTTGCTTGCGGATATGGGTTGTCATTTTCTTACAAGTAAAGTGATCTTGCTTGTTTGTTGTTAAAATGTCATAGGAGAAAAAAAAATGTACAGGTATATAGGGTTTACGTTGTCAAATTTCACTGTTCATATTGTTTAAAAATGTAGTAGTAGGGGTGGGCGTCACAACCCTATCAATCCTCAGTTCAATTTTCAAGTTTCGTTCGGTAAAATATCTCGAAATGGCATCTACTCATGACTTTGTCAAGCTAGGAATGCAAATCCACACCGGGTCTACTGTAGATTTCGATGGTATGGTTAAACAGGGGTCCGACGACACCCTAGTGAAGAAGATTGCTGAGAAATTGGAAACGTCTGGCTGAAACAGTTTCTGACGTTGGAGTTTCCGATGACCTATGTGGAAGAGGTCGCACAGTTCGACGTGAACGTTGAAGTTCACGATGAGGGCATCAAGTCCTCTGTTCATGGAAAAGAGTTCACCATTACTGCCAAGGATCTGGCAGAACACTGCTTATTGCCGTTGGAAGGAGTGCCTGAAATTTATGAAGCTGATGTCGACCTAGCTGCTGCTTGGAAGGAAGTAGCCAAGTCCGACTGTGCTGCAAAAGTGGTCCACACAGCTAACAAGAGACTGCTGAAAGAGGACTACCACAAATTGCTGGACATTGTTGCCAAATGCATAGACATCAAATTTGGCAGCTTTGACCAGCTGTCTAAAGCTAAGTTGATCGTAATGGCTGCGATCCTTGCAAAAAAGAAGGTAAATTGGGCTGAGTTTGTCTACAGCAGACTCTGCCAGAATGTTGGGAACAAATCCTTCAAGGAGGATGGAACGTTTGGAGGTTCCCTAGGATACGGCCTGCTGATTGGCCGACGATGGAAGTAAAAGGAGTCCCTCTTCGACATGGAAAGGCGTTCCATGTAAACAAGAGGATGTTCGAGATCAAACCCATGCAGGCGCACGAAGAGAGCATACGCCAAGAGGGTCGATACGAGAGGGGGAATCACCGACCACAAGATACAACTGTCTCCTCTCCTCCAAAGAAGAAGGCTGCCCCTGCACTGCTAAAAAGACTCGCCCCCCAACAAAAAGAAAAAGAAATCTGCTCCTCCCGCTGCGCAGCCGAGTCACCCGCCCCCAGTAGTGTCTCCCGCCCTGCACCGCAATGGAGAAGGAACCATTAATCCCTTCTCCGGTGATCAAGAAGAAGAGGATCGCCACAACAAGGAAGGCAAATGCCTCTAAGACATCTGCGAAGGCATTCACCTTCAATGAACCGAGGAGAAAGTGGAGCCGGATATCCCTCTGGTAAAAACAAAGAGAAGAAGAAGACTTTCCAAGCTCTCCGAGCTTGAGAAGATAGCTGAGTCCATCACTCAGCTGGAGAAGATACCCGAGACTGCTGGAGAAGTAGAGTCTCCAGAAGTGATCGATGAAACGCCAAGTTTGCTTGAGGCCGATCAGCGAGGCAAGTCGAGGACCCAAAGAGTGAGAGCAATGAGGAACAAGGAATGGCCGAGACAACCGAATCACCTGTTGTGGGTTGTTTCTCCACCTGTAACAGAGGCTACTGAGGGTGTTGAGCAGTGAAGTCTGCTACCCTTAATCCCTAGAAACGAGGGCCAGCAAGAGAATGATGAAGACGATGTAATCATGCACTCTCCATTGTATCCAGACATCCAAAATCGTCTGCGAGAATGGAGAAAATGGAAGCTGAGCCTATCCAGAGTACAGTTTGAAAGTCCAGAGTTCATTGCTGAGGAAGAAGAACTCTTCAGGTTTCTTGAGGTGGACACAGTGCTGCAAGCCCTTGACGAGGATAATTGCATCAATATACTGCAGATTCAAAAAGAAAACGAAGGGACTTCACGAGCACCAATTATCATTGAACAGATTCCAGTTGCCCGTGATGATCCTTTTGTAGAATCATTTCCCTTCTCTCTAGAGGTACCTGACCTCCCTGAAGAATCAACTAAAGATCGTGAGCGCTTCCCGCACTGATCCTGTTATTCCATCAGACACCATTGTTCCAGCTGACCATGACTTTGACGCTGCTTGGCCGTCAGCTGAAACAGAGGTGATAGCTGAAGTTCGGGACGTGTTCAAAGCCTTATTTGCTGAGATTGAAAAGATGGAGAGGCACCAGGCCTCACTGGATATGAGGCTGGATAACAGAGACGCCAACCTTACTGCTGATTTGCGTGGTATCATAGTCAGGATCTGGGAGTGGTGGCAACAACAACAAACAATGCGTGTGGAACAAGCTCGATATTTCAGGATATTGTTCAACAAGTTGTTAGTCTGGCGGGCTGAGAATGCTGATGCAAAGACAAAATTGCAAGAGCACATTGAACAAATGCATGAATCTCATACTACAGAGATAAAGCTAATGCGTGAACATAATAAGAACGAGCTCCTGCGCGTGGAAGAGAATATGGATCGAAAATTCAGTCTCCTCATGGCTGAGATGAAGTTGGTAGCAGCTGAATCCAACGCCACCCGCTCTGAGTTCCGTGCAGCATACTCCGCAGCAGATTCGAAGCAGAACTCGGCTATCAGCAGACTAGACTTCTTGCTTGCTAGCTTGTTTCCTGGGGTTCCTCTCTCCTTTGATGATGCCAAAAAGGGGGAAGAGGAATACCTAAAGGCGAGGGATCTGAAGCTGAGAAGGAGGAAGCAAGCTGTGAAGGGAAAGACAGTTGAGGAAGTAATAAGAGAGAAGAAAGGGAAGTCTGTTGAGGGGGAAGGTTCGAAAGATGTGACCTTGATGATTGCTAAAACCCCCAACAAGGTCTTGTCACAGCTGATATTATCAAGAAACTCCCGATGACTCTGCGGCTGCAACAACTCTCTTTGTACCTATGGATGAAAAGAGAAAGACAATTGAAGCGAGGGATGAAGGAAATGGAAGGAAGGATGGATGCCCGAGTTATGGATATTCTCAAACAACATGGAGGCATTCCAATAGAAAGAGACACCTATGCCATTTCGATCTTTGAACCGAACCGCCAAGATCTGTGATGAATTCAAGACGCTCGCATCGAAGGATACTTCGAAATATGTCCACGGCTCAAGCCTGGGATTTGTCTTGGGAAAAGGGTCTCACACTATGTGAAGAAGGCGACATGCGGCAGACTATCGGGCAATCCTCTGCCGTCACTCTGCTAGTTACTCACCGGGAAAAAGACCCCAGTATAGTACACGCCCAGAGGAAGAGGAAGAAGCAGAGGTGGAGGAAGAGGTTTCAGACCTAGACCTCTGTCCAAAAACATTGAGTACATAGATATAGGCAAGAAAGGAGGGATCTAGGCAAGAAAGGAGGAATCTAGGAAGAGGTACTTAAAACATAGCCCTTCCTGGCTATATTCTGCAAAGTAATAGCTCTAGCAGGGAGAACAAAGAGAAGAGAGGCCACTTGTAAGACGAGAGGCCATCCCCCCTCCTCATGAAGATACGCCTCCTCCTCCTCCTCCACCAAAAGGGCACCGTCTCTTTCACTAAGAGGGGCGTCTCCTCCTCCTCCCATAAGAGTTGCAGATGCTAAGGAATTTCACTTGATGCATCATGAAGCCCTTCAAGCCATTCTTGAAGAAGCTGTTTGGGCTACTCTAAGGAAGCAAGCTGAGGCAGGAGCCACCGGGAAACCTCCCTATCCATCATCAGCCGCTGAAGACCCCGACTTGGGGGAAAGAGATAGAAGAAATGAAGGAGAAAATCAAGAAGACCAGCAGGCCACCACTGAAAGATAAGTTAGTAACAGAGCTCAATACTCCCAATCGCAAACTTACGTGCCCGATGAGGAGTGGAAAATGGTGTATGCTAGCCTAGCCAACTCACGGGCTACTTCCTCGATGTGGAGAAGTTCATTGGCCCCAGTAATCTTGGTCGAGCTGCTCTTATCAAGCATCAAAACCTCTAATCTCCCTAAATATGATGGAACCGAAGATCGTCAGGAGCATTTGGGCGAGTTCTACGCTAAAGCTGACCTCTACAACGTGACTTATGCTATCTAATGCAAGGTGTTCCAGACTAATCTGACCAAGAACGCACTGACTCGGTTTAACCAACTCTTAGTTAGATCAATCCATGGGATGTACAAGCTTATGGAAAGTTTCGTTTAGCAATTCTCCAATAACAGAAAGTGCCTGAAGTCAATCGTGCACTTTTTCCAGATCAACAAGAAGTAACGGGAGTCGCTACATGACTTAATGAAATGATTTGTGGAAGTAGTGAACAAAATGGCCAACATCGAGAACGAGACTTTGGCATGAACTCTGTAGTAGAACTCCCGCCAGGGACACCTCAAGGAGTCGCTGGCTGAGAAGGACATCCATATGGAAGAAACCACCAAGCTTAAATCAAGTGGGAAGATGAAGAGGAGGGAGGATGTCAATCATCCCCCAAGGAAGAACGTTCAAAAAGAAGGTGAAAGAAAAAGATACAAGCAATTCTTCACTCCATTGAACGTGCCCGTCTCGAAAGCTTTTAATTGCTTCTCAAAATAAAGGGATAATTAAACTTACCAAGCCGATGAGAGATAACCCCAACATGACAAACTCCCACTACTATTGTCACTACCACCATGACAGAGGTCACGTTAGTGAAGACTGCTTCATGCTGAAGAGAGAGATGGAAAAATTAATCCAAATATACCAGAAAGATTACATGGACCAAAGTAGGCTTGCAAAGACCCTAGACATAAGGAAGTCGAACTCTACCAAACTCCACACCACACCGACACACGCACCAAGTGAAGGCATGTCACGCCAAAACTTATGAATCTATAATAACCAAATTTACTTCTGAGTCCAAAATATTGGCATAAACGTATTCTTATTACAAGCCAAATGTATATTTGAATATAATTACAAGAAAAATTAACCAAGTCTACGAAACTCACATAGAATTTAAGAATTAATGAAAAAGCTATGATTAAAATCACATCTCCAGCCAAAATACGACATCCATACATATGAATGTTGTCAAGACGACTCACAAAATACTCCTATTATTGACAATAACTAGTCAGATTCAGGAAACTCCTCAACTATTTAATCGTCGCATGATTCCCTCAAATATTTTTTGTAGATAACGTGAGAAAACTCTTTGTGAGTGGATGCAAGTGTGTATGTGTGGCTTTCTAGAAAAGTTCAATATTAAGCAAATTTTAGTTATTTTTGTATAAAGTAAAAAATTATTTCAAAATTTGATAGCAAGATGCATTCAATCAATCCATGACACAATTACTTCAAATATCATAGTAGGTCAGCTATTAATGGTAAGTAACATATGTTCTCCCTTATAGCTCCTTTATTGCGGTGGTGTAAAGTCGTCCCCGTATTGCTTCTCAATGTAGCACAACTCTCCACACTGGGGCCCATGAAGCCTGGAGAAGTCATACTCCGGAATATACTTATCCTACGACACACTTCTCCCCCTTAGAACACTTTGTCCATAGATGGTGGAATCACTACAACATAAATGGCATTAGGTAACATAAATTTTATAGCATTTTTTACATATGGTACATATGTAACACTTGTTTGTAACACTTTTTACATTACATTATTTATGTAACACTTTTGTAGCACTTTATCAATAGATAATGTTTATATGTAGCACTTTTGAATAAGTAACAGTTGTTAAGTATCACTTTTCTTTGTTATTTCTTTTGTAACGCAAATAGGTATCACTTTATTTAAGAAGCACTCTTGGCAACACTTTATTTTATTAATTGTCACACTTTTTAGGCTATATTTTAGTAAAATAAAATTATATAACTATCATTAAATCATGTCAACGATTTATTTAATTAATTGATATCACAAAATATGTGAAGACAAAAAATAATCCCCTTACCTAAAAATTGTAGACATCATGTACTCAGTTTTTTATTGAATTTTGTTTTCCTTTTATAAAATATTTTAGTTTTGCTTTATTTTTTATTTTTTGTCGAGTTAATTAATTTCGTCGTAATATCGACGGAAAATGTGCATGTGTATATTTTATTATTATTTATTTTTTTTTTAATTTTACTAACAGAGACCAATTTCATCGTAAACCTTTTTTTTCTTTTGAAAAAAATTACCACTGAAAATTGATGTTGTCGGTAATTACTTAGGAATTTTTTCCGTCGGTAAATTATTTTTCATTATTTATTTATTATTTAACTTTTTTTACTATTAGAACATTTTTATCTGTCGATAAATTAATTTTATATTTTTATATATTTTTTATTTTTACCGATTGAATATTAATCAATCGATAAATTTATTTATATATTTTTGATATTTTTAATTTTTTGTGTCCATTAATATATAACATAATATGATTTTCAAACTATATACTATATAATATAAAATTTGATATATACATTGTATAATATAATTTAATACATATATTATATAATATAATTTTTATTATATAAAATATATTATATATACATATTAATATAATTTTTACACAATATATATATATATATATATATATATATATATGAATGTGTATATATAAAACAAAGCAAAAGTTGTAATAAGAATCAACTTAGCATAATGGCAAATTGTCACTTCCACACATAACAAGTCATGAGTTCGATTCTACTTGGTGGCAAAAAACAATATTTCTACGAAGTGCTACAAAAAAAGTATTACATAATATTCATATGTAACACTGCAGAAGTAATTTTTTTTTAAAGTGTTACAAATATAAAAAGTATTACAAAAAGGGTTACATATGAATCATATGTAACACTTTATAAGTATTGCTTCAAAGTGTTATCAATAGAGAACTTAATGTAACACTTAGAAAAAATATTACTAAAATCTAATAAAAGTGATACCTTAGACTATAGGTAGCACATGCAAGTGCAGCACCATAAAAGTGCTACCTATTGGCTATAGTAACATTTTATGGCCATTAGGTAACATTTTTTGGGTGTTATCTAATATCATTTATGCTGTAGTATATGGTAGTGGATATCGAAAAACCTTTTAAGACCAGAGGCCCTTGCCTGACCAGCCGAACCCAACCCTATCCACACCTCGTAAGGGCGCGACCAACATACAAAATATGACAACGTACAGATACACGTTACATGATACGAGACTCTCAATTACATACATTAATTTATAATGTATGTTTTATAAATCAATTTAAATGGATTATTATTTGAGAAAGAAAAATCATGGCCTGTAACATATATACTCAGACCATTTTAGCTATATTGAAATTAAGCTAAGCAAAAGGGAAATTTAATAACCATGACATAAGAATAAATTACCTTGTTTTCACTAATTAAGTTGTAAGCATAGCAACAAGATTTTTGTTAAAGTAGTACTACTTTGTTTGGAATACAAATGAGCTGAGCACTTTAGACAAGCAATTTATATATACAGTTCATGGCCTTTACTCATACAAATGAAACTTAATAAATCTGTACAATTTTGGGTTAGCTTCGTGTATTAAGAATAATATTTATGTAAATGGAGATTATTTTAAGGTTTTCAATAAAAACAAGATACTAACCGTTGGAAATGAAAGGAAATATCTTCAAATTCCTAATAATAAACTTGAGAGTGTATCAGCTCCAGCATAATAAACCTGCTTGAATATGTGTGAATGAATTATGCAAATTGGTTGCTCTCAATTTAATAACATAAATTTCAGATATTAAGTTATCGAAAGCACTTACTGAACAAACATGTATGGAATTGAAGTCACTCTACGTCAACTAATGCAACTATATGCTAATTCTATAATCCTTGCGCAACCCGACACACAAGTATAAATTTTTCTTTCAATTTCTAATGCACTTTCGCAAGGAGATTTAGATAGCATATCAATATAGTTTTTGCAAAAAGAAATTCTAAGCGCAAAACAAATAATTAAGAATTGAAAGACTGGGCCACTCACCTTTTATTGTGAAAGTTTTATTTTGTCATTTAATTCTTATTGTTCCCAATCCATTTTGCCTTCACATCGTCTTCTGTAAATATACTCAGTAAAGTATTTTATTTCTAGGAGATATCTCACCTTTTATTTTCTAGCTTTAAATACGTATGTTTATCTTCTGCATCCACTTGGTGTAAAAGGTGAGTAGGTAGTTCCATGTGTTTAAGATTTTTTTTTTATCTATATATATATATATATACCAGGGAGTTTCATAGATTATATATATCTCAAGGCTCATGATCAAATTTTCTACATGCATTTAATTAAAACACCTAATAGTTGGAAAATATTTTTCCACCCACCTTAAAATTGGAAATTGTGAAATAAGAGGATAATTTCACAATTTTTGGATGAGGCTTCTTAGGTCAGTCCCTAAGTCAAAAAAAATCAAAAATTTGAAGTTAGAAAAATGAGAGAAAAATTAGAGAGAAAAAAGAAGGAGATAAGAAAATGAGAAGGACTACACTTTACCTTGTCTAGTAGGTGTTTGGAGACTAGTTGAAGCTTAAAAATTGGAAATTTTGGTTCAATTCCAAAATCACCTAAGGTCAGCCCCTATTTCTCAAAAATGAAAAAGGGTGTTAAAATTTGAAAAAATTAGAAAGAAGAGGAAAGAAGGGGTCTAGTACTCAATTCTTACCTTGTAGTCCAAATTCCCCTACTAGTTCTTCTTCAAGTTTGAAGTCATTCTTCAAAATGATGTCAAACTCTAATCTTCAAAGTCTTTTAAATGTACCTCCAAATCAAATTCAAACTTAAGTTAAGAAGGTGGAAAAGATGAACTATGTGATATCAAAAATGGATTGAAGATAAAATTTCTTACCTTGTAGGGGGGGTGTTCGACTTTTATGGAGTATAAGGAGGAAAATGTTGAAATTTTTTCTAAGTATAGAAGAAGAAAGTAAGAAGAAGAGTAGAGAGAAGTTGAGAGTTTTAGAGAGAAGGAGGAGGATTTTGTGTATGAGATGAATATGTTGGTGAAAAATGAAATGAAATTTGGGCACAAAATGGCCATTATGGCCGTCCACTTTGAGGAGAATGGGGGAGGAATTTTGTTCAAATTGTGTCTTGCATTTTGCCTCATGCATGGGAGACAATTTGAAGGTCAAAGGTATGGGCAAGACTTGGTTTGAATGGAATGTTGGAAGACTTCCAACATGTTGGCAAAAATATTATTAAAGAAGTAATATAAGAGATGATGTGTATAATGTTTGAATTAATGGTATAATTACACACAAGATGACTAATATAAGGTGTAGGTGTACAAGAGTTGGATGATATTTTTACTCCAAAAATATCCATGTTGGTCGTCCACTATAAGGGCATTATGGTAATTCCATATTTTTTTTTGTCCCAAATTTGATGATAATAGATGAAATATATCAATCTCCAAAATAGTTAGTGATTTCATTGATCACTTATAAGTGTCATGATTACTTATACTAAATCAAAATCTTAATTCTATAAGGTAAAAGTCTCTAAAATAAATAGTCTCTTGAAATTCTAAGGTGACTAATAAATACAAAAATAGTAATAATGATCAATCAAGTGATCATAAATGCAAAATAGAATTAATAAAGATCATGATCACAAGTATTAAATAAAATGAAATAAAGTACAAAATATATATATTATTAATAATTACCCGTCAAAATGACGCGGTAAAATAGTCGATCAAAAGTATAAACGACAATAAGGATCAATTATAAGTTCGGAAAAATCGGGGCTTCACATCCTCCCCTCCTTAAAAGAATTTGGTCCCCAAATTCTCTTCAGAATAGTTCTGGATATTGATTCATCATGTCTTCTTCCATCTCCCACGTTGTGTCTTCGTCTCGGTTGTGGTTCTGCCACACTACCTTAACCATCGAGATTTCTCTCTTACGTAACTGTCGTACCTGCTGATCAATGATCCGGATCGGCCTCTCGGTGTAGGATAGATTTTCCATTAGAGGAGGAGTATCTCGAGTGATGATATTCTCGGGATCTGGTTGATACTTCTTCAGTCTCGACACGTGGAATACATTGTGCATTCCCGCATATGGTGCTGGTAACTCGAGTCGGTAGGCTAACTTCCCGATCCTCTGTAAAATCTTGTAAGGTACAACATATCTCGGACTCAACTTGCCTCCTTTCTTCGGATTGATCAATCCTTTCCGTGGTGAGAGTCTGAGAAATACTTCATCACCGACTTTAAATTCCAATTCCTTTCTTCTCTTGTCCGCGTAACTCTTTTGGCGGCTTTGAGCTGTGCGAATACGCTCTTTGATCAGCTTGACCTTCTCCATGGCCTCCTGAACTAAGTCGACCTTTGGAATCGAGGGCGACTTCCGTTTCTCTTTTGGAGTCCATTGGTCATCAATCTCCCAGTGTAGTGGGGATCTACATTTTCGCCCATATAATGCCTCGTAGGGTGCCATCCCAATCGTGGCCTGATAACTGTTATTGTAGGCGAACTCGGCTAATGGTAAGTGCGAATCCCAACTTCCTCGAAAATCCAATGTGCAAGCTCGCAGCATATCTTCAAGAGTTTGAATTGTTCGCTCAGACTGTCCATCGGTTTGTGGATGGCTGCTGTGCTGAAACATAGCGAGGTACCCAATTCCTCGTGCAAGCACTTCCAAAATCTGGAGATAAACCTCGGGTCTCTGTCGGATACTATGTCGACTGGTACTCCATGCAATCGAATGATTTCTGGATATAAACCCGCAAGTTTCTCGCAAGCTATCGCTTTTCTTGATGGGTAAAAAGTGTCCAGTTTCGTGAGTCGGTCTACAACTACCCAAATAGCATCATGGCCTCCTCTGGTCCTTGGTAGATCCGTCACGAAGTCCATCATTATGTGTTCCCATATCCACTCGGGAATTCTCAACGGTTGTAGTAAACCAGATGGTCATTGGTGTTCTGCTTTTACTCGTTGACAAGTTAAACATCTCGCAACGAATTCTGCTACTTGGTTCTTCATGTTTACCCACCAATAACTCCTTTTCAAATCCTTATACATCTTGTTCCCTCTAGGATGTATAGTGTATTTTGAACGGTGTGCCTCTGCTAAGATTTTATTCCTAATGTGCTCGTCATTCGGTACACACACTCGATTCCGGAATCTGATAACTCCATCTTCAGGTACCGAGAATTCTGATCTTTCTCCTTTAAGTATCTTCTCCTTCAGTTTTTGAAGATGTGTATCTTTCTCTTGTGCTTCTTTGATCTCTTTCAGCAGATTGGGTGTAATTGAAATGTTAGCACATGAAATCTGAGTATTGGTTCTCGTTAAATTCCAATTGCTCAGCTCTTCTAATGATTCCCACTCTCGAATCATAAGTCTAGCTAAGCTCTCATTTCTGCTTAGAGCGTCTGCTACGACGTTAGCTTTCCCGGGGTGGTATTGAATATCAAAGTGATAGTCCTCAATCAGCTCCATCCATCTCCGTTGCCTCAGATTGAGGTCTTTCTGGGAGAATAGATACTTCAAGCTCTTATGATCCGTGAAAACCGTGAATGTTGCTCTGTAGAGATAGTGTCTCCATTTCTTTAACGCGAACACTATTGCTGCCAGTTCCAAGTCATGCGTTGGATAATTGGCCTCATATGGTTTGAACTTTCGTGATGCATAAGTGATAACCTTTCCTTCCTGCATGAGCACTGCTCCTAGTCCTTCCTTTGAGGCGTCACTGTAGACAACAAAGTTTTCGGTTCCCTTTGGAAGGGCTAAGACTGGAGCTGTAGTAAGTCGTTTCTTCAGCTCTTGGAAACTCTCCTCGCACTTGTCATTCCACTCAAACTTGACTTGCTTCTGGGTTAGTCGAGTGAGTGGTCCGGCTATCTTGGAGAAATCCTGGATAAATCTTTGATAATATCCCGCTAGTCTAGAAACTCCCCGATTTCCGTTACAAACTCGGGTTGTTTCCATTCAACCACCGGCCTGTACCTTCAAGGATCTACTTTGCAATCCCAAAGTCGATACTATATGTCCCAAGAACGCGACTTCACTAAGCCAAAATTCGCACTTGCTGAATTTGGCATACGAATTTATGTTCTCGTAGTGTCTCTAAAACGATTTTTCGAGATGACGTTCGTGCTCTTCTCTAGACTTAGAGTATACGAGTATGTCATCAATGAATATTACTACGAATTGATGTAAATAAGGTTGAAAAACTCGATGCATCAGATCCATAAATGTTGTTGGTGCATTCGTCAGACCGAAAGGCATTACTACAAACTCGTAGTGTCCATATCGGGTTTGAAATGCAGTTTTGGAAATGTCTCCTTCGCGAATCTTCAGTTGATAATATCGTTGTTGTAAGTCAAACTTCGAGTACACCGTCGCTCCTTGAAGTTGATCAAATAGTTCGTTTATCCTCGGGAGGGGATATTTGTTCTTGATGGTCACACTATTAAGACCACGATAATCTATAGCCTTAATGTGCCATCCTTCTTTTTGAGGAACAGCACAGGTGCTCCCCACGGATACGTACTCGGTCGGATAAATCCCACATCCAACAGTTTCTGTAATTGCGTTTTCAACTCTTGTAACTCAAGAGGAGCCATTCTGTACGGTGTTCTGGCAATCGGGGCAGTTCCTGGTAACACCTCGATAGTGAACTCGACTTCCCTATCTGGAGGGACAGTGGTGAGTTCTTGTGGAAATACATCCGTATATTCTGATACTAAAGGTACTTGGTTGATTTGTGTCTCAACCTTGGGTTTGTTAATTACAAACGCCAGGTACCCTTGAGCCCCTCTAGTGATCGCCCTCCTCGCTTTCATTGCTGAAATGATTGGGGCAATCTTAACTCGTGCCCTTCCCGAAATCTCCACTTCGGGTTTTCCGGGTTCACATAGCTTAATGGACTTGTTATGGCAGTCCATTTGTGCATGGTGTGCAGATAACCAGTTCATCCCCAATATCATGTCGTATTCAGAGATAGGTAATAAGATTAAATCAGCATAAAAGTTTATCTCAGCAATCTTAACTTCGCATGCATTATAGATAATATCTGTTATCTGACTTGCACCAATAGGAGTTGACACTTCTAAACATATAGGCATATGTTCCATGCATGCATGCAGTTTGTGTACAAAATACGGTGCAACAAATGAATGCGTTGATCCAGGGTCGAACAATATTTTAGCGTAGTGGTTAGATACTAGGAGCGTACCTTCCACCACGTCTGTTGCCTCCGGAGCCTCATGTCCGGCTAGTGCAAATGCTCGAGCGGGCATCCTCACCCGATTACCCTGGCCATTTCCCGGCTTCTGCGGCTGCGGCTGTTTGGTTCGGTCATCGTACTTCAGTCAATCTTGCAGCTGGTGCTGATTACTTCCACAGCGCAAACACCTTCCTTGTTTATGCTAACACTCGTTGGCAGTATGCCCCGGTTTCTGGCAGTGAACACACTTGACCCAGCTTTCCTTGTACTGGTCTCTTTCCCTTATCTGTCTTATTGACTGGTCCCTTCTGAAACTTAGCAGGCGGTTTAGATGGTTGTCCCACAACTTTATCGCGGCTGAGTAGGTTGTCAGTTCAACAGTCAACAACTGTTTCTGAAGTTCCAGTTTCAATCATCGAGTGAACTTGTAAATCTTATCCTCTTGATCGATTGTCCCCAGGCATACTTGGACAATCGGTGAAATCGGACTCGATCGAGCTACAATCGGGTTCCTTGCCTCAATCTGTGGAATTCATCTCAGCCCGCTTCTTTCACAACCTGTGGAATGTACTGTTCATTGAACGCGGCCAAGAAATTTCCCCATGTTCTGGCTACCCGGTCCTGTTCCCATCTCCTTTCAGCTGCCTTCCACCAGTCTCGGCAAATTATTCAGATTTAAATACGACGAGTGTGACTTCTGCTCGTCTGAGTATTGGAGAGCGTTGAAGATGTTCTCCAACTTCTCTACCCATTCTTCTGCCTTCAAATCGTCCGGTTCTCCTAAGAAGGCTGGTGGGTCGAACTGCAAAAATCGCTCCAACGTGCGATCGTTCGCCTCTCGCCTCCGGCGGGTTCGGGAGCACGGGGTTGAGGCTCTATCTCATTGCCTCATAAAAACAAGATTTCTTTGTAAGGCTTGTGCGGTCAAATTGTCTCCTACAAAGTGGAGGAGGCGGTGGTAATCCGGAGAGGGTACCCGATCCCCGGGTACGTCATCATCCCCTCGTGGAACGCGACGAGGTCTCCCACGTCCTCGATGTTCGGCCATTCTGTATCTTGAAGCGTTAGTTGCGATTCACGAGTAAATGAATACAATAATTATTCCCGTAAAGCAAGTGATATCGCAGGGAAAGAAACAACAAATACAAGGTACTGAATAAATATCAAAAGGCATATCCATTAATGTAACACTTGAATACACCCATAGTACAATAGTAGAATACTGAGTCAAGATACATCGGAACCAAAATACAACAGAATCTAGTACAAATAAAGGTAAGGTACAACACTGGAATACACGACTACAACAATAGAAGTACAAACTGACAATCAGCTAACTAATCAGTGAGATCGCCATCATCGTCGCTCGCAGCTATGTCCATAATCGGGGCTGGGTCGGGCTGAGGTGCCGCCTCAACCTCGGGCCAATCCACGAAGTCCAACCACTGCTCGAATCCCTGAGCCTCATCAAGTGGAGCAGCCTCGAGTGCCTCAGGCTCTCAAATGTCGACTGGATCCTCCTCGGGATCCTCCTCAGGATCCTCTTCGGCGTCAGTGCGGGCTCCCCTCGGGTGGTGGCAATGGCCGAGCATTAGCCCAAAGCAGCCTCCGGTCGGCGTCTCTCGAGCTAGGGCCTAAGTAAGGTCCTCTATGACTCGTCTATCATCGCTTGATGATGGTCTCCTCCAAGCTCGATGGTGTCGCGGGATAGGCGGGCGTCAATCTCCCATTTCTGGCGGTCGTCACTTGCCCTCTTCATCTTCTCTCGCATGTTATCCAGGTGCTCCTGGATACTCTGTATCTGGTCCTCCCGCGCTCTTATGGTGTTATCGCGGTCCTTGATGACAGTGGTCAGCTCGCTCTTCTCATCTTGGCTCCCTATTACGCTGGCGCTCCTGGGCTAGCTCTGTGGTCGCGCGATCACTCTCCTGGTGCCAGTGAATCATCAGTGCCCGGTAATATTCCCGCTCAGCATGGGCATGGAAAACATCCCACCATGAAGGCGGCGCCGGCTCCATCCTGATCACACAAAACTAAGGCGGATCAATCAAAGATAGAGGAAAGATAGGGAGAGAATAAGGAAAGAACGAATCAGGGAAATCAGTCAAGAATCAACTAAGTCAAAACAAGTATGACTATGAAATCTCAAAATATGCTTTCTAACTTAGTTCAAACATCAATAAGACGGTTCTATGCCAATTTGAAATCGATTTCACACTTAATTGGTCAAGTCGCGGTACTACCCAAAACACAGACCGAGGGTCCTATCCTGGGTCAGCTTGGTGTAAGTTTCCATCTTACTAGCCGAGCTCTGATACCACTCTAACTGTCATGCCCCAAACGGGATGCGACGACGATCCACAACTTAAATACAATAACCAAACAGTCCAGACAAATATCAACGAGAACCCAATGAAACATAGTCTAAATAGCAGCGGAAATAAATAACAAGTACGAATACAACTTACAATCCACAATCCATCATCCAAATTACATACCCGAAGATCAACCAAATACAACAACTTAAAGTCAAAGGGTCCTACGCCCTTCAGTTACAAACCGGAATAGAAAGAAATACAAGAGTCCAACAACAAACACAAGATAAGAGTCCAATCAACAACAAGAAGAAGTAGTAAATCCAACAAGCGGAGTACAAGGTCTCAATCCAGGGCCGATTCCGTATCTTCAACGAGATCCTCATCTAAGGTTAGAAAATAGGTGGGGATGAGACAAAAATCTCAGTGGATGGGGTGATCGTGTGCAAGTGTGGCGCAATATAGTTAATGTGAGAAAACAGTTATATGAAAATGCGTGAGTATGATGCATGAATTCACACACAGTCCACAAGCGTCGTGATAAATATATTTAAGTAATATACTTATACATTTCGAGAAAACAGTTCATGGTCACACAGACACTATGTGATTCGGTCAAGACGGTAGGATTGCGTGCGGAAATGTAACGCCAATCCCATGCAAGGCAAATAATGGTTGCGTGACGGATTTGTAGCGCCAACCAATGCAAAACAAGTAGCGGTTGCGTAACGTGCACGATTTGTAGTGCCAACCAAACGGGTCCGATAACTCCGAATCGTGTGGATCGAACAGCAATGATTCCTTCGTTCTTCCTTGTAACTCCCCAGGCGGATGGTCCAAGACAGGCACCTTATCGCTCCATAGGCAAAGACAAAATTCACAAAGTGGAGCTTGCAAGGTTTGGATCTGTCATAATCATGATTATACCTCAAGTACTACGACCCGCTTCCCTTGACACTCCGTCCCTCGGTTGCGGGATTAGGGCGATGGGGCCGAGAGTGGAATAGCGGCCCGAGCTGCCTGGTTCCATCCCCGACGTATCCATTCCGACCGTGAGCTTGACACACCAAGTTGACTCGAGCAGAAAGTAATTGCAAGACAGCACAACCAACAAGGCAATCAGTATTATTGATTCAGGGAATCAGTTCAGGAATTTTTTTTGAAAAACGTGGGTGGCAATTATGGCGTTGGTGGAGTTTTTGGATGAAGATGATTATCGGAAGGATAAGCAACCTTCGATATCTTGAAAATATTAGGTGGAACATAAGTCTCGTTATAGATTCAAATCGCAAGGCGAGGAAGTCGCTCCGCGATCGGGTATTAATCGGTCAAATTGATCCGATAAGTCAAGGATTTTTGGGAAAGTAAAATACTTAAATTAAATCTCTAAGTCAGAGGGCCAGGGCTTTTTTAATAAAAGAGGAAATAATTTGAGTTGGGTCTTTATAAAAGAAGAATTGCAATTTAGCCCCGTTTTGTAAAAACCAATACTTTTGGGGTTAAAAATTAAATAAATAAATATCCCGACCTTGAAAAATTATGAGGTCAGTTCCTAAATTTTCCAAATTATCGAGAGATTCAGGTTTTTAAAGTTTTGAGGTCGAGTTTTTATAAAATTCTCACATTGGCCCCAAATTTGTAAAAATTGTCATTTCGGACCTTAAGTTTAAAATAATCGGAACTCACAAACCGGAAGGGATTTTAATGTGATTCCAGTTGGAAAATGTCACTAAGGTTAGTAGGATATTGGGACAAAAGCAGTTTTTAAAAGAAATATGTGTAGGTCCTTTAACGTTTGAAAATATCATTTTTGTCCCATTTTGAAATAATTACCTTTAAGGCTTTTAGGGGTCCAATTGTTATGAAATTTGAAACTTGGGTCCAAAGAATAATTAAGTTATAGTTAAGTTAGTATTTCCAGGTGCATGGGCTGCATAAGTCCTGGAAATTTCATTTGGGTCCTCAAGTTTAGTATTTTACACATTAGTCCCTCAATTTTTGTAAAATTACTTTCCAAGGCCTAAACACTTGGATTTTTGGAATACTTTTAAAATATGTCATTCCCAGTACCTTCAGAGTAAAAATTTCAAATTTTAAAGTTTAGGTCTGGTGCAGTTTTAAAAATTGCAAAGTAGCCCTTAAACTTTCGAAATTTTAAAATCTAGTCCTTGGGCCTTTAAAAGTTGATTTTATTTATCTTAAAACTCTTAAAATTTTATTAAAATTTCCAAAAGTCATTTTTGAACCTGAGTACAGTCCCAAATTTCGAAATTTGCAGAGGGGTCCTTTAACTTTCATTTTCTTGCAATTTAGTCCACCAACTTTCCATTTTTACATTTTTAAGTCCAAAAATTGAAATTTAATCAATTATGCTCGACTTGTCTAGGTTATAAGGCATCCAAAACATAGATTTTAAAGATCATACACATGCATGTCCAATACATACAAGAATTCATCAATTAAAACATTAAATTGCACATGCATGTACCTAAAATTAAATAAATAGTAATTTTGAGCAACTCTTGAGAATTTTCATGACTTGATATATAAAATTGACATGAAATACATAGATTATATATATCTCAAGGTTCATGATCAAATTTTCTACATGCATTTAATAAAAAAACCTAATAGTTGGAAAATATTTTTCCACCCAACTTAAAATTGGAAATTGTGTCTTGCATTTTGCCTCATGCATGGGAGACAATTTGAAGGTCAAAGGTATGGGCAAGACTTGGTTTGAATGGAATGTTGGAAGACTTCCAACATGTTGGCAAAAATATTATTAAAGAAGTAATATAAGAGATGATGTGTATAATATTTGAATTAATGGTATAATTATACACAAGATGACTAATATAAGGTGTAGGTGTACAAGAGTTGGATGATATTTTTACTCCAAAAATATCCATGTTAGCCGTCCACTATAAGGGCATTATGGTAATTCCATATATTTTTTTTGTCCCAAATTTGATGATAATAGATGAAATATATCAATCTCCAAAATAATTAGTGATTTCCTTGATCACTTATAAGTCTCATGATTACTTATACTAAATCAAAATCTTAATTCTATAAGGTAAAAATCTCTAAAATAAATAGTCTCTTAAAATTCTAAGGTGACTAATAAATACAAAAATAGTAATAATGATCAATCAAGTGATCATAAATGCAAAATAGAATTAATAAAGATCATGATCACAAGTAATTAAATAAAATGAAATAAAGTACAAAATATATGTATTATTAATAATTACCCGTCAAAATGACGCGGTAAAATAGTCGATCAAAAGTATAAACGACAATAAGGATCAATTATAAGCTCGGAAAAATCGGGGCTTCACAATTCTGATGTTATAAAATATATGATAGAGAAATTAGGAAATGACGAGAATACTGAAAATGATGAAGCAAATGAAAATACCGAACTAAGTAACATATAAAATATTGAAACAATTCCAGATGATTTTTTATTTGTTCTAAGAGAAATAACTTCTAGAAAATATATGATAAAAATAACTATCAAATTCTCAGAAAATTCAAGATAAATAAAATTGCTTTATTTGATACAGGTGCAGATTTAAATTGTATAAAATCCGGTATAGTTCCCATAAAATTCCAAAAAAAAACTAATGAAAGGTTATCAGCCGCAAACAATTCAAAACTTAGTGTTAATTCCAAAGTTGAAGCTTCAATTATAAATAATGGAATTTCTTTAAAATCTTTATTTATTCTTGTTAATGATATACATCATACGATTATTCTAGGAACACCTTTTATAAATCTCATAACGCCATATATCGTTGGTGAAAATGCTATTTCTTTTGAAACTAATCACAAAACTTTACACTTTGATTTTCTTGAAAAACCTAAAATGAGAAACCTTAATATGATAAACGCCTATTCAGTTCATAAAAATACCATTAACAATCTCATACGAGAAAAGAGTTCTTATTTAGAAAATATGAAAAATGATATTTCATTCAAAAGAATTGATAATTTTATTAAAACTACCATACTTTTTACTAATTTATCCATTAAGAAAATACAGTTATATTTTAATAATTAATTACAATTTTGATGCAGATGGACCTAGTGAACAGATCTACTTACAAATTCGGAGATACTATACTTTATCAATACCCAAGTAAGAACCTTACTTTTCGTAGCGGATTACACGGTAACAAGCTAGCGTAAGATCATCAAGTTTTGCTTGATAACCTCTATAATAGCGTAGAAATGATAAAAATTACCAACTTAGAAGTCTAAATGCTTTAGAATGGTATTTTACCCATAGAAGTGGATTTCAATACTTTGTCATTTTAAAAGGAAAAACCATAGGGATTCTCAAAACATGGTCGATTGTTGCATCAGCCACATATATCCCAAATCCCATTTTTTATGGATTCCAAACTTTTGAAGAAGCAATAATATTTGCTAATGAAAATCTTGGGGAAAACACCTTCTGGATAGAAAATCAAAATGAATTTATAAAAAGAAGGATCAATGAAAAAATATTAACAAATGATGTTCCACTTGATCCTGTAAGAACTTTCTTTTTTCCTAATCAACAATTGAAATTCTTCCAAAATATATAAAAGAACTAATTTTTGAAAAAGCCCAAGAGACTTTTCCGAAAAAAGAAGAAGAAATTCACAAATTTCTCAATTTAGCAGCAATAGGAAAGTTAGATATCAGAGGTCTAAAAATATACCATTATTATTATCATAGCAGAATAACAGAATGTACAAGACAATGCCCTGTTAAGTCCTGCTATCGATGCTCATGCACACTAGATTACAATATCAATAAATGTGTGATTGACTTCGAAAAATTCCTAATCTCTCATCCTAGAGGAATCAAATACCCTGTGCGGACTCACTATCCAAACATTATTAGACTCCTGGTCCAATTGATTTTATTATTTTCAAAACAAATGACAAACTCTTGGAAGAAAGTTTTTTGGGAGAAAAACTTAAATCCATTGTTCAAAAATATCGATCCTCATTTCTTCCTGATGAAGCCTGGGTTTGTGCCAATATTGAATCCAAATCTCCTGAATGGATTCAAAATAGATTTGAACCTGCCAAACATGTTATATTCCTAGAAGGTATTCTAGTTGAAGATCTCACTTTTGATTCACATATTCATGGATACAATTACAAATTAAAATGCCACAGCTCCCTGAGAACACAGATAAACAGATGGAGATCCAGGACACTAGCAAAAGACCTTTTCGAAGGAAGCAAACTTTAGAACAAATATTGGGATAATAGGCTTGTATTCCAAAGTAAGATTTATAAAATATATTTGGAAAATAATAATGATCAAAATACCAAATCTTTCTATATTCCAATAACTGCTGAAACAAACCACCCAAAGCTTGTTGATTGGTATAAAATAGAAGAAAATCCGGAATGGATGTCTACGTACAGATCAGAAGATGAACAACTAACAGACAATCCAGAATGGATATCTGAATACAGATCAGAAGATGAACAACTAACAGACAGATTCCCAGAAACAACAGGAATAGAAGAAGAAGAAAACATTATTAACCAAATGGAAGGTTAAAAATGCCAGCAATCATTCCGAAAGCAGAAAGCCATCTATATCAAGATACATAAAAGAAGAAATGGAATTCTCGTCAAGCCTTTGAAGATATCTTAGAACAAGATAAATTAAATGTATTTGTAAATATATATATATATATATATTAAACCTCTTACTAAAGAAGGATTATATATATATGGATATATATGTATGCATATATGTATATATAGGATTGGATCAAATGAGACAGGAATTTTAGAATAAGACCGATATGGGACTAATCTTAGCCATTGATTGAAAATATTGTATGCATGAGATCTTTCAAGTTTTTTTGGTAACTAGTTTGTAACGGCCTTTCGTTAAGGACAATATAATAATTTTTTGTTTCAACGTTTTTATATGAGGTATGATTATAACTGTCTTATTTAATGTGAAATTTTAGGGGCATTTTTTTTTTAAATTTTTTTTCTGGAATCCAACATATTTAGTGTATTTTGTTGCTTAGACGGCTTTTAGATAATGAATAGTTAGTTATTTTATATTGCCATTTTTTATGACATAGTGGAGAGTAACCATAATTAGTTTTCTTTTGATGCTTATATAGATTTTAGACAACACACAGTTATTTATTTTTCTTTGCATTATATATGACACTTGTTCATAGTTGGATATAATGTACTGTACATTAATTTTTACATACTGCATATATAGTTTCAATACAGTGCATAGTTAGTTGATTGTTGCTGCATAGTTTATGACACTTATTACATAGTTGAGTACGATTTACTGCATATTTAGTTTTTTTTACATTACAAAGATAGTTTCTAAACAATGCATAATTAGTTGATTTTGATGCATTGATAGCTTCTAAGCAATGAATACTCATTGATTTTTATTGCATAACTTTAATGATCGATTCTCTTTCCGATTATGTATTCGTTATTTATGGGATTGTGAAAGATAATGGCATATTGTCTTTCCAATTGTGTATCCATTTTTTATAGGATTAGTTGTCAATTAAGAATGATTTACTTTAGACAAAAACTCCTATTAGGCGATCTAACAGGTCAAATTTTGTTAGACGGATCATAAAACCGACCCAGTGGAGTTTTTATAATATTCAGGTACCAATGGCATTTTTATAATTTTTTGTACCTGAAAAAGTATTAGTGTTTCCACTGCAAAGTATTAGCAGTTCATCTGAAAAGTATTAGTACGTAGTTCACTCGAAAAGTATTAGTTTTTGTATAAATAGTCCATTTGAAAAGTATTAGTACGTATTTCACTTTAGTGAATATTTAATAATCCCCTAATAATTACTAATTTTTTCCGTCAAAAGTATTAGTAGTCCCCCTAAAACGTATTAGTAGCTTCTCTGAAAAATATTAGGTTTTCCCCTGATAGTTTTTTAGTGATTCCCTTGAAAATTATTAGTTTTTCCAATAACAAGTATTAATAGTCTCACTTGAATATATTAGTTTGTCCCCTGTATAGTATTAGTAGCCCTCTAAAAATAACAGTTAATAAAAATCAAAGCTCTATCCAAAGAAATAGAAAAAATCGAAGCCGCATAACAGAAAAAGTTTCAGAAATAATTATTGTATTTTGGTGTGCGAGTATTTTATGGTGTTAATGCAAAATCGATGACAGTCGATTCGATGGGAATGGCCGTAGTCTATGTATTATCTGTCTTCAATTTTTTCTCCATATTTGTACAGGGGTTTGATTTTCCGACAATATCGAATTGCCCAAATCCCCAGCTTCCTGAAATTATCTTTTAAATTGATTCTTTGATTGTTGGAAATAAATTAAAAAAATAAGGAGATGAAAGGTCGTTGGTGGTCAGAGAAAGAAGGGTACACATAATGTATTTGATGGTGGTGATGGTGACATTTGGTGGTCTCATTGACGCTGGTGATGACGAAGCCTTTTTTCGGGGAGATGAGCGCACTGAGTCACATTGGTTTTTGGGACTCCTTCTGACGGATTAAATCCGTTAGACCATCTGACAGGACTCTTGCTTTTTACTTTATTACCCTATCTTTGATTAAAATAATTATTTATCGTCCATCAATCAATGCCTAAAATAAGTCCCTACGGTCTCACCCTAGCCCTGGTCTCACTGGATCATATCCATAGATGTGTGTGTGTGTGTGTGTATATATATATATATATATATATATATATATATGTAACTCCTTAAGAGATCACATATATCAATTAAGCTTTAAAATAATATATATTTCAATTAAGTACTAAAATATTTAAAATCTTCATAATTTAAGTATGGGTTATGCGAAATTCTTAAAACATAGTCTATAATAAAGTATCCGGGTTGAACTCAAATATTAATATTATAAGAAAATCATATACAAAATAAACTAAAGTACAAATTTTATATATTACACGTGCCAAAATTTTAGGCTTCTGTATCATCCCATCCTTAAAATATTCGGTCTACAAATTCTCTATAACAATTATGGATAGTGATTTTGCATATTTTCTTATATTTTCTAAGTGGATTCTTCTAACTTATTGTGTATTTGGCATACTACTTTAACCAAAGAAATTCTTTTCATTGTTAACTCCCACACTTTATGATCCACAATTCGCAATGGTAATTCCACGCATGTCAAATTTTCCATTATTGGAGGAAAATTGTCCTTGATTATGTGCTTTGGATCAAGGTGATACTTCAGCAGCCTTGATATGTGAAATATGTTATGCATTCTGGCAAGTTTTGGCAGAAGCTCTAAATGATACGCCACAATTCCTACTCTTTCCAGTATTTTAAAAGGCCTACATATCTAAGACTCAATTTCCCGCCTTTCCAGTATTTTTTCTCTTTTTATTTGTGTAGTTTTTCTGTTGACTTAGAGCCGTGATGTTTCGTTCTTGGATTATTTGAACTGTGTTGATGGCTTTTTACACTAGATTGAGCTTCAGGATTGATGAGGATATAGTATGTCTCTTTTTAGGAGTCCATTTGTCATCAATTTCCTAATAAACGGGTGACCTACTCTTTCTTCCATATAGGGCTTCATAAGGAGTCTAATGCACATGTTCTCAACCTATCTTAGGTATTTAGAAGATCCTCGAATAGTTTCCGGCAATTTGAGGATGAGCAACAATACTAAATCTTAGCTTGGTTCCCGAAGATTCATTTAAGCTTTTCCTGAATTGAAATACAAATGCAGGATCTCTATAAGATAAAATGACAGTAAGTATACCATGTAGTCTCACAACCTCATTGATGTCTATTGGAGACAATTTATGGAGACTTTCCATCTTTCTAATAGGTAGAAAATATGTTGATTTTGTAAGCCTATCAACTATCACCCAAACTGCATCATGGCCACTTCTAGTTCGAGGTAAGTCTGTGACGAAATCCATAATTATGTACTCCCACTTCCATTATAGTATGGGTAGAGGTTGTAGGAGTCTAGAAGGTCGTTGATATTGTTCCTTCACATGTTGACAACTTAGACACTTCAAAACGCATTCAACAACTTGATTCTTCATATTTGCCCACTAGTAATGTTTTTTCAAGTCATTATACATCTTACTACCTCCTGGATGAATTGTATACCTCGAGTGATGAGCTTCAACAATGATCTTTTTCTTTAGAGACTTGTCATGGGGTATACATATTCAGTTTTTAAACCTTATGATTCCATCACCCCCTATGTTAAATTCAAGTCTCTTTCTTTGCAAAATTTTCTCCTTCAATTTCTGAGACTTAGGATCTTTTTCTTATGATATTCTTATTTTTTTGATAAGGTGGATATCACTGACATGTTAGTGCATAAGAGATGTGTACAAATTCTTTCTGAATTCCAAAAACTCAATTCTTCTAATGTATTCCACTCTGTGATCATTAATCTTGCCAAATTTGTCTTTCTACTTAAAGCATCTACTACTACATTGACTTTTCCCATATGATATTGAATGGAAAAATAATAGTCTTTTGAAAGTTCCATCCATCTCCGTTGCCTTAATTCTAAATTTTTTTGCGAAAACAAATACTTGAGACTCTTATGAACGGTGTACACGGTGAATGTGCTTCATATAAATAATGTGGCCACTTCTTAACACAAAAAATGATAGCACCTACTTCTAGATCATGTGCTGGACAATTCATCTCATAAGGTTTGAGCTTTCTTGACGTGTAGGCAATGACCTTCCCATTCTCCATAATTATAGTTCCTAAGCCTTCCTTAGAAGCATCATTATAAACAATAATGTTTCAATTTCCTTTAGGATGTTTTAAAATAGGTGTTGTTGTGAGCCGCTTCTTCAATTCCTGGAAACTAGATTCACATTTTTGGTTCTATTCAAACTTGCTTCTGAGTCAACCTTATTAATGAGTTGGCTATTTTAAGAAGTCTTTAATAAATCTACGATATTATCCAGCAAGATCTAAGAGACTCCTTATCTCTGTTACATTCTCTGGTCTTTTCCAATTTACAACTATTTTTACCTTCGAGGGGTCTGCTGAGATTCCATTACTTGAAACTACATGACCAAAAAAGAGAACATGTCTAACCAAAATTCGCATTTGCTAGGTTTGGCATAAAGTTCATTCTACTGTAACCTTTCCAATATGACTCTTTGATGTTGCTCATGTTCCTCCATGGTCTTTGAATATACCAGAATATCATCAATGAAAATGACCACAAATTAATCAAGATAATGATGGAATATCTTATGCATGAGGTCCATGAAAGTTGCAGGGACATTAGTTAAGTCAAAAATCATAACCACAAACTCATATTGACCATATTTGTTTGAAATGATGTCTTTGATATATCTTTCTCACGTATTCTTAGTTGATAGTATCATTGTTGTAAATCGAATTTCGAATATACCATGTCCCCTTGGAATTAATCGAATAGCGCATCTATCCATGGAAGATGATACTTGTTCTTGATAGTAACATTATTCAATCCTCGGCAATTGATCCTTCTTTCTTCTTGACAAATAACATTGAAGCTCCCCACAGGAATGTACTAGGTCGGCTGAATCTTGACCCCAAAATTTTTTGTAATAGTGACTTCAATTCTTGCAATTCAATTGGGGCCATTACATATGGAGTTTTGGTTATCGGAGCTGTTCCTGGTAAGACTTCAATGGTGAATTCAATTTCTCTGCCTTGAGGTAACAAAATGAGTTTTTAGGCAATACGGAAGGGTATTCTGATACTACATGTATTTCATCTATATTTTTTCCTATCATTTGGCTTATTGATTACAAAGGCCAGATAACCTTGAGCTCCCTTTAAATGTGTTTCCTTGTTTTCATTACCAAAATAATCGAAGCTACCATAACCCGAGCGTTTCGTATCAATTCTACTTCTAGTCTCCCAGGTTCACATAAAATAACTATTTTGGTACGACAATCCATTTGTGAGTGGTTATGGGACAACCAATCTATTCTCAATATGACATCATACTCATGGATTGGTAGTACAACTAAATTAGCTGGAAATATTTTTCGCCAATCACAACATCACATGATTTACATACTAAGTCAGTCACCTGACTAGTGCCCATTAGTGTAGAAACTTCTGGACAATATGGTAATTGTTTTATACATGGACACAATTTATGTGCATAATTAGGAGCCACAAATGAATTTGACGATCTAGGATTAAGTGAAACTCTAACATAGTTTTCAGATACAAGTAATATATCTTCTACAACAATCGGTCTTCTAGTGCTTCAGATCATTCGACTGCAAACACTCGTGCTAGTATCCTAGGCCTTGGCCCATATTTCCCACGATCATTTTTACTTCCTAGTCCTTGCACGTGTTTCTGCTTATGACATGTTTCTGCTATCATGGGACAATCTTTGATTTGATTTTTAGAGCTACAACATGTGGGACATCTTACAATCATATCCCAACATTAGGATGGATCATGACCTATTTTGTTGCATTGAGGACACGATTTCCATGTATCTCTAGGCGTACTTTCTTACTTCCACTCGTTCTCCATTAGCTAATTTTTTGGAAATTTTGATTGCATGCCAACTGATCAAATGGGGATGATTTAAAAATTTGGCCAGTCTTTTTTTGTAGCCCAAGATGGGTAATGCAACTTTGTAGGTCCCAAGGGGTGATAAGCAAAGTCTACAAGGGGGGTCAAATAGACTTTACCAATTTTTTGATATTTAAAACTAGAGTATTTAAGAAAATAGCTAAGTCCTTAAGACATTTGTGTTGAGATTCACCAGGAGAGTTAACCACTCAATAGTTCTTTAAAAAAGTTGTTGATATAGTAACTCAGCTGAGGAAAGTCAACTTTTCATAAAATTAGTTTCTTGTTAATCAGCGGAACTCATACACCCTTTTTAAGTTTGCTTTTATTAAAATTTGTACTTTTAGAGAGTTATGAGTTTGTTGTATAACAAATTTAATGCAATGTAATGAAATGTAGAAATACAAAGAAATAAAGTAAAGAACGCATACTTTATAGTGGTTCGAAGTTGGGGAAATTCCTCTACACCACTCTTCTCCTACTCCATGAGGAATATATAAAAGATGAATCAGTTTGATAGGAACAAAGTATGGGAATTAGTTCAAAGGCCTATCCGCCAAAATGTTGTTAGATAAATGGTTTTATCATGACTTTGATGATTTTGTTATTATACCAAAACAATATTTTTAAATGTTGTTCAAATACTCCTAAATGATTTAAATTGTTACTACTAATTTTCCGGAGTATTTCTTCAAGTTTATTTTCGACAGAAATTGGACAACACTTTTGATGATTTTTAGATAATATGTTTTTACATCAAAACTATATTTCTAATGTTGTCCAAATACTCCCGATCGGTTTAAAAAGTTTTTACTAATTTTTCGGAGTATTTCTTGAAGTTTATTTTCGACAAAAATTGGACAACACTTCCATTTCGCATTGGACCGATCGCCCTGTAGGGCAACCCGTACCTGAGATATGTTTTGAAACAGAAAAAAACACAACATAAGTAAAATGTAGAGGTCGACCAGGGCTTCGACAGGTCGGCCCTACATCGACCAGTATGTGGGAGCAAATTATTGAATCAGAACTCCATGGACTCATTTTTGGTGTTGCTCGACCGGCTGGACACAAGATAAATAGAGGAAGTTTTGGAGCAACAAGTACAACAAGATACACTCAAACAAACACTTGTTCTTACATTGTCTATATTCTTGTTGTAATTTGTCTAGCTTATAACTTTCACATCTTAAGGTTTTGGCTTATTTCTTTATTACACTTGCACTCAAATTTGTATCATTCATTATCGAGTTGTAATCTTGAATTTTTGGGTCATCATTCAAAACAAGATATCATTGTGAGTGTTCTTGTGGTAAGAACACACTTGGGTGATCTAGGTGTTAGGTGCAAGAAGATTGTGTGCAAGAAGATTGTGGCAATCTTCTTATTAAAGAGTGTGGTACTCTTTGAGGTGTTGAAAAATTTGGTATTCTTCTAGGTTGAAGATTGTGGTGAGCTTCACAAGGTGCCGTTCAAGGGAGATTGTGGTAATTTCCAATGTGGTGTTGAAGAAGAGTGTGGTGCTCTTCAAGGTGATGTTGTATTAATTTTGGTAATTAATAAAATCTTTTTTTCTTTTTTAAATCCATCCCGGATATACTGGGGTGGTAGATGATTAGGCCCTAGGTGGGTTGAACCTCTATAAATCGATGCGTGTTATTTACTTCCCGCACCTTTACTATTGTCTTGGCTTGTTTGATTTGAAAAAGAGGCCTAAATCGAGAAAATGGAGATAATCTATTCACCCCCCTAGATTATCGTAGCCACTTGGACTTACAAGTGGTATCAGAGCCAAACTCTTTGGCAAGCTCGTTCCACATCACGAGGAAAGAGGAACGATCAATGGCTATGAATGAAGTCTACCTTACCAGCGCCTCCACCACCAAGCCACCACTATTTGATTCCAAAAATTATACATTTTGGAAAGAAAGAATGGAATGCTATCTACAAGGTTGCAGTTTCGATATTTGGAACACGGTCGTCCATGGAGAATCAATTCCAAAGAAAGAAACACCTCACACCTGCAAAGTCCTCAAGGAGCTCAATGATGAAGAGAAGAAAATAATCTCCTCAAATGGTAAAGCTCTCAATATTATTTATTATTCACTTACCATTTTGGAATATGATCATATTGTAGGAATTAAATCGGCACATGAAGTATGGAGAAAAACAAAAGAAGTATATGCAAATGAAAGGAGCCACTCAAAATCATCTACTTCTCAATTGGATACAACAACATGGGATGAGCTTCCTCCAACCTCCGACGATGAAAACGGACGATGTCTTATGGGCTTCGAAGAAAACGAGGTAAGTTCTAAACCTTCTACTTCCTATGATAATGAATTACAAAATGATTATAGTGATTTGCAAAATGATTTCGATGAGCTTCAAAATGAATTCCAAAGCTTACTTGTTAAATACAAAAAATTGAAAAAGGAATTCAAGGTTTTGAAAAATGATAAGGATAGTTTATTTACTTCCTATGAATTATTATCATTTGCTCACACCACCACTCTTGATAAGGTTAGAAATCTTGAAAAAGAAAATAGTCTTCTTGTTGAGGATATTAATTGCATGAAAAAGTATTTATCAAAATTCAACTTGAGTACCAATACAATGACCAAAATTGTTGATGTTCATAATTGTGATAATTTGAAAATAGAACTTGATCATAAGCGTATTGTTGTTAATCATATGAGAAAGAATCAAGTCACTATGCATGTTGGTCATTATGCTCCTAAAATTATTACTTGTTTTTATTACGGTAAAAAGGGTCACACGGTCAACACTTGTCGAGCTAAAAATAACTCTAATCATTTTTGGATACCTAAAAGTCTCAAAGCTAATCCTAAAGAACCCAAACATTTGAGGGTACCACAAAACAATGTCATATTAGGTACCCGACAGAATAATAATCAAGGAAAATTCATACCGCCAAGAAGACATCAAGTGCCCGCCTCATTTGATCAAAGAAGAAGACATCACCACAATGAATTTCCAAGAGAAAGACACTTTCAACAATGGGAAGGCCACAATGCTTGGAGATGGAGCAATTGGAGAAGCTATCATCAACAAGATGATTTTCATAGGGGAAGATATCATCAACAATGGGAAAGACACAACCTATAGAAATGGCATAATTTGTAAACCATATCTCCCCATTTAAATATGCATTTTATTTTGTTATTATGCATGTTTTTATTTGTGCCTTAATTATCAAAATAATTTTTCAAAATATTTTTAATGAGGCCTTCTACATATTTGTGGTTTTAATTTTTTTTTGAAAAGGAGACCTTGCATGTTGCTTCAATAAAATGTTGTGTATTTACTAAGGCTACGTGTTTTATAATCTCCTATGGATTTTTATGGCATAATCATTCTTGTGACATATATTGTTGTTATTCTACACTTGTATTATGTTGTTTTGTGCAAATCTAGTTTAAGAATTGTGTAGGATTTATATCTCTTCTTCATTGGTTATCTTCTCATAATCCTTCAAGAAATGATTAAGATATCGAGGTACGCTAACCATTGTTATCCATCTCTTAGACTCGATATATTTTTGCCATATGCCTATGTGTTTGCTCTTCAAGATATTTCAAAGTATTTCATACAAGTGCCATTAAGAGGATTTTTTGATTTATTTAAAAAAGGCACTATTCGATAAAGCTTGTTTTATTCGAGACTTGTAAAGGACTATATTTTGCTTTGATAAAATCTTTGATTTTCATCCTTCTCTCAATATTATGCATTTGATTGCTCATATTCATTCTTGTCAAAACTCTTGTTCAAATGCTTCTTTTAAACGAGGTCTCAACTATTTGCTCTCGGGTTTTCACATTTCAAAAGAGACCTTATATAGCTTTCTATAAGCATATTTGAACTTACATGTTTTATGAAACTCTTGATGATTTGTTTGAAAAGCATAGTATGTGTTACTTGTTATTGTATCTCTATTATAAGATACTACTATGCTGTTGTGCAATATATCTTTTTAAGATTTTGCAGAAATTTTTGGTATTTTGGAACAAGCTTAATGACCAAGGCAAATGTATTGTCAAGAAAAAGGTATTGATTTTGATGCAATATTTGCACCCGTAGCATGCTTTTGTAGCTACTCGCATTTTACTTGCTCATTCTTGTTTTAAGAAAATTTCAAGCTTTACCAAGTGGATGTTGAATCCAAATTTCTAAATTGTTTTATTCAATAAGAAGTCTATGTGAAACAACCGGGGTTTGAAATTTTTTCTAGGCCAAATGATTTTTATAAAAGGCCTTGTATAGTATGGTTTTAAACAAGCACCCCGTGTATGGTATTTTCTTTTGCAAAATGGTTTTACAAGAGGTAAAGTTGATACTACTCTCTTTGTATTTGAAAAAGGGAAAGATTGCTTACTTGTGCAAATTTACGAGAATATTCTTTGGTACTACTAATGAATCTTTGTGCTAGATATTTTTCTAAGTTAATGCAAGGTGAATTTGAGATGAGCCTGATGGGGGAGTTCAATTTCTGCCTTGGACTTCAAGATAAGCAATGCCAAGAAGGTGATTATATTTCGCAATCAAGTATACAAAAGTACCTTTGAAGAAGTTAGGCATTGAAGAATGAAGAACAATCTCTATTCCTATGGCAAAAATATCAAGATGGACAAAAGTTGAGAAAGGAATATTGGTTAACAAACAAATTTGAGGTATGTTTATCTATGTTTATTACTCCCATAGACTCAACATTGTTTATGCCTTATGTCTATATGCTCGACTTCAAAACAATCCCAACGAATCTCATTAAAGTGCCGTTAAAAGAAAATTTCAAATATTTGAAAGGCACTTCTTCTTATGGCTTGTATATCCAAAATTTTAAAACGTTCATATTTTTCGGGATAACAAGTCCGATAATTATAATTTTTCAAAATATGATTCGTCATAATCGAACTAAACATATTGAGATTCGATATTTTTTTAGGGATTGCGTTTCTAAAAACGAAAAATTGAGATGTGTTAAATTCCGTCTCAAGGATAACTTGCGGACATTTGTTTTCAACCATTTACCCCCGAGTCTTTTACCTCATTTTGAGCTTGATTATGACATAATGTATATTGAATGAGGTCTACGTTTGTATTTTGTACGTTTTTAAAAACTTAGGGGCAAAAAATCGGGTTTTTGGATCAAATTTTGGATTTTTGCAAAATAGAATGATCCAGTGACCAGTTGGGGTGAGACCGACCGGTCACCCTATACCTCGACCGGTCGACATCACCCTGGACTGGTCGCCCATAGTGAATTTTTGGTTAAATTCGTCTCTATTCTCAGACTTTGCCATTTTGTCTCTTTCAACTCTATTTTCGTCCCCTTTGTCTTTTTCACACACAATTCACTTCAAATGAGTTTTGTTGCATAAATTACATATTTTGGGGATTATCTTGCTCGTTTATCATCATTGTTACTCATCCTCACCGATTAAATGATAAGAAGTCTACTCCCTTATCTCAATTGGGTGGAACCCTTGAGAAAATGCTTATGTATTGTTTTTTGTTAGAATTCTTGCATAATTGTGTTGTGAATGATGATTGTTGGTGAAAGATATTTGTAAAATTGATTTTGGTGATGAAAAACTTGGCTTGATTACATTTACAAGGGCTATATATATATATCTTTTTCTATTTTTGGCGCCCGCCAAGTGTTCGATAAAACGTTTCAATAAAAAATTCATCACCTACATATTTCTCTCGATTTCAAAAGTCTTATATATTTATAGAGATCATGTTTTGCAAATCAAATCAGCTTTCATGAGCTTTTACAAGTCATATGATCAACTCTTCCCTTAACTTTTGAAATCTTAAGCTTAATGATCAATAGCTCGATAATTCGGTAAAATTGCGCACTTTGATATGGATACATGATGTTTTTATCGTGCTAACATTCTTTTTGATGATTCCAAAGGGGGAGAAACATGTTATAAGCTCATTAGCAAAAATAAGCTCGAAAAAGAAGCTATAAGTTGTGGCTAATAAAAGCTAAAAGTTGTGGATCATACTTAGTCCATTTGTTGTATTATGGACTTATTTACATGACTAATGATGTTTCATTTATAGGGGGAGCATATAAGCTCTTGATACTTAAGCTCAATATGTAAAAGCTAAGCTTTTAGCGTGTGGTTGATTGCTTCCATATTACTCTTGTTGTGCATGTTGATAGGGGGAGCTTTATTAAATGCTTTTATTATATCTATACTCCCATCTGTGTGATTATGTTGCGTGGAATGTTGTCGCTCACAACGGATAGTTCATTTTTAACCGGTAAAATTGTTTTTTTTTTTCAAAATCGACCTCTGTAAATTGTTTTGGTTTGTAATCATCAAAAGGGGGAGTTTGTTAGATAAATGGTTTTATCATGATTTTGATGATTTTATTTTTATACCAAAACAATGTTTTTAAATGTTTTCCAAATACTCCTAAATGATTTAAATTGTTAATACTAATTTTCCAGAGTATTTCTTCAAGTTTATTTTCGACAAAAATTGGACAACACTTTTGATGATTTTTAGTTAATGTGTTTTTACATCAAAACTATATTTCTAATGTTGTCCAAATACTCTCGATCGATTTAAAAAGTTTTTACTAATTTTTCGGAGTATTTCCTGAAGTTTATTTTTGACAAAAAATGAACAACACTTCCATTTCGCGTTGGACCGGTCGCCCTATAGGGGAACCCATACCTGAGATATGTTTTGAAACAAAAAAAACACAACGGAAGTAAAATGTAGAGGTTGACCAGGGCGTCGACCGGTCGCCCCTGCGTCGACCGGTATCTCGGAGCAAATTATTGAATCAGAACTCCATGGACTCATTTTTGGTGTTGCTCGACCGGCTGGACACAAGATAAATAGAGGAAGTTTTGGAGCAACAAGTACAACAATTGAGATACAACACAACAAGATACACTCAAGCAAACACTTGTTCTTACATTGTCTATATTCTTGTTGTAATTTGCCTAGCTTATCACTTTCACATCTTGAGGTCTTGGCTTATTTCTTGATTACACTTGCACTCAAATTTGTATCATTCATTATCGAGTTGTAATCTTGAATTTTTGGGTCATCATTCAACACAAGATATCCTTGTGAGTGTTCTTGTGGTAAGAACACACTTGGGTGATATAGGTGTTAGGTGCAAGAAGATTGTGGTCATCTTCTTATTAAATAGTGTGGTACTCTTTGAGGTGTTGAAGAATTTGGTATTCTTCAAGGTTGAAGATTGTGGTGAGCTTCACAAGGTGCGGTCCAAGGGAGATTGTGGTAATCTCTAAGGTGGTGTTGAAGAAGAGTGTGGTGCTCTTCAAGGTGATGTTGTAAGGTGTTGTATTAATTTTGGTAATTAATAAAATCTTTTTTTCTTTTTTAAATCCATCCCGGATATACTGGGGTGGTAAAGGATTAGGCCCTAGGTGGGTTGAACCTCTATAAATCGACGCGTGTTATTTACTTCCCGCACATTTACTATTGTCTTGGCTTGTTTGATTTGAAAAAGAGGGCTAAAAGAGAAAATGTAGATAATCTATTCACCCCCTAGATTATCGTAGCCTCTTGGACTTACAAGTGGTATCAGAGCCAAACTCTTTGGCAAGCTCGTTCCACATTGCGAGTAAAGAGGAACGATCAATGGCTACGAATGAAGTCTACTTTACCGGTGCCTCCACCACCAAGCCACCACTATTTGATTCCAAAAATTATACATTTTGGAAAGAAAGATTGGAATGCTATCTACAAGGTTGCGGGTTCGATATTTGGAATACGGTCGTCAATGGAGAATCTATTCCGATGAAAGATACACCTCACACCTCCAAAGTCCTCAAGGAGCTCAATGATGAGGAGAAGAAAACCATCTCCTCAAATAGTAAAGCTCTCAATATTATTTATTGTTCACTTACCATTTTGGAATATGATCATATTGTAGGAATTAAATCGGCACATGAAATATGGAAAAAATTAGAAGAAGTATATGCAAATGAAAGGAGCCACTCAAAAGCATATACTTCTCAATTGGATACAACAACATGGGATGAGCTTCCTACAACCTCCGAGGATGAAAACTGTGAAGCCCCCGATTTTTCCGAGCATGTAATTGATCTTTTTGACGTCTATGTATTTGATCGACTATTTTACCGCGTCACTTAGACGGGTAAATATTAATAATATATACATTTTGTACTTTATTTCATTTTACTTAATTACTTGTGATCATGATCTTTATTAATTCTATTTTGCATTTATGATCAATTGATTGATCCTTATTACTATTTTTATATTTATTAGCCACCTTAGAATTTTAAGAGACTATTTATTTTAGAGACTTTTACCTTATAGAATTAAGATTTTGATTTAGATTAAGTGATCATGAGACTTATAAGTGACCAAGGAAATCACTAATTATTTTGGAGATTGATATATTTTATCTATTATCATCAAATTTGGGACAAAAAAAAATATGGAATTACCATAATGCCATTATAGTGGACAGCCAACATGGATATTTTTTGAGTAAAAATATCATCCAACTCTTGTACACCTACACCTTATATTAGTCATCTTGTGTATAATTATACCATTAATTCAAACATTATACACATCATCTCTTATATTACTTCTTTATTAATATTTTTCCCAACATGTTGGAAGTCTTCCAACATTCCATTCAAACCAAGTCTTGCCCATACCTTTGACCTTCAAATTGTCTCCCATGCATGAGACAAAATGCAAGACACAATTTGAACAAAATTCCCCCCCTCTCTCCTCAAAGTGGACGGCCATAATGGCCATTTTGTGCCAAAATTTCATTTTATTTTTATCACTAACACATTCATCTCATACACAAAATCCTCCTCCTTCTCTCTAAAACACCCAACTTCTCTCTACTCTTCTTCTTACTTTCTTCTTCTATACTTAGAAAAATTTCAATATTTTCCTCCTTATACTCCATAAAAGTCGAACACCCCCCCTACAAGGTAAGAAATTTTATCTTCAATCCATTTTTGATATCACATAGTTCACCTCTTCCACCTTCTTAACTTAAGTTTGAATTTGAATTGGAGGTACATTTAGAAGACTTTGAAGATTAGAGCTTGACATCACATTTTGAAGAAGGACTTCAAACTTGAAGAAGATCTAGTAGAGGAATTTGGACTACAAGGTAAGAATTGAGTACTAGACCCCTTCTTTCCTCTTCTTTTTTCTATTTTTTTCAAATATTAACACCCCTTTTTTTATTTTTGAGAAATAGGGGCTGACCTTAGGTGATTTTGGAGTTGAGCCAAAATTTCCAATTTTTAAGCTTCAACTAGTCTCCAAACACCTACTACACAAGGTAAAGTGTAGTCCTTCTCATTTTCTTATCTCCTTCTTTTTTCTCTCTAATTTTTCTCTCATTTTTCTAAATTCGAAGTTTTTATTTCTTTGACTTAGGGGCTGACCTAAGAAGCCTCATCCAAAAATTGTGAAATTATCCTTTTATTTCACAATTTCCAATTTTAAGGTGGGTGGAAAAATATTTTCCAACTATTAGGTGTTTTTATTAAATGCATGTAGAAAATTTGATCACGAGCCTTGAGATATATATAATCTATGTATTGCATGTCAACTTTATGTTTCAAATCATGAAAATTCTCAAGAGTTGCTCAAAATTGCTATTTATTGAATTTTTGGTGCATGCATGTGCAATTTAATGTTTTAATTGATGAATTCTTGTATGTATTGGACTTAAAAAGTTGAGCATAATTGATTAAATTTCAATTTTGGACTTAAAAATGTGAAAATGGAAAGTTGGTGGACTAAATTGCAAGAAAATGAAAGTTAAAGGACCCCTCTGCAAATTTCAAAATTTGGGACTGTACTCAGGTACAAAAATGACTTTTGGAAATTTTAATAAAGTTTTAAGAGTTTTAAGATAAATAAAATCAACCTTTAAAAGCCCAAGGACTAGATTGTAAAATTTTGAATGTTTAAGGGCTACCTTGCAATTTTTAAAACTGTACCAGACCTTAAATTTAAAATTTGAAATTTTTACTCTTAAGGTACTGGGAATTACATATTTTAAAAGTATTCCAAAAAATCCAAGTGTTTAGGGCTTGGAAGTAATTCTACAAAAATTGAGGGACTAATGTGTAAAATACTAAACTTGAGGACCCAAATGAAATTTACAGGACTTATGCAGCTCATGCACCTGGAAATACTAACTTAACTATAACTAATTATATTTTGGACACAAGGTTCAAATTTCATGACAATTGGACCCCTAAAAGCCTTAAAGGTAATTATTTCAAAATGGGACAAAAATGATATTTTCAAAAGTTAAAGGACCTACACATATTTCTTTTAAAAACTGCTTTTGTCCCAATATCCCACTAACCTTAATGACATTTTCCAACTGAAATCACATTAAAAGCCCTTTCGGTTTGTGAGTTCCGATTATTTTAAACTTAAGGTCCGAATTGCCAATTTTTACAAATTTGGGGCCAATGTGAGAATTTATGGACAATTTGGAGAATTTAGGAACTGACCTCATAATTTTTCAAGGTCGGGATATTTATTTATTCAATTTTAACCCCAAAAGTGTTGGTTTTTACAAAATGGGGCTAAATTGCAATTCTTCTTTTATAAAGGACCTAACTCAAATTATTTTCTCTTTTACTAAAATATCCCTGGACCCTCTAACTTGGAGGTTTAATTAAAGTATTTTACTTTCCCAAAAACCCTTGACTTATCGGATCAATTTTATCGATTAATACCCGATCACGGAGCGACTTCCTCGCCTTGCGATTTTGAATCTATAACGGGACTTATGTTCCACCTAATCTTTCAAGATATCGAAGATTTCTTATCCTTCCGATGATCATCTTCATCCAAATACTCCACCAACGCCATAATTGCCACTCGCTTTTCAAAATTTTCCAATCGTTCCCCGAATCAATAATACTCATTCATCGCTGATTGATTGATTTGCTTGTACTTGTATTTACTTTCCGCTGAGTCAACTTGGTGTGTCGAGCTCACGATCGGAATGGATACGTCGGGGGGGGCAACCGGCAAATGCTGGCCGCTATTCCACTCTTTCGACCCCATTGTCCTAATTCCGCAATCGAGGGACGGATCGCCCAAGGGAAGCGGGTCGTAGTACTTTCGAGGTATAATCATGATTATGATATATCCGAGCACTTGCAAGCTCCACTGTGGATTTTGTCTTTGCTTATGGAGCGATAAAGTGCCGGTCTTGGACCATCTTGCCTGGGGAGTTACAAGGAAGAACGAAGGAATCGCTGTCTGATCCACACGATTTCGGAGTTATTGGACCCGTTTGGTTGGCGCTACAAATCCATACGCAACCGCTACTTGTTTTGCATTGGTTGGCACTACAAATCCTTACGCAACCATTAATTGTCTTGCATAGGATTGGCGTTACATTCCGTACGCAATCCTACCCTGTCTTGCCTTCGAATCACATAGTGTTTGTGTGATCACGAATCGTTTTCTTAAATCAGATAAGTATATTACTTAAATATTTTATCACGACGCTTGTGGATCATGTGTGAATTCATGCATCATACTCACGTGTTTTCATATAATCAAGTTTTCTCGCATTAATTATATATCACCACACTTGCACACGATCACCCATCCACCGAGATTTTTGTCTCACCCCACCTATTTTCTAACCTTAGATGAAGATTTCGTTGAAGATGATGAACCGGCCCTGGATTGAGACCTTGTACTCCGCTTGTTGGATTTACTACTTCTTGTTTGTTGTTGGACTCTTGTATTTCTTTCTATTCCGGTTGTAACTGAAGGGCGTAGGACCCTTTGACTTTAAGTTGTTATATTTGGTTGACTTTCGGGTATGTAATTTGGATATTGGATGTTTGTTGGACTGTAGTTTGTAAAGCGTACTTGTTATTTTATTTTCCCGCTGCTACTTAGACTCTGTTTCATTGGGTTCTCGTTGATATTGTCTGGACTGTTTGGATATTGTATTTAAGTTGTGGATCATCGTCGCGTCCCGTTCGGGGCGTGACAAAAACGAACAATGTCTTATGGGCTTCGAAGAAAACGAGGTAAGTTTAAACCTTCTACTTCCTATGATAATGAATTACAAAATTATTATAGTGATTTGCAAAATGATTTTGATAAGCTTCAAAATGAATTCCAAAGCTTACTTGTTAAATACAAAAATTTGAAAAAGGAATTCAATGTTTTGAAAAATGATAAGGATAGTTTATTTACATCCTATGAATCATTATCATGTGCTCACACAACCACTCTTGATAAGGTTAGAAATCTTGAAAAAGAAAATAGTACTCTTGTTGAGGATATTAATTGCATGAAAAAGTATTTATCAAAATTCAACTTGAGTACCAATACAATGACCAAAATTGTTGATGTTCATAATTGTGATAATTTGAAAATAGAACTTGATCATAAGCGTATTGTTGTTAATCATATGAGAAAGAATCAAGTCACTATGCATGTTGGTCATTATGCTCCTAAAATTATTACTTGTTTTTATTACGGTAAAAAGGGTCACACGGTCAACACTTGTCGAGCTAAAAATAACTCTAATCATTTTTGGATACCTAAAAGTCTCAAAGCTAATCCTAAAGAACCCAAACATTTGAGGGTACCACAAAACAATGTCATATTAGGTACCCGACAGAATAATAATCAAGGAAAATTCATACCGCCAAGAAGACATCAAATGACCGCCTCATTTGATCAAAGAAGAAGACATCACCACAATGAATTTCCAAGAGAAAGACACTTTGAACAATGTGAAGGCCACAATGCTTGGAGATGGAGCAATTGGAGAAGATATCATCAACAATGGGAAAGACACAACTCATGAAAATGGCGTAATTGGAAAACTGTATCTCCCCATTTAAATATGCATTTTATTTTGGTATTATGCATGTTTTTATTTGCGCCTTAATAGTCAAAATGATTTTTCAAAATATTTTTTAATGAGGCCTTCTACATATTCGTGGTTTTAAAATTTTTTTTGAAAAGGAGACTTGCATGATGCTTCAATAAAATGTTGTGTATTTACTAAGGCTAAGTGTTTTATATTGTCCTATAGATTTTTATGGCATAATCATTTTTGTGACATATATTGTTATTATCCTAAACTTGTATCATGTTGTTTTGTGCAAATCTAGTTTAAGAATTGTGTAGTATTTATATCTCTTCTTCATTAGTTATCTTCTCATAATCCTTCAAGAAATGATTAAGATATCGAGGTACGCTCACCATTGTTATTCATCTCTTAGACTCGATATATTTTTGCCATATGCCTATGTGTTTGCTCTTCAAGATATTTCAAAGTATTTCATACTAGTGCCATTATGAGGATGTTTCGATTTTTGAAAAAAAAAGGCACTATTTGATAAAGCTTGTTTTATCCGAGACTTGTAAAGGACTATATTTTGCTTTGATAAAATCTTTGATTTTCATCCTTCTCTCAATATTGTGCATTTGATTCGTCATATTCATTCTTGTCAAAACTCTTGTTCAAATGCTTCTTTTAAATGAGGTCTCAACTATATGCTCTCGGGTTTTCACATTTCAAAAGAGACCTTATATAGCTTTCTATAAACATATTTGAACTTTCATGTTTTATGAAACTCTTGATGATTTGTATGAAAGCATAGTATGTGTTACTTGTTATTGTATCTCTATTATTCGATATTACTATGCTCTTGTGCAAGTTATCTTTTTAAGATTTTGCAGAAATTTTTGATATTTTGGAACAAGCTTATTGACCAAGGCAAATGTATTGTCAAGAAGAAGGTATTGATTTTGATGAAACATTTGCACCCGTAGCATGTTTTTGTAGCTATTCGCATTTTACTTGCCCATTCTTGTTTTAAGAAAATTTCAAGCTTTACCAAATGGATGTTAAATCCAAATTTCTAAATGGTTTTATTCAATAAGAAGTCTATATAAAACAACCGGGGTTTTGTAGGTCCCAAGGGGTGTGAGTAAGGTTTAGAAGTGGGGGTTGAATAAACCTTACCAACTTTTCGAATTTAGTCCTTTTAAATAAGTTCAGAGTTAATTTCACAGCTATGTCCTTGATGGACAACTAAGTTAGTTAACCAAATAGAGTTAGCCACTCAACGTACTCTCCGAGATGTTGATAGAATAACTCAAATTGTTTAGTCTAATACTTAACCCTACTGTGATGAGATTTTCAATTGGGAAGACTTAACACCCTTGAATTTGGTTTAAGTTTGTTTTAACACTAGGTTTTAGCACTTTGTTAATTATCGGTTGGATAGCAAATTATCGCAAACATAAAATGATATGCAAATTAAATCTTTGAAATGTAAATGACACAATAAATTTTAGCTTTTCAGAGTCTGACACAAGGTGCAGTGCTTCCCATTGGTTTATTCCTTTTGCACGCTTTTGGGACTGAGCACTTTAAGACATGGCAACATGGAAGTATTAATTGTTTAGGTAATATTCTTGACATTTGTGCAACGGATTCTTTTCAGTTGTCTTGACTTGACTGACTTTTCCCCAGGTGACTTGAGTCTGCTCCAATGATTGAAAGACTCATCTGTCACTTCAACTTGATACTTGGCTTCTGGAGTTGACTTGACTGACACTTCACACAATCAGATATCATAGCCGATACTCCTTGATCGAGTTCTTGACTTCTTTTCCTAGCCACACTTTCACCGCCTTCGCAATGAGTCTTCATTCAAGTCTTGATTGACTTCTTGTGTATCCAGCATAGTGACTTAACTCACTGCATAACCCTATCTATTATAATGTAAATTACAAGGAAAAATGGGGTCCCAACTTTCTAGTCTAAGTTTTACATGGCATTCATCAAAATCTAATAAACAAATTTCCCAACAATTTCCGCCTTTTTGATGATGCCAAAACTTAAAACATACATACAAAATGTAAATAGCAAAAATACATACAGACAATGTGCAAACAGACAATGTATGCATAGAATTGATCCTTTTATTGATCATAACATTCTTGTCCTTTACACAACTGTTAACAAATTGTATCAGAGCATCATGGTATTCTATATCTATGCAAAAATATAGAAGTTCGAGATTTTTATTTAATGTATAGAAGACTTATATACATATGCATTTATAGTAGTAAAATACATAAAGGGGTGGACATCAACACTTCATCGTCTTCACTGTCTCCTTCTTTCCTCTTCAGCTCTGTCCTCTTCTTGTCTCTTTTTCTTCTTTTCTTCTTCAGCTGCTTTTTTTTTTCTCATAGGCTCTTCTGGCAGCTTCGTCTTTTCTCTTTCTTTCTTGTCTTCTCTGACTTTCTTCCCACAACTCATCTTGTCTCTTATTTTCTTCTTCAATCCTCTTAACATAGTCAGCATTCTTCCTTGCCACTTCCCTGTTGGCTACTTCGTCATACTTGATAGCCCAATAGATCCCTCCTTTCTTTCCCGGATCTATATATTCGATATTTTTGGTAGAGGTCTAGGTCTAAAACCTCTTCCTCCAAAAGATTTCTTCCTCTTTCTCTCGGGTGTGTATTGTCTTTGGGGCCTTCTTTCTTTCCAAGAGATTGACCAACAGTGGCCAAAGAGTGATCGCTAGAGTCTCGCCGCTCTGTCGCCTTTCTTCGCACGACTTGAGGCCTTTTTCCCAATACAGTCCTGTGCTTGGGCTATGGACATGCCTTCTCAAGTATCCTTTGGATTCGAGCGTTTTGAATTCATCGATTGATTTAGGCTCGGTTCTGACATCTGAAATGGCATCAGTGTCTCTTCCTGCTGGAATGCCTTCATATTGTTTTAATATGTCCATCGCACGGGCATCCATTTTTCTTTCAACCTCCTTCATCTCTGCTTCTACAATTTTCCTCTTTTTAGACTTGGGCACAGCAGAGTGTTGGAGCGGCAGAGTCACTGGAAGTTTGCTGATGATGTCAGCTGTGACGAGTCCTTATTGACGGGTTCTAGCAACCATTAAAGTCATGTCTTTTGAACCTTCCCCTCAACGGATTTTCCCTTTTCCTTCCTCCGATCCTCAATCTTCTTCTTCTTCACATAATTCTTCCTTCTCAACCGCAGACCACTTCCAACTTCTTCTTTAGGTATTCCTCTTCCCTTTTTTCGCATCATCAAAGGAGAGAGGAACCCCGAAACATACCAAAGAAAGCATGAAATCTAAGCGGGATAGCCGAAGTTCTCGCTTGATTCTCACACGGAGTATCTTTGCACGGAATTCTGAGCGGGTGGCTTTTGATTCAGCTGCCACCAGCTTCATTTTAGCCATGAGGAGGCTGAATTTATTTTCCATAGTCTCCTCGACGCGCATAAGTTCTTTCTTGTGGAATTCACGCAGTAGTTGCATTTCAGTGTTGTGAGATTCATGCATTCTATCAATGTTTTCTTACATTCTTCTCTTCATACCAACATTATCAGCGCTCCAGATCAACATCTTGTTATACAATGCCTTAAAGTATCGAACATGTTCCACACGCATTGTTTGCTGTTGTTGCCATCATTCCTGGATCCTAACTATTATTCCACGCAGATCGGCAGTAAGATTAGCATCTCTGTTATCTAGCCTCATGTCCAGTGAGTCCTGGTGGCTTTCCATCTTCTCTATCTCTGCAAAAATCACCTTGAAGACTTCTCGAACTTCAGCTGTTACCTCCGTCTCAGCTGGCGGCCAAGCAGCATCAAAATCAAAGTTTGCTGGGACGATGGTATCTGTTGGAATGACTGGATCAGGTTTATGGAAACGTCGTTGATCTCTAGCTAATTCTTCATCAAGATCAGGCAGCTCCAGAGAGAAGGGAAACGTTTCTTCAAACGCATCATAACGGACATAGGGAATCTGTTCAATGGTAACTTGTGGCCGTGATGTCCACTTCGTTGAGTCAATCTCGCCGACTTTGGGAGCTCGCGTGATTGGCCGCGGGTTCACCGGGTCGGTCTCAACTGGTTTTTCCTTTTGAGTTGTCTAGTCCTCGGCCGTGTCAGTGGCGTCATCGGAAGATGAAGAGATTTGAAGAGGTGGCTCATCATCGAAGTTGAATGTTTGACGAGTAGCCTTAAGGTCTGACTTACTCGTGCTTGGGAGAACATCTTCAACTGAGGATTTTGGATTTGCAAATGGGGATGACTCACCTTCATCTTTAGCTTCAGATCCCAGAAAAGTTACGTCTGGGTTGTCTTGGGAATCATGAAGGGCATTTATCTCCTTCTCAGATGCATCAATGACAGGAGGAATGTTCTGCGTTTCTGTTTCTTTACCTCGGGAAGTCTCAACCTCCCGTAGGCCTTCACTACCTCCTGTAATCTCAACTGTAGCAAGGGCTTGGACAATCCCTTCGATAGTCTCAGCTGTCTTAGGGTCTTCAGAGGTGGTATCCACTGGAGTCTCAACTCCATGGATTGCACTTTCATTGCCCAGAGTGTTAACTCCCGGGGAAGATCCATCTTGTGCCTCGACCGCATTAGCAGCGTCATTGGCTCAGAGAGCGGTTGGCACCTCACCGAGACAGTCTCAAACTGCCCGAGCCTCGTTAGTGACAACTTGATGTGTTTCCGTTTGTTGTTCCTTCTCCACTTCGCCTCCTAGATTCTTGGTGGAGTCTTCTGCAGCATTCTCCGACCTGGCTGCAGTGGAGGGAGTTTCCCCCTCAGCTGGCACACCAGTTGAATGACTTGGAATGCGGTCACTCTTCTCCAAACTCCCGGCTATTTCCTGTGAGTGTTCAGCCATTGGGACAGGTGGTAAGACACCTTCGGTAGGGGTTGGCTCTACTGGGTCCCCGAATTCCCGCCATCGCCATTTCCTTAGAACCTTCCTCGAGTGAGTTGGGAAGTGGTTGCAAAGAACAACAGCTGCAATCCGCACCACTACCATAGGGTCAATTTCCAGCTGTGATTTGGAAGACTCTCCAGGTCCTTCCATCAGCTGTTGCTCATGCATCATTATGGATTCCCACATGGCTTGCTTTATTTCCAATTTTTCTTATCTGCAGCAGGGTCCAAATCCTCATCACTTTCTGAAAGTATGTCAAGATTTCGATGAGTATGATCAGTGGTGTTCCAGTTAGAGGACAAACACTGGCTTTCACACGAGCTTCTTCTTTCTCTACTGCCCTAGTCTGTTCGTTCTCCTTTCGAATTTGCAGCATGTTGATGCAGTTATCCTCATCAAGGGCTTGCAACACTGTATCAACTTCAAGGAACCTGAAGAGTTCCTCTTTCTTCTCAATAAACTCTGGGTGTTCAAACTGCACCCTAGAGTGACTCAACTTCCACTTCCTACATTCTCGCAGACGATTTTGGATGTCTGGATATGGTGGAGATAGCATGATAAAATCATCATCCTCATCTTCGTGTTGTCCTTCTGTCTCAGGAATGGGAGGTAGCAGAGCTTGATGCTCTTTACTTTCGACAGCATATGTCGCGGGCGGAGGCACAACCCTATCGACAGGTGAGTTAGCTATTTTAGCTGCTTCGTGGTCCTCAGTTGTTCTGTCCACAGCTGGATTTTTGGTTTGCCTCTGCTGATCGGCATCAGCAGACTTGGTTGTTTCATCTATACCTTCTGGAGACTCTACTTCTCCAACAGTCTCCAATATCTTTTCCAGCTGAGTTGCAGACTCAGCTGTCTTCTCAAGCTCGGAGAGCTTGGAAATTCTTTTTCTTCTTTTGGTTTTCACCATAGGAACATCTGGTTCCACTTCCTCCGGTTCATCGAAGGTAAATGCCTTCGCAGTTGTCTTAGAGGTAGCTGCCTTCCTTGTTGTGGTAGTCCTCTTCTTCTTAATCACTGGAGAAGGTATTAATGGTTCCTTCTCTATTGCGGCTGCAGGGGCAGGTGACTCGGCTGCAGGGTCAGGTGCGATTTTCTTTTTCTTTGCTGCAGGGGCAACAATCTTCTTTGCAGCTGCAGGGGCAACCTTCTTCTTGGGAGGGGAGGAGACAACTGTATCTTCAGGGTCAGCTGATTCCCCCTCACTTGTATCCGCCCTCTTGGCGTAAGCTCTATTCTGTGCTCCAGAGAGATTTGATCGGAACATCTTTTTGTTAACATGGAACGCCTTTCCATGTCGGAGAGGAACACCTTTCACCTCCATTAACCGGCCAATAACAAGGCCATACCCCAAGGATCCTCCGAAGGACCCATCGCCCTTGAAGGACTTGTTCCCAACATTTTGCAGAGTCTGCTGTAGACTAGTTCTGCCCAGTTGACTTTCTTTTCTTCCATGATCGCAACCATGATCATCGACTTGTTTTTGGATAGCTGTTTATGGCTTCCAAACTTCATGTCTACGCATTTTGCGACAATATCCATCAGCTTGTGGTAATCGTCCTTCAGCAGCTTCTTCTCAGCTGTGTAGACCACCTTAGCAGCACATTCTTGTCTGGCCACTTCCTTCCACGCAGCAGCGAGGTTGACATCAGCCTCATAGATCTCAGACACTCCTTCCACCGGTAGCAAATAGTCTTCCGCTAAATTTGTAGTAGTGATTGTGAATTCTTTGCGTGAACAGAGAACTTGATGCCCTCGTCGTGAACTTCAGCATTCACGTAGAACTGAGCGACTTCTTCAACATAAGTCATCTGAAACTCCATCGTGAGAAAGGGTTTCAGCCCAGACTTCTCCAGTTTCTCAGCTATCTTCTTCACAAGGGTTTCATTGGACCCTTGTTTAATCATTCCTTCAAAATCCACAGTAGAGCCAGTGTGGATTTGTTTTCCCAACTTAACAAAATCGTAAGTAGATTCCATTTCTTGAAGATTTACCGAACGAAACTTTAGAAATTCACTTTGGAGATCTGTAGGGTTTTGAGAGAAAAGTTGCTTTCTAGCTTTGAGAGAGATGAACAGTTTGTGTAAAGTGAGAGAGAAAAACGGACGAAATGGTATATTTGTGGGTTATGAAAGGACGTGCATATGGTTTTTGAAATTTGATCAAGATCAACGACTCAGATTTAGCACGCCAATTAGCATTTAATTGCTTGCATTTAATGCGGCAGCATTTATATCCAATCATATGCTTTGTCGTGCACCTTTTGACTGTACACGTCATAATTACACTGACGTCATTCTTAAAAACATTCCCGCTTAAAAACGACTACGTTTTTGTCACTTAGCTCATAAATGACTCAGCTTATTCCTTAGCTTATTCAATTCTTCTTTTCTCTTTTCACAAAGCTACTCAGCTGTCAGCTAACTCAATGCAGCTGATTTTCCGATATGGCTGATTCACGAGCTCAGCTTTATTTTCATCTTTTCTAGTTTCATCTCTTCTCCTCGAGTCTTCTGAGTGTTAACTCAGCTCAATTAACCATAGCTCATGCTTAAGTTCTTCAAATCTTGATTCACATAATGGCTTTGTGAATATGTCAGCTAACTGTTTATCAGTTGAGATGTATTTCAAAGTGATGTCCTTCTTTTCAACATGGTCTCTTATGAAATGATATCTGATATCTGACATCAATGTGCTTTGTTCTAGAATGCAACACATGATTTTGAGTGATTGCAATAGCACTTGTGTTATCACACATAATTGTAATCTCTTTTTCTTCAACATCATAGTCTCTCAGCTGTTGTTTCATCCATAAGACTTGGGCACAACAGCTGCCCACAGCTATGTACTCAACTTTAGCTGTGGATGTGGCTATTGAATTTTGCTTCTTGCTAAACCAGGAAACTAATCTGTTTCCAAGCATTTGACATGTACCTGATGTACTTTTCCTGTCAACTCTACATCTAGCATAGTCAGCGTATGAATAACCAATAAGCTTGAATCCTCTTTCCTTTGGATACAATAAGCCGACTTCCTGGCATCCTTTCAAATATCTTAGGATTCTCTTAGCTGCAGTCATATGGCTTTCTTTTGGTGCAGATTGAAATCTTGCACATACACCTACTGCAAAGGTGATGTCTGGCATGTTTGCTGTTAAATAGAGCAATGATCCAATAAGTGCTCTGTATCTTGTTTGATCCACAGGCTTGCCATCTACATCCATATCCATCTTGACTGATGTATTCATTGGTATTTCCACAGAAGATTTCTCTTCCATACCAAATTTCGTCATAAATCTTTGGTATACTTTGTTTGACTTATAAAGGTTCCATCCTTCAGCTGTTTAACTTGAAGTCCTAGAAAGAATGTCAGCTCTCCCATCATGCTCATTTCAAATTTGCCTTGCATGAGGTTTGAGAACTTATCACACAGCTCCTTGTTTGTGGATCCAAAAATAATGTCATCCACATATATTTGAACAAGCAATATTCTCTCTCCATCTTGAATTCTGAAGAGTGTTCTATCTACCTTGCCTTTGGTGAATCCATTATCTGTCAGAAATTGAGATAATGTATCATACCATGCTCTAGGTGCCTATTTCAATCCATATAAGGCTTTCTTGAGCTTGTACACCTTATCTCCAAGAGTCTTCTGCTCAAATCCTGGAGGTTGTTCAACATAGACTTATTCTTCCAACAATCCATTCAAGAATGCACTTTTTACATCCATTTGGTATACAGTGAAGTTCTTGTGTGCAGCATAGGCAAGAAACATCCTTATTGCTTCTAGTCTTGCAACAGGAGCAAATTTTTCATCAAAATCTATACCTTCCTCTTGGCAATACCCTTTGGCTACCAATCTTGCTTTGTTTGTTACCACATAACCTTCTTAATTCATCTTGTTTCTGAAAACCCATTTTGTGCCAATAACATTTTGATGAGTTGGTCTTTGCACCAGCGCCCATACTTTGTTCCTTTTAAATTGATTCAGCTCTTCTAGCATGGCTTGAATCCAATGTGTGTCATCCAAGGCTTGGGACACATCTTTAGGTTCTATTTGGGATATAAAACAAGTGAACATTGCTTCTTGTTGAGCTCTTACATCTCCAATGACTAGCTCTGGTGGATGGTCTCTTAGCCATCTCACATCAAGTTGGAGTAAGTTAGCTGGGTTCAGTTGTCTTACAGTTGTGTTGTCTTGAGCAGCTCTCTCATCATCACTTAACTGCAGATTTTCCAGTTGTCTTTGAGATTCAACTATCTCATCTTCATCTTAGTTTATTGCTCCAGCTTCAGCTTCAACGTAGGGACTCTTCTACATAGTTAGCTGATTCAGCTTATCAGCTGACTCCTCAATGTCTTCTCCATTTACATTAGGTTCATCAAAAACCAGAAGGATAGACTCTTCTATGACCATAGTCCTTTTATTCAGTACTCTATAGGCTTTGCTCTCAGCTGAGTATCCCAATCTACCTTCATCAGCTTTAGCATCAAAAGACTTTGTCTTTGCCATTATTATGGATGAAGCATTTACATCCAAATATTTTAAAATATGCAACATTTGGCTTTCTCCCTGTCCAGATTTCATAGGGAGTCTTTGTCAGCTGTCTATTTATCATGCATCTATTTTGAGTATAACATGCAGTATTAATGGCTTCAGCCCAAAATCTTTCAGGCAGCCCTGCTTCAACTAACATGGTCCTTGCTGCTTCCTTGAGAGTTCTATTCCTTCTTTCTGCAACTCCATTCTGCTGTGGAGTCCTTGCTGTAGACAATTCATGAGCAATAATATTTTCAACACAATACTGAGTTATTATCCCATTGACAAACTCAGTTCCTCTGTCAGATCTTATCTTTATAATGGTTTGACTCTTCTAATTTTGAATTCTCTTCATCAGTTGTGGTAGTTTCTGCAAGGTTTCTTTCTTTTTACACATGAAGATTGTCCATGTAAATCTTGAATAATCATCCACCACCACTAGAGTGTATTTCTTTCCACTTATGCTAGCTGGCTCAACTGGGCCAAATAGGTCCATATGCAACAGATGAAATATCCTTGTTGAAGATGGACTTGACTTCTCTTTGAATGATGATTTGATATGCTTTCCCATCTGGCATGCATCGCAAACACTTTCTTTCTTGTATACTGAGTCTGGCAATCCTTATACAAGATTACTCCTTGCAAGCTTGTTGATTGTCTTGAAATTCAGGTGACTCAGCTTCTTGTGCCACAACCAACTTGATTCGGTTGTACTCTTTGCTAACAAACAAGTGTTTGGTGTGGCAGTCGACCAATCTACCACATACATGTTCTTTTGTCTGGATCCTTGTCACACTACTTCATTTGATTCAGTGTCTTTGATTTGGAACACTCCCATATTGAATCCAACATTATAGCCCTTGTCACGGAGTTGACTGATGCTTAGTAAGTTGAAATTGAGGCCTTCAACATATGCAACATTTGTGATTTCTAATCCATTTTTCTTTATGGATCCAATGCCTCTTATTTCCCCTCGAGCTTCATTTCCTCCAAATATGACTTTTGCACCTCTAATCTCCTTGAACTTTGACAGATTTTTCTTGTTTCTTGTCATGTGTCTGGAACAACCACTATCCATGTACCAGGTTCCTTGGCACTCAGCTGTTCCTTGAACCTGCAATCAAGGAAATTAGTTTTTAGGTACTCATACTTGCATGGGTCCTGAGGGGTTAGTGCTATAAGATGAACCAACAAACCTATAGCCAAATGATTTGACTCTAAGAGGTTGCCATCTATCTGTGCCATAATCATAATTCACTTTGGCAAATTGCTTGGGGGTTTTAGGTTCATACTACTGTCTCTTTTGTCTGTATGCATGTGTGTGTGTTTTAGCAATTGCCTTCTTTGGGTAATAGTGATATCTTTGAGTGTAGTGCTTGGGTGCATATGTGTGCTGACGATAGCTTTGTTGCCTTTGGAATGACCTTTGTTGAGTTCTAGGTCTTTGCCATTTTGGCATGTATTCCATAGGTCTTTGCTGATATTTCACATTATTCCAATCAGCTTGACTTGGGTAGTTTCTACCATTCCCATCATTTGTGTTCCTCTGATAGAACTTCTGGGGCTTTTGGTAGCTCTCTTTCTTCTTCACAGAGTACTTCCTGTTTGGAGTTTGTTTGAGAACTCCGCCGATTTCTTCTCGGCTATCCTCTCAAAGATACTCAATCGGTCATTTTCCTTTTCCTTTATATCCAAGGCTAGTTTGTTTGTGATTGTGCTTTGGAATAAGTTTGTGTGCAACATTTGGTGTCTTGGATTTTTGAGATGCTTCATTACTTGAAGATCCTTTTTCCAAGATCACTTTTGGAGTTTGACTATGCACAAAGGAATTGAATCCTATGCCTGTGTTGTCTCCACATTCTTTTTGGCTCATGACAAGGTCATCCAATGATTTAGATTCCTTTGTGAATGAAGCAATCACATTTTTGAGATCATTTTCTCTCTTTTCTATTGCAACTATCTCTGCTATTAGTGTAGCATTTTCAGCCTTCAGCTCTTTGTTCTCATCAGCTATGTGACTTAGGGTACTCAGCTTCTTAGTCAGCTGTGAGTTTTTGCTTTTGAGCTGGTTGTTTTCCTCATTTAATAGTGAGTATGAGGATTTAATGTGCTCAAAATCTTTCATCATTTTGCCTAATGAATCATAAAGATCAGTGGGTGATGAAGTGTGTGTGTCACAATCACTATCACTGGAATCTGAATGAGATGAGTTAGAGTGTACCTCATCTTCTTGGTCAGGTTGATCTTGTTCTTTAGCCATTAGACCGATTAAGGCTTCTTCTTCAGAGTCACTTGATTAGTCAACTTCACTACTCTCTGAGTATGCTGCTTCTTTTGACTTGGTTGTATCGCCAGCCTCTCGTGACCAACATTGCTCTTTTCTTTTCTTGTCTTCTTTCTCTAAAGACTTTTCTTTCTTCTTCATTCCTCGTATTTATTGACTACAGGATATGGACAAATAATAGCAAAGTGTCCCGGTTGGTTATGCAATTCCAACACAGATTTCAACTTTTTGATCACTCTCTCATTTCTTGGATTGTCAGCTCTTTGATATTCGACCTTTTGATACTCAGATCTCTTTGGCTATCTTCCCTTGACTTGGAGGGAGCTGAATGTCTTCTGGAGGATTCACCTTTGTTCCTTTTGTAGTTCTTGTTGAAGAACTTGATGAATCTTTTAACCATCAAGGTAATTTCCTCCTCGTCAATGACTTCTTTGGTCTCAGATCTCTTCCCTTCCTTGACTACGGGTGCAGCTGTTTTGGGTACATCTATCTCCTCTTGATCCTTTCTTCTTAGCTCAAATTCATAGTCTTTGAGGTCTGAGAACAGTTCATGATTAGATGTTTTTGATAGGTCCATCGAGTGCCTTAGAGCCATGGTCTTCATTTCCCACTCAGCTGGGAGGATCCTTAGTATTTTCATACACATCTCCTTCTGTGTGTATTATTTCCCAAGTGTTGAGATCTCATTTGTAATGTCAGTTAATCTAGCATCTAGCTGGTCCATTGTTTCACCTGCAAGCATTTTAAAGTTTTCAAATTTTTGAACGACAACAAATAATTTGTTTTCCTTAATTTGCTCAGATCATTCACAAATTAAGGTTAATTTATCCCAAATTTCTTTGGCTGTTTTGCAAGATTTGACTTTATTGAACATGGCTTTGTCTAAAGTCTTGTAAAGTATATCCTTGGCCACATTGTCTAGGTTGTATCTTTTTCATCATTTGTCCACTCGGCTTTTGGCTTTTCAACCATAGTCTGGTCTAGGAGGAGCAAATTTCCTCTTCCTCGGCCAGCAGCTCTCTCCTTGCAAACGTGTTCACTTTCATTATTTATAGTGGCCCATCCTCTATCACTATCCACATCTCATCATGTAAAGCTGATAAATGAGCCTACATACGTATTTTCCAGCCATCAAATTCTTCAATGGTAAACATAGGAATGCGTGTCAATTTTGCTTCCATGATAATAACTTTGCGTTTTAAAAATGGCTTTTGAAAGAACAAGTGTTAAAAAAAACTTCTTTGAAAGATTGGAGATCTAGTTCAGTAACCAGTACGGAAGGCTCAATGAACCAACCGCTCTGATACCACTTGTAGGTCCCAAGGGGTGTGAGTAAGGTTTAGAAGGGGGGGTTGAATAAACCTTACCAACTTTTTGAATTTAGTCCTTTTAAATAAGTTCAGAGTTAATTTCACAGCTTATGTCCTTGATGGACAACTAAGTTAGTTAAAGAATAGAGTTAGCCACTCAACAGAATCGACTGAGCTGTTGATAGAATAACTCAGCTGTTTAGTCTAATACTTAACCCGACTGTGATGAGATTTTCAGCGGAAGACTTAACACCCTTGAATTTGGTTTAAGTTTGTTTTAACACTAGGTTTTAGCACTTTGTTAATTATCAGTTGGATAGCAAATTATCAGCAAACATAAATGATATGCAGAAATTAAATGCTGAAATATAAATGACATAATAAATTTTATAGAGGTTCGAAGATGGGGTAATTCTTATAATCCTCTCTTCTCCAACTCCTGGAGGAATCCACTAAGTATTGATCAGAGTACACAGTGGTTATCGGTCTAGATACAAGTCTTGATCACACAAAATGACTTGATCCTTTGGGACTCGATCTGAGATGCCTTGTCACACACAACCGGCTTCTCGTATGACTCAGCTTCTTCACAGGGCGACTGCCTTGCTACTACAACTCACTTGCTCAAGTTTCTTGGATTTGATCATGAAGCCCTCCAATAACTTGAGATTGGTTCGACCTTGAACCTTTCTACAATCCTCCTTGGAATGTAGACCCCTTTTGATTCTTCAAAACTTTCCTCTTCAACAATATGAAGTTGTCTTTCCTTCACAGCTAGGTGTTGGATTGATTTCCTTCGAAGTTTAGGCTTGAGGATTTGCTTGAATAACATGAGAATATTTTTGCAGGTTATAGCTCGAATGTTAACTTGAATGTTCGTGGTTCAGGTAACCTTTTCTCAAAGTGATTCCTCAGCCTTTTATAGTGAACTTTCAAAAATCTCCCCGTTGAAGAGATAGGTTGATTTCAAAAGTCACTTGTGTTCGTTGGCTTGTCTTGTTGCAGTCCTTGATCTTGACATTTCTTGTATTAAATGAACTTTCAGTTTTTCAGAGTCTGACACAAGGTGCAGTGCTTCCCATTGGTTTATTCCTTTTGCACGCTTCTGGGACTGAGCACTTTAAGACATGGCAGCATGGAAGTATTACTTGTTTAGGTAATATTCTTGACTTTTGTGCAACGAATTCTTTTCAGTTGTCTTGACTTGACTACCTTTTCCCCAGGTGACTTGAGTCTGCTCCAATGATTGAAAGACTCATTTGTCACTTCAACTTGAGACTTGGCTTCTGGAGCTGACTAGACTGACACTTCACACAGCTATATCATAGATGATATTCCTTCAGTCGAGTTCTTGACTTCTTTTCCTAGCCACACTCAGCTGCCTCGCAGCGGAGTCTTCATTGAAGTCTTCAGTTGACTTCTTGTGTATCGAGGCATAGCTGACTTAACTCAGCTCGAACAGCCCTATCTATTACAATGCAAATTACAAGGAAAAATGGGGTGCCAACTTTCTAGTCTAAGTTTTACATGGCATTCATCAAAATCTAATAAAAAAATTTCCCAACAGATTTGAAATTTTTTCTAGGCCAAATGATTTTTATAAAAGGCCTTGTATGGTTTAAAACAAGCACCCCGTGTATGGTATTTTTTTTGCAAAGTGGTTTTACAAGAGGTAAAGTTGATATACTCTCTTTGTATTTAAAAAAGGGCAAGATTGCTTACTTGTAAAAATTTACGAGAATATTCTTTGTAGTTAATGCAAGGTGAACTTGAGATGAGCATGATGGGGGAGCTCAATTTCTGCCTTGGACTTCAAGATAAACAATGCCAAGAAGGTGGTTATATTTCACAATCAAGTATACAAAAGTACCTTTGAAGAAGTTAGGCATTGAAGAAGGAAGAACAATCTCTATTCCTATGGCAACAATATCAAGATGGACAAAAGTTGAGAAAGGAATATTGGATAACAAAAAAATTTGAGGTATGTTTATCTACGTTTATTACTCCCATAGACTCGACATTTTTTATGCCTTATGTCTATATGCTCGACTTAAAAACAATCCCAACGAATCTCATTAAAGTGTCGTTAAAAGAAATTTTCTAATATTTGAAAGGCACTTCTTCTTATGGCTTGTATATCCAAAACTTTAAAACCTTCATATTTTTCGGGATAACAAGTCCGGTGATTATAATTTTTCAAAATATGATTCGTCATAATCGAACTAAACATATTGAGATTCGATATTTTTTAGGGATTGCGTTTCTAAAAACGAAAAATTGAAATGTGTTTAATTCCGTCTCAAAGATAACTCGCGGACATTTGTTTTCAACCATTTACCGCCGAGTCTTTTACCTCATTTCGAGCTTGATTATGACATAATGTATATTTAATGAGGTCTACGTTTGCATTTTGCATGTTTTTAAAAACTTAGGGGCGAAAAATCGGATTTTTGGATCAAATTTTGGATTTTTGCAAAACAGACTGTTCCAGTGACCAGTTGGGGTGAGGCCGACCGGTCACCCTATACCTTGACCGGTCGCATCACCAGTTCGGGTGAGGTCTCCCATTGTGAATTTTTGGTTAAATTTGTCTCTGTTCTCAGACTTAGCCATTTTGGCTCTTTCAACTCTATTTTTGTCCCCTTTGTCATTTTCACACACAATTCACTTCAAATGAATTTTGTTGCATAAATTACATATTTTGGGGATTATCTTGCTCGTTTATCATCATTGTTACTCATCCTCACCGATTAAATGGTAAGAATTATACTCTCTTATCTCAATTGGGTGGAACCCTTGAGAAAATGCTTATGTATTATTTTTTGTTAGAATTCTTGCATAATTGTGTTGTGAATGATGATTGTTGATGAATGATATTTGTAAAATTGATTTTGGTGATGAAACACTTGGCTTGATTACATTTACAAGGGCAATAGACATCTTCTTCTATTTTTGACGCCCGCCAAGTGTTCGATAAAACATTTCGATGAAAAATTCATCACCTACATGATTCTCTCTATTTAAAAAGTCTTATTATTTATAGAGATCATGTTTTGCAAATCAAATGAGCTTTCATGAGCATTTACAAGACATATGATCAACTCTTCCCTTAGCTTTTGGACTCTAAAGCTTAATTATCAATAGCTCGATAATTCGGTAAAATTGTGCACTTTGATATGGATACATGATTTTTTATCGTGCTAACATTCTTTTTGATGATTCCAAAGGGGGAGAAATAGGTTATAAGCTCATTAGCTAAAATAAGCTCGAAAAAGAAGCTATAAGTTGTGGCTAATAAAAGCCAAAAGTTGTGGATCATACTTAGTCCATTTGTTGTATTATGGACTTATTTACATGACTAATGATGTTTCATTTACAGGGGGAGCTTATAAGCTCTTGATACTTAAGCTCAATATGTAAAAGCTGAGCTTTTAGCTTGTGGTTGATTGCTTCCATATTACCCTTGTTGTGCATGTTGATAGGGGGAGCTTTATTAAATGCTTTTTGTATATCTATACTCCCATCCGTGTGATTATGTTGCATGGAATGTTGTCGCTCACAACGGATAGTTCATTTTTAACCGGTAAAATTGTTTTTTTCAAAATCGACCTCTTTAAATTGTTTTGGTTTGTAATCATCAAAAATGGGGAGTTTGTTAGATAAATGGTTTTATCATGATTTTGATGATTTTGTTTTTATACCAAAACAATGTTTTTAAATGTTGTCCAAATACTCCTAAATGATTTAAATTATTACTACTAATTTTCCGTAGTATTTTTTCAAGTTTATTTTCGATAAAAATTGGACAATACTTTTGATGATTTTTAGTTAATGTGTTTTTACATCAAAACTATATTTCTAATGTTGTCCAAATACTCCCGATCGGTTTAAAATGTTTTTACAAATTTTTCGGAGTATTTCCTGAAGTTTATTTACGACAAAAATTGGACAACACTTCCGTTTCGCGTTAGACCGGTTGCCCTATCACTTCCGTTTCGCGTTAGACCGGTTGCCCTATATACCTGAGATATTTTTTTAAAAAGAAAAAAACACAACGGAAGTAAAATGCAGAGGTCGACCGATCGGCCAGGGCGTCAACCGGTGGCGTCGACCGGTCGCCCCTGCATCGACCAGTATCTGGGAGCAAATTATTGAATCAGAACTCCATGGACTCGTTTTTGGTGTTGCTCGACCGGCTGGACACAGGGTCAACCGGTCGGACCCCCCGTCGACCGGTCCCCCTGTGTAAAAATATTGTCTTATTTTCAAACTTCTATTTCTGCGCGACCAGTCGCCCTAATGATTTGACAGCTAATTATGACCGTTGTGCAACAGACCAACTTTTCTTAAATTGTGGGATTGACTTCTAACAGCTATATTCTTGATTTTAATTGTATTTTTCTTTAGATTTTCTATCCCCAAGAGGAGCCTATACATGATCAATCATCTTCTATAAATAGAGGAAGTTTTGGAGCAACAAGTACAACAATTGAGATACAACACAACAAGATACACTCAAGCAAACACTTGTTCTTACATTGTCTATATTCTTGTTGTAATTTGCCTAGCTTATCACTTTCACATCTTGAGGTCTTGGCTTATTTCTTGATTACACTTGCACTCAAATTTTTATCATTCATTATCGAGTTGTAATCTTGAATTTTGGGGTCATCATTCAACACAAGATATCCTTGTGAGTGTTCTTGTGGTAAGAACACACTTTGGTGATCTAGGTGTTAGGTGCAAGAAGATTGTGGTAATCTTCTTATTAAAGAGTGTGGTACTCTTTGAGGTGTTTAAGAATTTGGTATTCTTCAAGGTTGAAGATTGTGGTGAGCTTCACAAGGTGCCTTTCAAGGGAGATTGTGGTAATCTCCAAGGTGGTGTTGAAGAAGAGTGTGGTTCTCTTCAAGGTGATGTTGTAAGGTGTTGTATTTGCGGAATATTTTCAATTTGAAGCTTATATACTCTTCGAAGCCGAGGTAGCCATGGAACGTGCCAGATACATTGTCAAAGTCTCTCCAGAAGAAATCTGAACTCCAGCTGAGACACTATGGTGCCAATTAGTTTTGATTTCAATGTTGTATGGCCTCAGGAACAATCCGCTGAGGCAGCTGAATTCTGAAAAGCCTTCAAAGCCATCTGTGCTGAAATTGAAAAGATGCAGCATGGTTTTGCAACATTGGACCAACGGCTAGACAAAAGAGATGATAGAATCATTGGAGATATCCGAGGAACAATATTGAGAATTCAAGAATGGGTTGGACAAGTAAAGGCATTAAGGCGTGAGCAGGTCACCTAATTTAAATCGCTATTCGAGAAAATTACATAAAACAGATATGGAGTTTCTTAAGGCTTTGCACAAATAAGAAATTCAGAGAATGGAGGCCAAGGTTTAACATAAGATAAATGTGCTCCAGACTGACATAAAGTTGATGGCAGCTGAGACCATGGCCTTAAGATCAGAATTCAGAGCAGCATACACCAAGACTCATGACAAGCATGCCTCAACGAACAATAAGATTGATCTACTCCTCAATAGGACTTTCCCTAACTTGGCTCTACCTCTTGGTGATGATGCCAAAAAGGAGGAAGAAGAGATGAAGAAAATGCAGCGGATTGATAAGGAAAGAGTGAAAGGGGAAGCAAGCAAGGGCGAAGGTAGTTCAATGAAGAAACCTCCCTTGAAAATAATGTTTGCCAAATACTAAAGGAGCTAACCGTAGAAGAAAAAGCTGAAATGGCAGTCAAACAATCAAGAAAAACCATAGAAGCTGAGTTTGATAAGTTAGTAGAGAAGCACTCCGAGAGAATCAAAGACATTAAAGCTACGTTCGAAGGCCCCCCAGTTGGTCTATTAAGAGATTCCCCAGCTGTAAGACCCCCTGAGAAATCACAATGCCCGATGCAGGATCGACCCCAAATCACTAGAGGAGTTTCAAACTCTAGAAGCTGAAGGATATTTCAAGAATATGACAACCACAACCGTGGGACTTGTATTGGGAGAAAGGACTCGAGTTATGCAAATCAGTTAGGAAGTAGCAGCATTCCAGCAGTCACTTGACTATAAAGACACCCGTACAATACACTACTAGAGGAAGAGCTAATTTATACCAAGGAAGGGGAAGATTTGGAAGTGGTGGAAGAGGCAGAGGCACTCCACCAAAGCCAAGACCTAGAGGTGTAAGATACGTTGATCCGCATAAGAAAGGAATAAACTACTGGGTTGGGTTCGACACGCTTGCAAATATAGAAGTGGAGTGCAAAAATGAGGAGGCTAGAAGGAGGCAGGAAGCTGAAAACGAGAGAGTGAATCGAGAAAGGGAGGAAAAACAGCAAAGCGAAGACCTGCTGCTAGAAGAGCTTATGAAAGAAAGAAAAAAGAGGGAGCTGAAGAAGATGAGAGAATAAGGAAGCAGCCGAGGTGTTGAAGATGGCTAAAACCCCTTAATTGTATTTTACTTAACTGTAAATACAGGATTTGTAAGTATTCTTGTAAATATCATACTGGTCTCACTCTTAGACATGTTGTATTTTATTTTAATAGAAAGCTTTGATACATTTGTAATAGATAGTATAGCTCTGATACAGTGTATATTGTATACTTTGTAACACCTTCGTAAAGTGCATTTGTAAAGTACAAGAATAATATGATCAATAAAATTGACATATTCTACTCATATATTCGTTGTTACTGAACTGCTTATTTTGAGGTAATTATTTTAAGTTTTGGCATCATCAAAAAGGAGGAAATTGTTAAGAAAATTTATTTTTAGATTTTGATGATTCCATGTAAAACATAGAACAGGACGTTGACACCCCATTTTCCTTGTAATTCAACTTGTAATAGATAGGACTGCATGAGTTGAGTTGAAGTCAGTTAGGTCGAAGATTACAAGAAGATGACTGAAGACTGAAGAGAAGACCCAGCTGTGTGTCAACTGTGTGAAGTCTAGATGAAACTTACAGACTCGACTGAAGAGAAGACTTAGCTGTGAGATAGCTGAGTAAAGAATGAAGAAGTTACAATCAAGTCAATTGAAAGCTAAGTCTATCAGTTGAAAAATAGGTGAGTCATTCCTAAAGGTTGGAGCTGACTCAAGTTTTAAGGGGTATAGTAGTTGTCAAGTCAAGTCGACTGTGATAGATCCATTGCACAGAAGCCAATGATATACTTTTTATATTTGTAATACTTTAAACAAAAAATTCTTCTAAGTGTTACATATGAATCTTATGTAACACTTTTTTTTGTAGCATTTCATACTTTTTTTGTAGCACTTCATAGAAATACTATTTTTTGCCACCAAGTAGATTCGAACCCACAACCTGTTATGTGTGGATGTGACAGTTTGCCACTAAGCTAAGTTGATTCTTATTACAATTTTTTGCTTTGTTTTATATACACACATACACACATATATATATATATATATATATATATATATATATATTAAAATTGTATAAAAATTATATTATATGTATATATAATAAAGATTATATTCTATAATATATGTATTAAATTATACTATACACTATATATATCAAATTTTATATTATATAGTATAGTTTGAAAATCATATTATGTAATATATTAAAGGACACAAAATAATTAAAAATATCAAAAATATATAAAATGAATTTATCGTCTGATTAATATTCAATCGGTAAAAATATAAAATATATAAAAATATAAAATTAATTTATCGACTGTTCTAAAAGTTCTAACAGTAAAAATATTAAATAATAAATAAATAATTTACAGATGGAAAAAATTCCTAAGTAATTACCGACAACATCAATTTTCATTGGTAATTTTTTTAAATAAAGTTAAAAAAAAGGTTAACCATGAGAGAACTTTTAGAAAGGTTAACAGTAAAAAAAGGTTAGTTAAAAAAATAATAAAATACATACAAACGCATTTTTTGTCGGTATTACGACGAAATTAACTACCTCCGTAAAAAATAAATAATAAATTAGAAAAAGTGTTACATAAGATTCATATGTAACACTTTAGAAATATTGCTCAAAGTGTTACCAATAGAGAACTTAATGTAACACTTAGAAAAAGTGTCACTAAAAGCTAATAAAAGTGATACCTTAGACTATAAGTAGCACGAGCAAGTGCAGCACCATAAAAGTGATATCTATTGTCTATAGTAACATTTTATGGCCATTAGCTAACATTTTTTTGGTGTTACCTAATATCATTTATGCTGTAGTGTTAGCCGACTTGAGTCTACTCTGAATTTATCAAAAGGACTAAAAACGGAATGTTGGTAAAGTCTATTCACTCCCCCTTCCAGACTTTACTTATCACCCCTTGGGCCCTACTTGAGGAAATGAAGCTCCAAGGGAGATTAAATGCACTGGATCCATAAGGAAAATGGATTATAAATTGGAGATTTAAACTATGTTGAACGGCTGAATTTCAATCTTCTAAGCATCATCCAACTCTGTGATAAGGGCTACAATGTAAGGAAGCTGGAAGAACATGTTAGTTGAACCTGGATTGCCTAAGAGATTTTGTGCTTAATACTGCATACTACACTTAGAATAGATGTATGATCAATAGGCAGCTCTACAAAACCCCTTCTGAATTTGGACACGGAGGAATCCAAATGTGGGATATTATCATATTTTAGGATGTAAGTGCTTCATTCACAACATTGGCAAGGACAACTTGAAATATTTTGATGCTAAAGCTAATGAAGGTATCTTTTTGGTATAGACAACTGAGAGTTAAGCTTTTGGAGTGTTGAACAAGATAAGTATGGTCACAAAAGAGTCTATCAATTTGGTTTGATGAACCCAATGTTAATGGAGAAGACATTGATGAGTTAGCTGACAAGATGAATCAACATACTCTTCAGAAGAGTTCATATGTTGAGGCAGATATCAAAAGACTCAACCCAGATGAAGATGGGATAGTTGAATCTCAGAGACAACTGAAAAGTCAACAACTAAACAATGATCCAGAGGAACTTGTTCAAGACAACTTAGCTACAAAAAGACTAACTCCAGTAGACTTACTCTAACTAGATGAGAGATAGTTGAGAGACCATCCTCCATAAATTGTTATTGAAGATGTTAGAGAAGGAGTAAAAACCATATCTAGAACTCAACATGAAGCCATTTCACTTGTTTCATTTCCCAAATTTAACATAAGGATGTGCCACAAGCATTGGATGACACACATTGGATTGTAGTTATGCAGGACGAGCTAAATCAATTGAGAGAAACAATGTATGGGAATTAGTTCAAAGGCCTAACCACCAAAATGTGACTGGTACTAAGTGGGTATTTAGAAACAAGATGAATGAAGATGGATCTGTAGTGAGAAACAAAGCAAGATTGGTAGCCAAACGGTATTGCCAAGAAGAGGGCATAGATTTTTGATGAAATGTTTGCACCTGCTGCAAGATTAGAAGCTATAAAGATGTTTATTGCTTATGCAACACACAACAACTTCATAGTTTATCAGATGGATGTGTAGAGTGAATTTTTTGATGGACTTTTGGAAGAAGAAGTCTATGTTGAACAACCTGCAGGTTTTGAGCAGAAAACTATTGGAGATGAAGTCTACAAGCTCAAGAAGGCATTATATGGTTTGAAACAAGCACCAAGAGCCTGGTATGACACATGGTCTAAGTTTCTAATTGACAATGGATTCACCAAAGGCAAAGTTGATAGAACACTCTTCAGAAATCAAGATGGGGAGAGTGTACTGCTTGTTCAAAGATATGTGAATAACGTTATCATTGGATCTACAAACAAAGAGCTGTGTGAAAAAATCTCAAACCATATGCTAGGAGAATTTGAGATGAGTATGATGGGAGAGCTGACCTTCTTACTAGGTCTTCAAGTCAAGAAAATGATGGATGTAACCTTCAATGGTCAAACCAAGTATATTAGCGATTTACTGAAGAAATTTGGTAATGAAGAGAAGTCATCTGTGAATATACCCATGAATACATAAGTTAATATGGATATGGATGCAGAAGGCAAAGCTGTTGATCAAACAAGAAATAGAGCACTCATTGGATCATTGCTCTATTTAACAGCAAGTAGGCCAGACATCACCTTTGTTGTAGGTGTATGTGCTAGATTTCAATCTGCTCCAAAAGAAAGCCACATGACTGCAACCAAGAGAATTCTATGATATTTGAAGGGATGCTAGGATGCTAGGATTCAAGTTAGTTGGCTACTCAGACTTAGACTATGCTGGATGTAGAGTTGACAGGAAACAAACATCAGATACCAGTAAAATGCTTGGAAATAGGTTGATTTTTTGGTTCAACAAGAAACAAAATTCAATAACTACATCCATAGCTGAACCAGAGTACATTGTTGTAGGAAGCTGTTGTGCCCAAGTATTATGGATGAGGTAACATGAGAGATTATGATATAGAAGAAAGAGAGATTCCAATAATGTGTGATAACACAAGTGCCATTGTAATTACTCAGAATCCAATATTGCATTTAACAACCAAACACATTCATGTCGGATATCATTTTATAAGAGATCATGTTGAAAAAAAGACATTACATTTGAATACATATCAACTGATAAGGAGTTAGCTAATATATTCACAAAGCCATTATGTGAATCAAAGTTTGAAGAGCTTAAGAATGACCATGGATTGATTGAGCTGCGTTACGAAGCTTAGAAGACTCATTCATCAGGGTTAAAGATAAGAGAAATGTATTTCAGAAGAGTTTCACTTAATAGCCAAGTGAAACAACTTATATGGCTAGTCAGCTGTATCGAGTTAACTGCAAATCCGAGTGGTTATTCAGCAAGAGACAAGAAGAGTCAAATCATAAATGAAGATAGTTAAGTCATTTACGAGCTAAGTGACAAAATGGAGTCGTTTTCTATGGAGGAAATGTTTTTAGGCTTGACATCCGCGATGACTAATGACGTAAATGTTGTTGCATTTAATAAGGGAAATTAATTCGGTTTTCAAACATAATCTCAACCCTTTTAAGTCCCATATAATGATAAACTTGATTTTCTCTCTCCTCACACTTGCACTCTTGCTCTCGAAGAATATTAGAATTCTCTCTGCAAAGAAAGATTAAACCCTAGTTTTTCGTCGTTCTTATCTTAAGTCCTAGACTGAAAAGGGCACCCTCATACGATTTTGTGAAGCTCGCTAGAGAAGATCCACACCAGCGCGAGTGTGGATTTTGAAGGCCTTGTCAAGCAGGGTGTGGACAATGTATTGACAAAGATGATAGTTTTTAAGCCTGATAAGGCAGGTCTCAAGAAAGTTCACGATGATGAGATCCGCTCATCAATCAATAGCAAAGAGTTCAAGTTGACTGCTACTGACCTTGCTAAACACTGTTATCTCCCTACCAATGGGCTGAAAGAAATAACTGTGAATGATGTAAACCATTCTTTGGCTTGGAAGGAGATAGCCTAGGGCTGCTGGAAAGCAAAACTTTTCAGCTCTGAAGAAGGTCATCAAGGAAGGCTACCACAAGCTTATGTTCGGGTCTTTCAATCAACTCTCACAGACTAAGATGATTGTTATGGTGGCTAATATGGAAGATAAAGAAGTCAACTAGGTAGAGTTTATGTTTGGCAAGCTGTGCCAAAATGTGATGGGTATGTCAGTTGGTGAAGATGGGAAGTTTAGTAGTTCATTAGGTTATGGACTAATTCCATGTCATCTTATGGAGAAGAAGGATGTTCCTCTCCGGAACGGAAAACCCTTTCATGAAAACAAAAAGATGTTCAAAGCTTATCTTTCGGGTGCCCAGAGGTAGGCACATGCAATGAAGTCCACAATAAGTGAGGGAAATCAGCTGAGAATGTCCCCGTGTACACATCGTCTTACATCAGCCCCTGCACCGAAGAAGAAAGCCACTATCCTATCTCCCTCACCTATTGTGAGAAAGAAAATATCATCTGCGCCCTAAAAGCTAGTTGCAGTGAAGAAATTGAAAATGGCAGAGTCTACTGCCATTGCTGAGGAAGAAGACGAACAATAAGTTGAAGTTTCTCTGGAAAAGAAAACAAAAGGAAGACTGGTGAAGAAGTCCAACGTAGATGTTGAGCTAACTGAGTAAGGGACAGATGAGAAAAAAAGGTTGATGTTGAAGAAAAGTAGATACCAAAGGCTGGTGATGATGAATAACATATTGCAAAATATGATGATGATGTGATCGACACTGAGCATGAATCAATTGATGTTGTTCAATCACATGAAGAGACAATTGTTAGGCCAACAAATGAAGAATCTAAATGTCACACATCTGACAACATACAAGAAGAGTTAGTTGTGGAATCCCCTCAGACAGATGCAATTGTGCTGAGGAAGGCATGCTGAAGAGCCTATGCAATAGGAAAATGATGATTATTTCCATAGTTTATTGAGGAGGAGGAAGAACTTCTAAGCTATTTAGGGAATATTGCCATTCTCTCCCCTTTGGGCCCATATTTTGCACAACCATCCTCTTTGAGAAGAAGGATGCCGAAAATGTTAAGGCAATATAGAAAGCCAAGGCACTTTAGGAGACCGAGAAGACTCACTCTTGTGCTTTCCCAAAAGCTCCTGAAACTGTCTTAAAACCAGCCACTAGCAGCGACAATGATGTATAAGAGATGGATGTTGTTGATCCGGTTGAAAAGGTTGAGCTAAAGCAAGAATTAAAAGAATCCAAGGAGTTGCATGAGCAATCATTTCTAAGGGGCCTTAGAGAGTCGTCACCTATTCACATATCTCCTACCCCTGACATTCTTGAAATGGTGAGGACCATTGATGCTTCTACCTCACCAGCGTACTCCGAAGGACCTACAAGGGATATTGGCGATGATGCTAAGAATAAAGAAGTAGAGGTCGACTTAGCTTAGCAAACCCCTGAGAGAGTTGTTGAGACAACTGGCCTATTGGCTGATCACTCAAAGGGAACAACAACCGATTCCCATGTGTCCAGTAACCCCAATGATCATGAATTAGCTAGTGCGCCAGCTGGGGGGGAAACTGCACACACCACAACCAGGTTGGAGGAGGCTAACTTAACAAAAATGAATTTAGAAGGCGATGGGGAGATTGAAACGGAATAGCAGAGTGGGATTAATGAGGCTCAGATGGTTAAGACTGTCTCACCTGAAATTCCAACAGAATTGCAGGTAAAGGACGTTGCAGCTGCAGCTGAGGAAAAGGATGGACATGAGACCATGGAAGTTAAGACTGCTGGTCCCGAAAGTGCAGTCCAAGAGGTCGAGGCCTCGAAAGATGCCACAGTCCAAGACCCCCATGGAGAAGGGAAGAATGTAGAAGACCCCTATGCATCTGAGGCTACAAAAGGGATTGTAGAAGGCCCTACATCGGTTCAGACCGTTTTTCAGAGTGTTGAAGGCCTAAAGGAGCTTTAGACTTCCTTAGTAATATTGCTACTGAAAAATGGAAAAATGACAATTCTTTCACCAGAGTTGCCTAAAGAGAAAAAAATCAGTGCAGTGCACAACTCTGAGGAAAAAGTGTCCATCAAATTTTGGACTCTGATAATGAAGTTGAGTCAAATCCCAAAGATAAATAAGTCGAGGACCCAAATATCGAGGTAACTGCATAAAAATGAAGAAGGCACGTGAGGAAGCTGGCTTAGCAAAGTTTGTAATGGTTGATGGCCCATCCCCGATGGTGCCATCACCAGCCCATGACTTTGTTATGCAAGCTTAGGCTACGGAAAACTCAAGAGAAAGTGCCAACTAATTCCAGTGAAGCTGTTAAGACAGATGTGGGTCAATCACTCTCGGGAGGCTAACATAGTTGTGAGTGCCGATGACGCTGCTGAAGCAACTGAGGCACATAGAGCTGTAGCAAGTATAAATAATAAAGGAAAGACTCCCGAAGGAGGAGTGAGAGATGTTCCTATAGTTCCATATGATCTTTTCTCCAACTATTTTCCATTTGTGGCAGAGGTACTTCTAGAGACTGAATCTGCTGAAGAACGTGCCAAATACACCATTGGCATCCCTCCTGTAGAGTTTGAGGCTCCATATGACTTAATAGTAGTGACATTTGGGTTTGACTTTGATGAAGTGTGACCAGAAGATCAGTCACATGAGGCAACATACAGAGATAGAAAGTATGGAAATAGGGTTTGCTACTTGTAGGTCCCAAGGGGTGTGGTGTAAGGTTTAGATGGGGAGGGGGTTGAATAAACCTTACCAAATTTTTGAATTTAGTCCTTTTAAGATAGTTCAACAGAATTGACTCAAATCAACTGTGTCCTTGAGGGACATCTAAGTTGGCTATTCAGCTAAGTTACCTACTCAACAAACTCGATATAGTTGTTGATATTATAACTCGGTTGCTTAAGCCAAATACTTAACTTAGTTGATTTGGTTTTATAATAGCAGAAGACTTAACACCCTTTGACTGATTTTAAGCTTGTTTAAAACTATTTTTAACACTTAGTTATTTATCAGTTGGATAGCAAATATTAACTAACATCATATATAAAGTAAATATGTAGGAATGTAAATGCTGAAAGTAAATTGACACAAGTATTTCTATAGTGGTTGGAAGATGGGGTAATTGTTCTAATCCAATCTTCTCCAACTCCTAGAGGAATCCACAAAGTAACAGATCAAGTTACAAAGTAGTGAACAGTCTAGATACAGCCTTGATCACACAGTTGGCTTCTCCTGCGACTCATCTTCTTCACGAGGTAGCTGCCCGGCTACTTCAGCTCACTTCTCAAGTTCTTGGATTTGATCACGAAGCCCTCCAACAAACTTGAAACTTGGTTCGACCTTGAACATTTCTATAATCCTTTAACTTGGAAAGTAGACCCATTTATGATCATCAAATGTTTTCCTCTTCAACTTATTGAAGTTATCTCTCCTTCACAGCTTGTGTTGGATCGAATTTCTTCAAGTTTTAGGCTTGAGGAATATCTTTATTTTCTTTGAGAATTTTGAAGGTTAATTGTTTAAATATTGCTTGCTATTGCTAGGTTCAGGTAACCCTTTCTCAAATGCTTTCTCATCCTTTTACAATGCACATTTGATATTTGTCCGTTGAAGAGATATGCTAGTTTAAAATGTCACTTTGTGTTCGTTGGCTTGTCTTTTCTTGGTCGGCAACCCTTATGATGTTGACCTTTCCTCGTATTAATTTGCTCTTTAGCTTTGCAGGTTCTGAAAAAAGATGCAGTGTTTCCCATTGGCTCATTCCTTTTGCATAATTCTGGGCCAAACACTTTAAGACCTGGCAGCTTGACATATTACTATATCGAGTAATATACTTGACTTGTTTCCAACGGATCTAAGTTAGTTGTTTTGACTTGACTGTTGCCTTTACCCCAGGTGACTTGAGTCCTTTGCCTATCATTTCAACCCTTGGCTTTTTAAATTGACTGACTTGATTTGTTCCTCGGTGACTCTCCTTTAATCATTCAGGATTGACTCAACTATCATTTCATTCCATCCATGATTGACCTCTTGAATCTTGACTTAGCTGACCTAACATGCTTGTAAATTGACTTGAATAGATTATCTCCATCTTTTCGATTATGCCCTATTTTTCGAATCAAATACGCCAAGACAAGAATAAAGGTCTCAACACACGTTGATTTATAGAGCCTCACCCCACCTAGGGACTACGTGCTCTACCACCCCAGTATATTCGGGATGGGTTTCGAAAAAGAAAAAGAATTTTATTAATTACCACAATTAATACAAATTCAACTTACAACAATACCTTAGAGCACTATCTTCTTCAACAACACTTTAGAGATTACCACAATCTCTTTGAAAATTACCACAATCTTCCTTCAACGACCTTGTGAAGATCACCACAATCTTCAATCTTGAAGAACACCAAATTCTTCAAACACCTCAAGAGCACCACACTCTTGAAACACCTATCACCTAGATCACCCAAGTGTATTCTTTCCACAAGAATACTCACAAGGATATCTTGTGTTGAATGATTGACCAAAAATCAAGATTACAACTCAATAATGAATATTACAATTTGAGTGCAAGTGTAATCAAGAATAAAAAGCATAAACCTCAAGATTGTGCAAGTTCAAGAACTTAGGCTTATTACAACAAGAATATAAACTATGAAAGCTTGGAGAATTTGCAGATTTTTCTTGTTGTTTTGATTGCTTGTATTGTTCTTCTTGTGTCTTCAAATCATCCTCTATTTATAGGAGAGTCTTCACAAACATAGGCTCCTCCTTCTGTACTTTTGTCTACAAAAAGAGGATCACAAGATGTAGAAATATTGTACAAAAATGAAAAGTAAATATTGTTGTCAAAGAGTTCAAACGGTACAATTTTTCTGTCACAAAATTGCACAGGGCGACCGATCACCCAATAGAAAATTTTGAACGTTGGAATAAAATAGTGCGATCTAGGTACAGGTTGTATGAGGCGTCGACCGGTCATGGGGGGTGCGACCGGTCGCCCAGGGGTGCGACCGGTCGGCCCTCCCCTGGACCGGTCCCCCTGCTCAGTTTTTACATAGAATTTCATTCTGTTTCTCTCTGTTTCATTTTGGGCATTTTTCATGTACCGGTCGACCTCTTGTTCGACCGGTCGACCTCCAAATTGAAATGTTGTCCGATTTTTATCAAAAATAAACTTCAAGAAATACTCCAAAAAATTAGTAAAAACATTTTAAATCACTTGGGAGTATTTGGACAACATTTATAAATATTGTTTTGGTGTAAAAACCAATTAACACAAAAACATCAAATATGTTGTCCAATTTTTTATCGAATAATAAACTCTAAGAAATACTCCAAAATTAGTAAATATATTTTAAATCATTTAGGAGTATTTTGGACAACATTCATAAACATTGTTTTGGTATAAAAACTCATTTAAACATAATCATCAAAATCTTGATAAAAACATTTATCTAACAAACTCCCCTTTTTGATTACAAACCAAAACAATTTTAGAAGACAAAACAAAACAAATTTTATTCGGTCTAAAAACATCAATCCATCACAAGCAACATTTATCATAAGCAACATCACAAGGATAGGAGCAAAGAATTTTCAAAAACATTTTTGCACAAGCTCCCCCTATCAACATGCACAAGATAAAATACATAGAAGCAAACAATTACAAGCTAAAAGCTTTTGCTTATACAACTTAAGCTTGAGTTTCATGAGCTTATAAGCTCCCCCTGTCACAAGACATCATTAGTCAAGTATAAAAGTCCATAATACATTGATTGGACTAAGAATCATTCACAACTTTTGGCTTTAAGAGCCATAACTTATAGCTTTTCTTTCAAGCTTTTTCTAGCTTCTTTGAGCTAATAAGCTTATTTCCTGTTTCTCCCCCTTTGGAATCATCACAAAGAATGTTAGCACGATAAAAACATCATATAATTATATCAAAGTGCGCAACATAATCGATTTATCGAGCTATTTGAACATAGAAGCTCATAGACCAAATAGGAGGGAAAAGTCGACCTAATGACTTGTAGAAGCTTGTGAAAACTCATTTGATTATCAAACATGATCTCTATAAATATATAAGACTTTTTGAAATCGAGAGAATCATGTAGGTGATGAATTTTTCATTGAAACGTTTTATTGAACACTTGGCGGGCGTCAAAAATAGAAGAAGATATATAACCCTTGTAAATGTAATCAAACAAAGTTTTTTCATCACCAAATTCAGTTTTATAAATATCATCCAACAATAATCATCATGCACAACATAATTATATAAGAATTCCAACAAAGAATCAATACATAAACATTTTCTCAAGGGTTCCACCCAATTGAGATAAGGGAGTAGGATTCTTACTATTTAATCGTTGAGGATGAGTAACAATGGTGATAAACGAGCAATATAATCCCCAAAATATGTAATTTATGCAACAAAACTCATTTGGAGTGAATTGTGTGTGAAATTTGCAAAAGGGACGAAATGTAGAAGAAAAACGCCAAAATGGCTAAGTCTGAAAACAGAAGGCATTTTAACCATAAAATCCCTATGGGCTTGTGGGTATGGGCGATCGGTCGACGGCTTGGGCGATCAGTCGGCCTTGCCCCAGTCAGCCCAGTGGTTCATTCTGTTTTCCAAAATTCGAGGTTTGAACCAAAAATTCGATTTTTCGCCCCTATGTTTTAAAAACATGCAAAATGCAATCAAAGACCTCATTTAATATACATTATGTCATAATCAAGTTCAAAATGAGGTAAAATACTCGGCGGTTAAAAAAACAAATGTCCGCGAGTTATCTTTGAGACGAAAATAAGCACATTTCAAATTTTTGTTTAAGAAACACAATCCCTTAGAAAAATATATCGAATCTCAAATATATATAGTTCGATTATAATGAACCATATTTTGAAAAATTATTATCACCGGACTTGTTATCCCAAAAAATATGAACGTTTTAAACTTTGGATATACAAGTCACAAGAAGAAGTGCCTTTCAAATATTTGAAAATTTCTTTTAACGACACTTTAATAAGATTCGTTGGAATAGTTTTAAAATTCGAGCATATAGACATAAGACATAGAAAATGTCGAGTCTAAAGGAATAATAAAAGTTAGTGAACATACCTCGAATATGTTTGTCAATCAATATGCCTTCCTCAACCTCTGTCAAACTTTACATTGGTAGCCATAGAGGTTGAGATGATTCTTCCTTCTTCAATGCCTAACTTCTTCAAAGGTACTTTTGTATACTTTGATTGTGAATTACAACCACTTTCTTGGCATTGTTTAACTTGAAGTCCAATGAAGAAATTTTAGCTCCCCCATCATGATAATCTTAAGTTCACCTTGCATCAACTTAGAAAATAACTTGCACAATAATTTATTAGTAGCACCATAAATGATATCATAAATTTGTACAAGTAAGCAATCTTGCCCTTTTTTCAAAAACAAAGAGAGTAGTATAAACTTTACCTCTTGTAAAACCATTTAGCAAAAATAGCTAAGTCTAGAATATCATACACGGGGTACTTGTTTTAAATTACACAAGGCCTTTTATAAAAATTATTTGGCCTAGAAAAAATTTTAAACCCCGGAGGTTGTTTTATATAGACTTCTTCTTGAATAAAACCATTTAGAAAATTGGATTTAACATCCATTTGGTAAAGCTTGAAATTGTCTTAAAACAAGAATGGGCAAGTAAAATGCAAATAACTTTTAAATGTGCTACGAGTGCAAATGTTACATCAAAATCAATACCTTGACAATACTTTCGAGCTACTAACCTTGCCTTGGTCAACAAGCTTGTTCCAAAATTCAAAACAAAAATCTGCAAAATCTTAATCAAGATATCTTACACAAGAGCATAGTAATATCGAAAAATAGAGACATAATAACAAGTAACACATACTATGCTTTCAAACAGATCATCAAGAGTTTCATAAAATATTTAAGTTCAAATAAGCTTATAGGAAGATATATAAGGTCTCTTTTGAAATTTGAAAAATTCAAGAGCATATAGTTGAGACTTCATTACAAGAAGCATATGAACAAGAGCTTTGACAAAGCAACCAAGAATAATTTTATATGTGCAATAAAATGCATAACTTAAAAAATCAAATTTTTATCAAAAACAAAATACAATCCTTTACAAATCTTGGATAAAACAAGCTATGTCAAATAATGCATTTTAAAAAAAATCCTCTTAATAGCACTTGTATAAAATACTTTGAAAAAGAAGCACAAATGACAAAAATATATCGAGTCTATAGGATGAATACCAATGATGAGCGTACCTCGATAGTTTATGGTCCTCTTTTGAGAAAATATCCATTAATGAAAATATATATGTCTTACACAATTCTTAAACACATTTTGCACAAACATAATGATAAAAGTGTAGGCTAAGCAATAAGAGATATCATAAAAGTGCTTATGCTATATAAAACCATAAGAGATAATAAAAGCACCTTAGTCTATGTAAATGCACAAGAGTTGAGAACAACATATACAAGGTCTCTTTTTCAAAATATTTAAAAACACAAATATATATTGAAGACCATAATAGTAAGAAATATTTGAAAACTTATTTTACAATTAAGGCACAAATAAAAACATGCAAAATAAAATGCATATTTAAAAGAGGAGATACGGTTTACAATTACGCAATTTCCATGGGTTGTGTCGTTCCCATTGTTGATGATATCTTCCCCTTTGAAAATCATCTTGTTGATGATAGCTCTTCCTATTGCTCCATTTCCAAGGATTGTGTCCTTCCCATTGTTGATAGTGTTTCCTTCTTGGAAATTCATTTTGGTAATCTCTTCCCATTGGTCAAATGAAATGGGCATTTGATGTCTTCTTGGCGGTATGAATTTTCCTTGATTCCGTCGGGGACCTAATATGACTTTGTTTTGTGGTACCCTCAAGTATTTGGGTCCCTTGGGATTAGCTTTGAGACTTTTAGGTCTCCAACAATAATTAGAGTTATTTCTAGCCCGAAAAGTATTAACCGTGTGACCCTTTTTACCACAATAAAAACAAGTAATAATTCGAGGAGCATTATGACCAACATGCATAGAGACTTGATTCCATTTCATATGATTAACAACATTAGGCTTATGATCAAGTCCTTTATCACAATTATGAATATCAACAATATTGGACATTTTATTGGTACTCAAGTTGAATTTTAATAAATCCTTTTTCATGCAATCAATATTCTCAACAAGAGTACTATTTTCTTTTTCAAGGTTTCTAACCTTATCAAGAGTGGTGGTGTGAGCACATGAAAATGATTCATAGGAAGTAAATAAACTATCCTTATCATTTTTCAAAACATTGAATTCCTTTTTCAAATTTTTGTATTTAACAAGCAGGCTTTGGAATTCATTTTGAAGTTCATCATAATCATTGAGCAAACCACTATAATCATTTTTCAATTCATTGTCATAAGAAGTAGAGGGTTTAGAAATTACCTCATTTTCTTCGAAGCCCATAAGACAACGTTCGTTCACTACTACAAAAATCCTAATAGACACCGGTTTTAAACCGGTGTCTATTAGTAAAACAACCGGTGTTAAAGCTCATCCACGGTTTTAAAACCGTCGTTTCCTTGAAAGACACGGTTTTAAACCGTTTAGTAAAACAACCAAAGCCACTTTGGTGTTAAAAAGTCTGAACTTTTTGACACCGGGTTAAAACCGTGTCGTTTCCTTAAAAGACACCGGTTTTAAATCGGTGTCTATTAGTAAAACAACTCTTAAAGCCAAAATACTTCATGTTAAAAAGTCCGAACTTTTTGACATGGTTGAATGACACCGTTTTAAACCATAGATATAAAATATCCGCTTTCAAAGGCCCTGATGTTAAAAGTTTATGTATTTGACACCGGTTTGAAATCGGTGTCTTTTGATGAATAGACACCGAATCGGTGTCATTTCATCTAAAGACACCAGTCCAAATATCATCCATACAAATAAACAACATTCATTATAAACTCCCATTCTAGCAACCATCATAAGTTCATTACCAATTAAACATGAAATCCATTAATACTAAAGTCACCAATAGCCAAAATCCAACAAAAAGTACTAGTAGCTTTCCTTTGATAAAACAACTATAAATTCATAATCCAATTAATTCCAATATTAACCAACAAAAAGACTATATAATTCAACTAAATGCAACAAAATCCATATGATCAATACCATTTTCACACACTTGTTTTCTTTAACCATGTTCTTTCTCACACCTTGGCCTTCACACTTGATGTTGCTGCTTTTGACTTGTTGAGGCATGCATAGGTCCATTCATTGGTGCCCCATTTTTGACATTTATTATCCACGCCTTTGTTCAGAGACTTGTGATGTGTTTGCAAAGGTGTTGTTTGCTTTCTCTCTGGGCAATCGTTGAACAAAGAGCTCCAGTTGATCAATCTCGACTTATCGGACTTAATTCTGTTTATGTTTACAACACATGTATCTTCTATATGTTTTTCTGCAACAGCCCTAACACCTTAAAAAGAAAAAAAAATCAAAAGGGGGAGTTCTATCAACAAGTATTTTTCCATCAGTCATTCAATTTACTTATTATGTAAACCAAACATGAAACATGAGATAAAAACAACCTCTTTAAAAACTGGTTTGAATGTAACTCATTTCACACATAGTCTTTGATGGTCACAGAAGCATGAATGCATTACTCATCTTTCTGACAGATTGTTCAAATTATTAAAGATTTCAATAGCTTAACTCCACAAAATTTAGTTGAGGTGTTCACATATTCTTTCACATGAGGTTACTTCTTGAGTAGGAGTATTACCTTTTTACATGCCCAAAAGCCTGAAAATTTCTTCAGACAACAAAAACAGAGGTTATTCCTGAACAAGGTTGAAAGAACAGCCATTTCAGAATCCAATGATTAAGTTAATGCATCTTAGGAAGCTTCTTAAAGAGCAATATCTAGCAAACCAATTATTATTTACTTAGAGATTGTACTATATAGGGTTTGTTGCCACACATACATTTACTTAGGCCAACTATGCAGCAAAATATTAGACTAAATGGATGATTTCAAACAGGAACAGAAGAGAAAGGGTCTACCAGCTGGTTGTCACGGTTGTGATGAAAAACTGGGAACCATTGGTGTCAGGCCCAACATTTGCCATTGACAAAAGCCCTGAAAATTATACAGATTAAAGGGTTTATATTCAGTGAATAGAACTTTACAACCCAATTGCTTGGGTGTATAATTTTCTTTTGTTTTCTTTCTCTCTTCTCTTTTTATTTTTTAATGTTGATTTTTCTTTTACTCATGGAATTGGACTGTGGGAGAAGATAGGCAATAGCAGCAGTAGTACCAGGTCCAATATGTTTGATTTCTTTTTGTTTGATCATGATACACTCTTTCGCAAATGAATACCTACATGAAACACGCTGTGATACCATTTTTATAAATTCAATAAACAAGATTACCTTGCAACCGTTTATAGTTTTTGTAGCCACATCAACAAGCTTCTTTTTTCCTAGTAAAGTCAGAAGAGCCGTATAAGTGCTCAAACCTGGCCTCAAACCTGGCCTCAAACCTGCATTTGTCATGGATTTGTAGAGTTTCCTTGCAGCATCCACTTGTTCAGAAGCAAAATGCATCTCCAACATCACATTTTTATGAACTTGTGATGGATTCTGTATATCTCAATCTCATTAGTTTTGACTTTTTTTTATTTATTCATCAAATTTTGGCTTAATTGTTGTAACATGAGGAAACATAGAGCAAGTGATCTGAGTCGGTTTTTCCGGAGAAAAATCGTGAATGTAATCATTTCAGCAAATTTACTCTGTTGAACCTGTTTCTCTTCTAGCAATTACCATATGTAATAAAATGCAGAGATGTAGAAGTAAAAAAGATGAATGGAGAAAAAACAAATGCATTCCTGGAATAATTTATTCAAGATATCAACTGAACTCTATTCAGCCTATAACAGCTCTCATCACTTATTTCTCTTTCAAAGAAAACTCTTGAATGCTCCTATAAAAGCTCTCAAATCAATAGAAGAAACCAACGGCACCATGAGAACACTTGCACAATATTTCAGTGGAGATATCATCACTTATTTCTCTTTCAAAGGAAAGTCCAAATTCAAGTCCCAGTACTAGTATTAAAAAGAAAAACTAGCTGATGAATTAGCGTAAAGAACATAAGAAATAAATTAAATCCACAGAACTTTCTCATTTCTTCATGTCGTTAAGTCAGAAACTTACCTCCAGTTCAGGCCCAAAACAAGCACCATAGACCAAAATCCTTTTAGGAACACAACCACGAATGACAAACCTGAAAACATACAAAACATCAGTTCCTTAGCTTCATTCCAGTCCCATTACTTCAAATTTTATTGCACAATGTAAAGAATGAATAAGAAAAGTTCAATAACTAATCATATACATTGATGCTACTTCAAAACAGTCAACTCATCTAAATAGGAATATATAAGCTTTTATTTGTTTGACCAGTGATTTGGGAAATGATGGACCATCTTAAAAGAACAGAAATTGGATAGCTTTTACACATTCTATTACCATTATGAACACTACAACAATACTAGATTACCCTACAAGATTTATCTATTAATAGTTGACGCTCATCACAGCTACTTTTAATCGTTTTTTGCGGCACTATATTACAACCAGAAAGAATATAATCCTTAGGAAATTAAAGATAGAAGGTAATACAGCACTCAAGAAGCCATACTCAAGCATATGCATATATATATATATATATGATTCATATCACATCCTACTATTTTTCAAATGAAAGAAGACAACTCCTTCTGGCTTTAGTATAATCTTAGGAGTTTACCATATGCAGCTGTCAGGTTACCTTGAGTTTAGGAGAAACATAGTTTAAATTTCCGTTCATTTAAAAAAAAACTCTTAAATATTCAACTGACTCAACTTCATACTGAAGATCATAGTGAATAAAAAATGCGTATAATATCTGGAAGAGAGGTAAAATTGAGTGCAAAGGTCATAATCTCAAAAACCTCTTCATGTATGGCATTGGCACCAGCATGTGTACCATTTCCACCCAGCACAAAGAGCATATTGATCCCTCTTTCCTATCATCAAATTCATAAATTCAATATTAAAACAACCATAACATCACACAACACATAAAGGGTGGCAGCCAGAACAAGGAAAAAATACCTCCATACTGTCCACAATTTCACTAATTGTAGGTCTTCCACGCGAGACTCCTAGCAAGCTTCCTCCTGAGAGATGGATATTTTGAACCACTTTCCTAGATAACTGAGACAACATTTCAAATTACACTAAGTCTTATCAGCATACAAAAGGAAGGTATATGTTTCCAGCAAAGTTATCAAATCTGTGACAAAGAAGCCATATCCAATCCAATTACTTGCACGATTCATTGAGAAAAGAATATGAGCTGCACATGTATCTAAAATTAAGATAGAGCGAGAGAAGGAGGAGAGCAAGAGAAGGCTTTAATAACAAAAAATAATTTAAGAAAAAAAGTCAAAAAAGTAACCTCATCAAAATTTGAACAAAAACAGCCCTCTGACTTTGATTAAATCCCAATACTCGCAAATATCGACCTTCACCCTCCAGCAAAGGAATTTTTTCTAAAGTGCCTGCTTATGAAAATTGAACAACAGGAAAATAGTTAGATGGCATTGATGCACTCGTCAATCAACTGATGAACAATAAGCATTTAATCATACCACGAGCTTTAATCTTAACCTTTAGAAGGTATTGTCCCCACCCCTCCTCATTCCCTCCATCTTTATTTGAGACATATGCCCTCCAAACCCCTCCCCACCAAACATCCTAGAATATTAATTTACCTATCAATTGCAGTATCATCATAATGAATTTGACAAGATTTTACTAATTCATTGTTATCATCAGCAAATAACACCTTTGAGCCATACTTTATGATGCCATCTAGTTCTTTGCATCCAAATCGAAGTAACTCATCACAAGAAACTTCGAAAAAAACAGACAGGCATTTCACTCCTTTCAAGTTTCAATAAAACAGAATAGCAACAAAAAAGCCCTAAAAAATGTTCAACATATATACAAGAAAGGAACCCCAGATACCAAGATCAAACCTTTTTCCCCAAGAAAAGAGGACATTTTCAAGGAACCGCAGTTTATGAAGAAAAACCACTTGTAAATAAATCAAGCACCTGAAGTGCAGAAATTGAATAAATATATCACCAGAAAAATCTACTTTCAAAAGTTCACGACTTGAGATAACAACACAAATCCAGCTCTCTTAATTACAAGAAATAATAAACAACGCAAGCCAAGTTGCCACAAAGAAAAATTCTCCACCAAAATTAAATTCCTCCCTTTATCCACAAAAAAAATAAAAAAATAGAAGAAAAAAGAAAAAAAAATCTTTAACTGGCTATATATAACAAAATAATCACAAAATAAACAAGATCTTCGTATTTAACAAAAAAGGAAGAAAATAGATCGGCAAATTGGAAATGCAAGGGACTGTTTACCTCTCGGCTGGCGGTGTCCCAAATCTGAGCTTCGACAACCTTATCGTCAACTTGAATGGACCGCGTCACAACTTTACCGATCGTCAATTTCGACTGCTGGCTGAATTCATTTTTCGTGAACCGAGACAAGAGATTGGATTTTCCGACGCCGGAATCGCCTTAACTACCACTAAACAAAATGCCCAGTAATCAAAATCCATAAGCACTAAACATGCCATTTAGACAAAATAAATCTAACCCTAGGACCTTAACCACCGAAACCGTACAAGGTACCCCTGCCTCTTCAAAGCATAAACGACATCCATGGCGGTGATGGTTTTCCGGCGAGCGTGCTCAGTGTATATGACGGTGTCACGGATGACGTTTTGATGGCAGTGGTGGTGCGCATGGTGGGTGGCGAAGTCGAGTTCTGTCGTGGTGGTGTTTTGGGAGATGGAGAAACAGGAGAGGTGAGAGATGGAGCGATTGGTTTGAGTAGGGAGAAATGATGAACTTTAATTTTAATGTGACCTAATCAATTAGGGGTTCAACGACACGGTTGTAGAACCGGTGTCTAAAGATCTGGTGTTAAAAAATAAAGACACCGGTTCTATAACTGGTGTCAAAAAATCTGGTGTCTAATCTAAATAAATTTATATAAATAGACACCGGTTTTGAAATCCGATGCGAAAACCGGTGTCTATTTGGGAAATGTTTTTACAATAGACACCGGTTCTAGGAAACCGGTGTTGTTTATCAAATGACAGCACTGATTAGACACCGGTTTCTTACAAAACCGGTGTTAAAAAGGAAAAGACACCAGTAAAGTCATAAAATCGGTGTCTTTATGGTTGTGTCTATCAGCAGTTTTCTTCTTGTGGTTTTTATCGTCGTCGGAAGTTGTAGGAAGCTCATCCCATGTTGTTTGGTTTGAAGTTGTACCCATTTGAGAAGTAGATGCTTTTGTGTGACTCCTTTCATTTGCAAATACTTCTTCTAATTTTCTCCATACTTCATGTGTCGATTTAATTCCTACAATATGATCATATTCCAAATTGGTAAGTGAACAATACAAAATATTAAGAGCTTTACCATTTAAGAAGATGATTTTCTTCTCTTCATCATTGAGCTCTTTGAAGCCTTTGGAGGTGTGCGGTGTATCCATCATCGGAATAGATTCTCCATTGACGACCGTGTTCCAAATGTCGAACCCGTAACCTTGTAGATAGCATTCCATTCTTTCTTTCCAAAACGTATAATTTTTGGAGTCAAATAGTGGTGGCTTGGTGGTGGAGGCGCGCCGGAGGGACTTCATTCGTGGCCATGATCGTTCCTCTTTACTCACGATATGGAACAGCTTGCCAAAGAGTTTGGCTTTGATACCACTTGTAAGTCCAACCGGCTACGATAATCTAGAGGGGGGTAAATAGATTATCTCCATCTTTTCGATCATGCCCTCTTTTTCGAATCAAATACGCCAAGACAAGAATAAAGGTTCGGAAAGTAAACAACACGCGTTGATTTATAGAGCTTCACCCCACCTAGGGACTACGTGCTCTACCATCCCAGTATATCCGGGATGGGTTTTAAAAAAGAAAAAGAATTTTATTAATTACCACAATTAATACAAATTCAACTTACAACAATACCTTAAAGAGCATTACACTCTTCTTCAACAACACTTTAGAGATTACCACAATCTCCCTTGAAGATTACCACAATCTTCCTTCAACGGCACCTTGTGAAGATCACCACAATCTTCAATCTTGAAGAACACCAAATTCTTCAAACACCTCAAGAGCACCACACTCTTGAAACACCTATCACCTAGATCACCCAAGTGTATTCTTTCCACAAGAATACTCACGAGGATGTTTTATGTTGAATGATTGACCAAAAATCAAGATTACAACTCAATAATGAATATTACAATTTGAGTGCAAGTGTACTAATCAAGAATAAAAAGCCTAGACCTCAAGATTGTGCAAGTGCAAGAACTTAGGTTTATTACAACAAGAATATAAACTATGAAAGCTTGGAGAATTTGCAGATTTTTCTTGTTGTTTTGATTGCTTGTATTGTTCTTCTTGTGTCTTCAAATCATCCTATATTTATAGGAGAGTCTTCACAAACATAGGCTCCTCCTTCTTCACTTTTGTCTACAAAAAGAGGATCACAAGATGTAGAAATATTGTACAAAAATCAAAAGTAAATCTTGATGTCAAATAGTTCAAACGGTACAATTTTTCTGTCACAAAATTGCACAGGGCGACTGGTCACCCTATAGAAAATTTTGAACGTTGGAAGAAAATAGTGCGATCTAGGTACAGGTTGCAGGGGGGTGCAACCGGTCGCCCAGGGGTGCGACCGGTCGGCCGTCCCCTGGACCGTTCCCCCTGCTCAATTTTTACACAGAATTTCATTCTATTTCTTTCTGTTTCATTTTGGGCGTTCTTCAGGTACCAGTTGACCACTTGTTCGACCGGTCGACCTCCAAATTGAAATGTTGTCCGATTTTTATAAAAAATAAAATTCAAGAAATACTCCAAAAAAATTAGTAAAAACATTTTAAATCACTTGGGAGTATTTGGACAACATTTATAAACATTGTTTTGGTGTTAAAACCAATTAACACAAAAACATCAAATATGTTGTCCAATTTTTTATCGAATAATAAACTCTAAGAAATACTCCAAAAATTAGTAAAAACATTTTAAATCATTTAGGAGTATTTTGGACAACATTCATAAACATTATTTTGGTATAAAAACTCATTTAAACATAATCATCAAAATCTTGATAAAAACATTTATCTAACAATGGTATCATCAAAATCTAACAAATAAAATTTCTAACAATTTTCCCCTTTTTGATGATGCCAAAACTTAAAACATACAACATAAGTAAACAACAAAAATACAAGTAGTGCAGTAACAAAGAATGTATGCTTTTGAATAATCATTTTATTGAATATATCATTCTTGTCCTTTACAAAGATGTTTACATCAAGTAACAGAGCTATACACAAATTCATCTATTCAACGTGTGTCTAAGCTAAGTTACATAGAAAATGAACATTACAGGGCAAATATACAGAACAATTACAGAAGACTTACATTTATGTATTTACAAGAAAGTAATGTACATGAAGGGGTTCGCAACACACTTCAACGCATTTGTTGCTTCCTTCTTATCTCTTCATCCTCAGGTCTCTTCCTGTCATCTTCATGGTCTTTTCCTCTTCTTCTCCTCTTCATCTCCCTTCTTTTTCTCATAGGCTCGCCTAGCAGCAAGGTCATCCCTTTGTTGCCTTTCAAGCCATTCGCGATTAGCTCTCTCATTCCCAACTTCTTGCCTCCTTATTGCTTCAGCGTTCTTGCGTTCAACTTCAAGGTTTGCAAGGTGATAGTATCCAGCACAGTATATGAGACCCTTCTTTTCTGGATCCACATATTCAACATCCTTTGGTCTTGGCCGTGGTTGAGAACCTCTTCCACTGCCACCATGTTTTCCCCTTCCTGACTCAGCTCCTATTCCTCTGGGAGTATACTGTATTGGAGCTTTTGACTTTCCAGTTGAGTGACTGCTTGAAGTTTCCTGCTTATCAGCTGATTTACACACATCCAATCCCTTCTCACAATTCAAATCGCAGTCTTGTCATATTTGGAAAATAACCTTCTACTTCTAGAGTATGAAATTCATCTAGAGATCTGGGCACAGATCCAACATCAGGCATGATAATACCTCTTGGGTGATTAGTCGCAGCATAGTCCTTTCCAGCTAGAGGACCACTATACTATTTTATAATCTCCTGAACGCGAGCTGATTGTTTCTCAGCTACCTCATCGGATGCAGCTTCGATGGCCTTCCTTGATTCTTTCATGGCCAACTCAGCTTTCTTTTCAAGAGACAGGTTCTGGGGTAGCTTGCTGAGAATGGAAGCTGTGACATCACCTTGCTGTGGGGATTCAGCACACATCATTTTTGAAGGAAGGTTTTTCGAACTTTCTTCCCCCTCAGCTTTGTCACCTCATTTCTTCGCCTCCTCCTTCAATCCCTTTAGGACCTCATCTTCCCCCTTTTTGGTATCATCACCAAATGAAAGGGTTAGCCCAGGGAACAAACCACTCAGTAGGAAATATAGTCGGCTGATGGTAGAATTTAGCTTAGAATCTGCAGAGGTGTAGGCTTTTTGGAACTTTGACCGAGTAGCCTTTGACTTCGCTGTCACCATTTTCATCTCGGCCATGAGAAAACTGAATTGTTAGTCATGTTGTCCTCTAGGCACGCAATCTTGCTCAGGTGATAATGCTTGAGTTGCTCCATGTCCGACTTATGAGCGGTTTCCATCCTGACTATGTACTCATTCATCCTTTGCTGAAATTTTGAAGTATCCGCACTCTATCTTGGCAAATAGGGCCTTGAAGTAGCAGACCTGCTCCGATCGCATGGCAGTCTGATGTGCAGCCCATTACCTTTTTCAAACAACTATCCCACTTAAATCAGCAGTGAGGGTTACATCCCGATTGTCCAGACGTAGATCAAGAGATGCCTGGTGGCGTTCCAAATTCTCAATCTCTTCAAAAAGGCTTCACAACTCATTTGAATTAGCTCGCCGCAAACATCAAATGTAAATTCCATTGGTAAAATCGAATCTGTAGGAATGATGGGCTCTGCTTGCACTGAATACTTTTCTTGATCTTTGGTAGACTCTTACTCCATATCGGGCAGCTCAGCATTGAATGGGAACATGTCTTCATGGAACTCAGCTGTCGAATTTGACGCAGCTTCCGGCAACACTACATTAAAGTTAAAGTCCATTGGCACAATTGATCTGTAGGAATAACGGGCTCTTCTAGCACGAAATACTTCTCCTGGTCTCTGGAAGACTATTCTTCCATGTCGGGCAGCTGAGCAGTGAATGGGAACATATCTTCAAAACATCATTACGTACAAATGGTATCCCCGAAGCTCCACTTTGGGGGGTTTGTCCTTGAGTTTCCTGCAATGATCCAGCTCATTATGCCTCGGCTGCGGCAGCGTCAACGGTAGATGTTGCAGTTGTGGAAGCCTGCGATTGAGCTGTTGGAGTCATTACTGCTACAACAGTCGTAGAATCTGTATCAGCTTGAGCAGTTGAATGTGTTTGCTCAGCTGACTGAGCCTCAGCTATCTTAACAACTTCTTCAGTCTCAGTGGGTTTTTCCATTTGAGTTACCTGGTCCTCGATGTTTGATCAGCATCATCGAATTTGATGTGGGCATAGGAGACGGCTCAACATTAAAATTGAATCTCATGTGAGCTGTCTTATCACTGACATAGCTTTGATATTTAAAAACATCCTCAGCCTTGTCCATTGAAGAATCTTCAGGGTGTGCGGACTCGTCTTCATCCACTGATCCCAGAAATGATGTGTATATGTGCTCTTGGGAGTCACAAAGAGAATTGATCTCCTCTTCTGCAGCACCACCTTCGAGTTGAGGAATGTTCAGTTCACCTTATTCCCTACCCTGGAAGTCTCTCCCTCCCTTAGGCCTTCTTTACCCCCAATAGTTTCAACCACTGTGGGGCCTTCTACGATCCCTTCGACAGACTCAGATGTCTTGGGTCTTAGATGTTAGCATCCTTCGGAGTCTTAACTCCTTGGATTGCACTTTCATGGCCCAGAGTCTCAACTCCCATGGCCTCTCCATCCTTTGCCTTAGCTGCAACAGCAGTGTCATCGACCTTCTCAGTAGAGGAAATTCAGCTCGGACAGTCTCAACTGTCTAAGCTTCGCTAATTCCACTCTGCTCCACTGTCATATTCTCTCCTTGCCTCCAAACTTCTTTGTTTGGTCTCCCACATCATCCTTCGACCCTGCTGTGGTGGAGAAAGTTTCCCCTTCAGCTGATGCACTAGCTGAGTGAACAACAGTGGGGTTACTCAACTCCTGAGACGCGGCTATAGTGTCCTTTGAGTGATCAGCCACATGGGCAGGTGTCTCAACACCTTCTTTGGGGTTAGGTTTGGCTTGGGTGCCCAAATTTCCAGCTTCATCGCCATGTCCCTGAGAGCCATCAGTAGAGGGCACAAGGAATGTGGTCGCTGCAATAACTGTCTCAATTTCCAGCACCACTCCCAAAGGATTAGTCCGAGGAGAGAATTTGGAGGACTCTTCTCGACCTTCTTAAAGATTTAGCTCGTGCATGGCTCTTGATTCTCTAGTGGCCTGTTCTAACTCGGCCTTCTCTACTGCAGCAACAGGGTCCATCTCCTCCATATCACTATCAGTTGACTTTTGGAGATGCTCACGAGTCCCTATTTTGGATTTCTCCAAGGCATTGGCTCGCTCCTCAACTTTCTCATTTTCATTCTCCTTGATGAGTCAAAGGGTTTGCATGCAATTTTCTTCATTTAGAGCAAATTGGACAGTGTCATGTCCAATGAAGAGCGGCAGAGTCACTGGAAGTTTGCTTATTATGTCAGTTGTGACGAGTCCTTGTTGAAAGGTTCTAGCAACCATTAAAGTCATATCCTTTGAACCTTCCCCCTCAACTACTTTTCCATTATCTCTCTTCTTCTCTTCAACTGTTTTCTTCTGCTTCTCAACAGTTGCGTCCTTCTTCTCAACTGCAGATCCTTTCAACGTCTTTAGGTATTCCTCTTCCCCCTTTTTGGCATCATCAAAGGAGAGAGGAACCCCTGGGAATAGACCAGCCAGACATGAAGTCCAGGCCGATTAATAGATGAGTTATGCTTCAAGTCTGCTGCGGAGTATGCTGCATGGACTTCTAAGCGGGTGGCTTTGGATTTAGCTGCCACCAACTTCATTTCAGCCATGAGCAGGCTGAATTTATTTTCCATATTTTCCTCGATGCGGTTTAATAGCAGCGTATTCCTTTCTGGCTGGAAGACCATAATATTGTTTTATAATTTCCTGAACGCGTGCTAACTGCTTCTCAGCTACTTCATCGAATGCAGCTTCGATGGCCTTCCTTTTATCTTTCATGGCCAATTTAGCTTTCTCAACACGCAGGTTCTGGTGTAGCTTGCTGAGAATGGAAGTTGTGACTTCACCTAGCTGCGGGGTTTTAGCGTACATCAACTTCAAAGAAAGATTTTTCGAACTTCCTTCCCCCTCAGCTTTGTCACCTCCTTTCTTCGCCTCCTCCTTCAATCCCTTTAGGGCCTCATCTTCCTCCTTCTTGGCATCATCACCAAATGAAAGGGTTAGCCCAAGGAATAAACCACTCACGAAGAAATCAAGTCGGCTGATGGTAGAATCTTGCTTTGAGTCTGTTGTGGAGTAGGCTTTTTGGTACTTGAGCGAGTAGCCTTCGACTCAGCTGTCACCAATTTCATCTCAGCCATAAGAAGACTAAACTTGTCATTAATGTTGTTCTCTAGGCGAGTAATTTCGACCTTGTGATAGTGCTTAAGTAGCTCCATATTCGACTAGTTATAGATTTCCATCCTGACCATGTATTCATTCATTCTATGCGAAAACATTGAAGTGTCCGCACTCCACACAAGCATCTTGGCAAAAAGGGCTTTGAAGTAGCGGACCTGGTGGTGTTCCATCATCTCAATCTCTTCACATATTTTCTTGAAGGCTTCATCGAACTCAGCTGTCGAATTTGACTCAGCTTCCGACAACACTACATTAAAGTTAAAGTCCATTGGCACAATTGATCTGTAGGAATAACGGGCTCTTCTTGCACGAAATACTTCTCCTGGTCTCTGGAAGACTATTCTTCCATGTTGGGCAGCTGAGCAGTGAATGGGAAAATATCTTCAAAAACATCATTGCGTACAAACAGTATCCCCAAAGCTTCACCTTGGGGGGTTTGTCCTTGAATTTCCCGCAATGATCCAGCTCTTTGTGCCTCGGCTGCGGTAGCGTCATTAGCACATGTTGCAGTTGTGGAAGCTTGCGAGTGAGTCATTGAGTCATTACTTACAGAGTTTCGAATCGACTCGACTCGATCTCGAGCAACGATTGTGTTTGCTCAGCTGACTGAGCCTCAGCTTTCTTAACAACTACTTCGGTCTCAGTAGGTTTTTCCAATTGAGTGACCTGGTCCTCAGTTGTTTCATCAGCGTCATTGGAATTTGTTGTGGCTTTAGGAGATGGCTCATCATCAAAATTGAATCTCATGCGAGCTGTCTTATCACTGACATAACTCTGAGATTTAACAACATCCTCAGCCTTGCCCATTGAAGAATCTTCAGGGTGTGCAGACTCGGCTCCATCTTTCGATCCTCTTCTGCAACAGCTCCTTCAATTTGAGGAATGTTCTGTTCACTTTGTTCCTTACCTTGGGAAGTCTCAACCTCCCTTAGGCCTTCTTTACCCCCATCAGTCTCAACTGTTGTGAGGCCATCAGCAATCCCTTCAACAAACTTAGTTGTCTTAGGGTCTTCGACGGTGGAATCCTTCGGAGTCTCAACTCCTTGGATTTCACTTTCATGGCCCATAGTCTCAACTCCCAGGGCCTCTTATTCTTTTGCCTTGGCTGCAACAACAGCTTCATTCGCCTTCTTAGTAGAGGAAATTTCATGACTTCATTGGCCTTCTTAGTAGTCTCCTCTTCTGTGACATTCTCTCCATCACGTCCAAAATTCTCACTTTAGTCTCCCACAACATTCTCCCACCCTGTTGCGGTGGAGTGAATTTCCACCTCAGCTGGCGCACCAGCTTAGTGTATGATGATGGGGTCACTCTACTCCGGAGATACGACTGTGCTCCTGAGACACGGCTGTAGTGTCCTTAGAGTGTTCAGCCGTTTGGGCAGGTGTCTCAACACCTTCTTTAGGGTTAGGCTTGGCTTGGGTGCCCAAATTTCCAGCTTTATCACCATGTCCATGAGAGCCATCAGTGAAGTGCATTTGGGATGTGGTCGCTGCTATAACTATTGCAATATCCTGAGCCACTCCCAAAGGATCAGTCCTAGGAGAGACTTTGGAGGACTCTCCGGGACTATCTTGAAGATAGAGGTCATGCATGGCTCTTGACTCTCGAGTGGTCTGCTCTAACTCAGCCTTCTCTAATGCAGCAACAAGGCCCATCTCCTCCATATCATTATCAGTTGACTCATAGAGATGCTCATGTGTCCCTTTTTATAAACTCATTTTAGATTTGTCCAAGGCTCTGGCTTGCTCCTCAGTTTTTTGATTCTCTTCTTCCTTGATGAGTCGGAGGGTTCCCATGAAACTTTCTTGATTAAGTGCAAATAAGATAGTTGCATGTCTATGGAATCTAAGAAGCTCTTCCCCCTCCTCAATGAACTCAGAATGAGCAAATTGTTGCCTAGATTAATCCAGCTTCCATGCCCTCCATTCCCTCAGTCTACGCTGAATGTCTGGATAGACTAGAGAGTACATTATTAGATCTTCATCATTATCATCCTCTCCGGTCTCCTGAATGGTGGATAATGGGGCTTGCTCCTCCTCAGACTCAACTGCATCTGTCTGAGGGGGTGAGATAACTTGTTCTTCCACGGGTTGGTTGTCTCAGCTGCTTCTTTCTCCATAGTTGTCTCCCGCACAGTTGGGTCTTCAGTTCTATGCTAATCAACAACACCATTCTTCCCTAACTCATCAACTTTTTCTTAACTATGCTTCTCTTGAGCATCAACAGTCTCAATTGTTTCCTCTGGCTGAGTACCGGACTTGGTTGTTTTCTCCAATTCAGATTTCCTGAAAAACCATCTTTTCTTGGTGGCCACCAATGAAATTTCAGGTTCCACCTCCTTAGGCTCCTCAAGTGTGAAGGCATGTGTTTCAATAGAATCTTTCTTAGAAGAAGCCGCCTTTCGAGACTTAGCAGTCCGCTTCTTCTTCAGGGGCTTTGGCTGCTTGGGCAGGGGCTTTTGGTTTGGCTACGGGGTAGGTGCCTTTTTCGACTTGACTGATGGGGTAGGGGTAGGCTTCGATGTCGCAACTCTCTTCTTAGATATCGGCTTTGGAGAGAGAGCTGGGGAGGAATCAGTTGTGTCGTCAGTAGGGTCAGTTGATTCCCCCTCACTATTATTTGTCTTTCTTGCATGGGCCTTCTTCTGCGCACCAGAGGTTCACCTTGAACATCCTTTTGTTTGCATGGAACAACTTTTCATTGTGCAATGATATCCTTTTACTTCCATCAAATGGCCAATGACAAGGCCATAGACCAGCGAACATCCAAAGGTCACATCATCCTTGTAGGATCGGTTGATCATTTTCTGGCACACTCGACTGAAGAGGAACTCAACCCAGTTCACCTTCTTGTCTTGCATGATTGCAGCCATCACAATCAGCTTAGTCTTGGACAACTGATTGAAACTCCCAAACTTCATGTCGATGTCCATGCTTATGATAGTCTTCCTTCAGAAAATCTTTCATAGCTATGTACACAGCTTTAGCAGCATACTCTGACTTGGCAACTTCCTTCCAAGCTCCAGCTAGGTCGACATCCTTCTTAGTGATGTCATTCATCCCTTCAGAGGGTAAGAAATAGTGCTCAACAAGGTTCATTGTAGTAATTTTAATGGCCTTGTTGTTGATAGATAAACGGATTTCATCGTCGTGCACTTCGATGTTCACATAGAACATTGCCACATCCTCCAGATAAGTGTGCGTGAACTGCGTTGATAGAAAGTCCTTCAGACCAGACTTTTCCAACTTCTCAGCTATCTTCTTCACCAGGGCCTCATCGATGCCTTATTTAATCATGCCCTTGAAATCCACAGATGTTCCAGTGTGGATCTTATCGGATAGCGATACGAAAACATGGTTTGCAGCCATTTCTAGAACTTTTAACCGATTAAAAACACGAAAAACTGAACTTAGAAGATTAGGGTTTGAACTTGTTTGTAGAGAGAAAATGCTTTCTTAATAAAGACGAGTAAGTTTGTGTGAGGAGAGAGAAAATAAAATTTTCGTATATATGGGACATGAAAGAATAGGTTTCGGAATTTGAAAAATTTGATCAAAATCAACGGTCAAGATTAAGCCTTCAAATCCGCATTAATTTCCCCACATTAAATGCAGCATCATTTATATCCAATCATATGGTTTACTGTGCAGCTTTTGTACTGACAGTCTTAATTACGCTGACATCATCCTTAAAAACATTCCCCTCGAATAAAATGATTGTGTTTTTGTCACTTAGCTCATGAACGATTTAACTTTCTTCCAAAGTGATTTAGCTTTGCTTCTCTCTTCACATATCATCAATCAACTGTCAGCTAACTCGATACAACTATCTTCCCGACTGGGCTGTTTCACTTAGCTGAAATGTGAAACTTGACTGTTTTCCATTTGCTCATCTTCTATCTCTGTTGGTTGAGTCTTCTGAGTAATCTAACTCAGCTCAATTAACCCAAACTCATTCTTGAGTTCTTCAAACTTTGATTCACATAATGGCTTTGTGAATATGTCAGCTAACTGCTTATCTATTGAGATGTATTCCAAAGTGATGTCTTTATTTTCAACATGATCTCTTATAAAATGATATCTGACATCAATGTGCTTTGTTCTTGAATGCAATATTGGATTTTGAGTGATTGCAATAGCACTAGTGTTATCACACATAATTGAAATCTCTTTTTCTTCAATATCATAATCTCTCAACTGTTGTCTCATCCATAAGACTTGGGCACAACAGCTGCCCGCAACTATGTACTCTGCTTTAGTTGTGGATGTAGATATTGAATATTGTTTCTAGCTGAACCAAGAAACCAACTTATTTCCAAGCATTTGACATGTACCTGAAGTACTCTTCATATCAACTATACATCCCGCATAGTCGTCTGAGTATCCTACCAGCTTGAATCCACCTTCCTTTGGATACCATAAGCCGACTTCATGGCATCCCTTCAAATACCTTAGGATTCTCTTAGTTGCAGTCATGTGGCTCTCTTTTGGTGAAGATTGAAATTTAGCACGTACACCTACTGCAAAGGTGATGTCTGGCCTGCTTGTTGTTAGATAGAGCAAAGATCCAATAAGAGCTCTATATCTGGTTTGATCAACAGCTTTGCCATCTGCATCCATGTCCATCTTGACTGATGTATTCATAGGAATCTTCATAGAAGACTTCTCTTCCATACCAAATTTCTTCATCAAATCTCTGGTATACTTGGTTTGGTTTATGAAGGTTCCATCCTTCAAATGCTTGACTTGAATTCCTAAGAAGAAAGTCAGCTCTCCCATCATGCTTATCTCAAATTTTCCTTCCATGAGGTTTGAGAATTTGTCACACAGCTCTTTATTTGTGGAAACAAAAATGATATCATCCACATATATTTGAAGAAACAATATACTCTCTCCATCTTGAATCCAGAAGAGTGTTCTATCAATCTTGCCTTTGGTGAATCCATTGTCAGTTAGAAATTGAGATAATGTATCGTACCATGCTCTTGGTGCTTGTTTCAATCCATACAATGCTTTCTTAAGCTTTTAAACCTTATCCCTGATAGTTTTCTGCTCAAAACATGGAGGTTGTTCAACATAGAGTTCTTCCTCTAACAGTCCATTTAGAAATGTAATTTTCACATCCATTTGATATACAGTGAAGTTCTTATGTGATGCATAAGCAAGAAACATCCTTATTGCTTCCAATCTGGCAACAGGAGCAAAAGTTTCATCAAAATCTATACCTTCTTCTTGGCAATACCCTTTGGGTACCAATCTTGCTTTGTTTCTTATCAAAATCTTATTTATGAAAACCATCTTCTACCAATAACATTTTGTTTGGCCTTTCAAATACTTTGTTTCTTTCAAACTGATTCAGCTCTTCTTGCATGGCATGAATCCAATGTGTGTCATCCAATGCTTGAGACACATCTTTAGGCTCTATTTGGGAAATAAAACAAGTGAACATAACTTCATGATATGGTTTGGATCTTGTTCTTATGCCATCTCTAACATCTCCAATAACTAACTCAGGTGGATGGTCTCTCAGCCATCTCACATCAGGTTGTAGTAAGTCTGCTGGATTCAGCCGTCTCGTAGCTAAGTTGTCTTGAACACCTCTTTCATCTTCATTCAGCTGTAGACCTTCCAGTTGTCTTTGAGATTTAGCTATCTCATCATCATCATGGTTGAGTACTCCCACTTCATCTGACTCTTTTGCATAGTTGGTTGATTTAGCTTATCAACTAACTCATCAATGTCTTCTCCATTCACATTATGTTCATCAAAAATCACATGGATAGACTCTTATGTGACCATAGTCCTCTTGTTCAGCACTCTATATGCTTTACTTTCAGCTCAGTATCCCAAAAAGATACCTTCATCAGCTTTAGCATCAAAAGCGTTCAAATTATCCAACATTTGGCTTCTCCCAGTCCAAATCTAATAGGGAGTCTTGGTCAATTGCTTGTTAATCATGCATCTATTTTGAGTATATCTTGTTGTATTTATGGCTTCAGCCCAAAATTTCTTAGCCAATCCAGCTTCAACTTACATAGTCCTTGCAGCTTCCTTGAGAGTTATGTTCATTCTTTCAGCTACTCCATTCTTCCGTGAAGTCCTTGCTGCCGATAACTCATGAGCAATACTATTTTCAACACAATACTGAGTTATAATCCCATTGACAAAGTTAGTTCCCCTGTCAGATCTCATCTTTATAATAGTTTGACTCTTCTCATTTTGAACTCTTCTCATCAATTGAGGTAACTTCTACAGTGTTTCCTTCTTTTTGCACATGAAAATTGTCCATGTATATCTTAAATAATTATCCACCACTACTAAGGTGTATTTCTTTCCATTGATGCTAGCTGGCTCAATTGGAGCAAATAAATTCACATGCAACAGATGAAATATCCTTGATGAAGAAGGACTTAGCTTATCATTGAATGATGATTTGATTTGCTTTCCCATATGTCATGCATCACAAATACTTGCTTTCTTGTACACTAAGTCTGGCAAACTTTCTACAAGATGACTCCTTGCAAGCTTGTTGATTGTTTTGAAGTTCAGGTGACTCAGCTTCTTATGCCACAACCAACTTGATTCGGTTGTACTCCTTGCTAGCATACATGTACTTGGTGTAGTAGTAGACTAATCTACCACATACATATTCTTTTGCCTTGAACCTTGCAGCACTATTTCATTGGACTCATCATCTTTGATTTAGCATATCCCCATGTTGAATCCTACATTGTAGCCATTGTCACCGAGTTGGTTGATGCTTAATAGGTTGAAGTTGAGGCCTTCAACTTATGCAACATCGGTGATTTCAAATCACTTTGTCTTGATGGATCATGTGCCTTTTATTTCCCCTGGAGATTCATTTCCTCCAAATATAACTTTAGCACCTCTAATCTCCTTCAATCTTGAAAGATTTCTCTTTTTTCCTGTCATATGTCTTGAACATCCACTATCCATGTACCAGGTTCCTTGGCACTCAGTTGTTCCTTGAACCTGGAATCAAGGAAATCAATTTTTAGGTACCCATACTTGTCTAGGTCATGGGGGTAAGTGCTATAAGATGTTCCAACCAACTTATAGCCAGATGATCTGACTCTAAGAGGTTGCCATCTATCAGTACCATAACCATAATGCACTTTATCAAAATGCTTGGGGTTTTAGGATCATACAACATTCTCTTTTGTCTGTATGCCTGGGTTTGTGTTTTAGCAATTGTGTTTTTGGGATAGTTATGATATCTCTGAGTGTGGCGATTGGGTGCATATGTGTCCTCATAAAAGCTCTTTTGCCTTGGGAATGACCTTTGTTGAGGTTGAGGTCTTTGCCATTTAGGCTTGTATCCCATAAGTCTTTGCTGATGTTTCACATTATTCCAATCAGCTTGGTTTGGATAGTTTCTACCTTTCCCATCATGTGTACTTCTTTGATAAAATTTCTGGGGCTTTTGGTAGCTCTGTTTGGTTCTCACAGAGTAATTTTTGTTTGGAGTCTACTTAGGGACCTGTCTGAATTTCTTTTCAATTGTCGTTTCTAAATACTCAACTGACTTCTTTCCTTTCCCTTTATAACCAAGGCCAGTATAATTGTGATTGTGCTTTGGAATATATGTGGGTGCATCATTTGGTTTTTTTGGTTTTTAGAGTTTGACTATGCCTAGAGGACTTAAATCATATGCCTGTTTTGTCTCCACATTCCTTTTGGCTCATTATAAGTTCATCCAATGATTTGGGTGCTTTTATAAATGAGGCAATCACATTTTTAAGATCTTTTTCTCTCTTTTCTATAGTAGCTAACTCTGCTATGATCTTTGCATTTTCAGCGTTCAGCTTAGTGTTCTCACCAGCTATGTGACTTAGAGTACTCAGCTCTTTTGTCAGCTGTGAGTTTTGGCTTTTAAGCTGGCTGTTTTCCTCATTTAGAAGTGTGTGAGAGGATTTAATGTGATCAAAATCTTTCATCATTTTGCCTAATGAATCATAAAGATCTGTGGGTGATGAAGTGTGTGTGTCACAGTCACTATCACCTGAATCAGAATGAGATGAGTTGTAGTGTACCTCATCTTCTTGATCTTGTTCTTTGACCATGCGGCAGATCAAAGCCACTTCTTATGTATCACTTGAGTAGTCAGCTTCAATTCAGCTTCGTCTTTTCTCTTTCTTTCTTGCATATGTTGACTCTCTTCCTACATCTGATCTTGTCTTTTATTTTCTTCTTCAATTCTTTTGACATATTCAACATTCTTCCTAGCCACTTCCATGTTGGCTACTTCGTCATATCTCTGGATCTATGTATTCAATGTTTTTGGGTAGAGGTCTAGGTCTAAAACCTCTTCCTCCACTACTTCTTCCTCTTTCTCTGGGCGTGTATTATACTGGAGCCTTCTTCTTTCCAGTAGAGTGACCAGCAGAGTGACTGCTAGTAGTCTGCTGTCTGTCAGCTTCTTCGCACAACTTGAGGCCTTTTTCCCAATACAAGTCGCAGGCTTGGGCCATGGACATGTTCTCAAAGTATCCCTTGGATTCGAGCGTTTTGACTTCATCAACTGATCTAGGCTCATTTTCAACGTCTGAAATGGCATCAGTGTCTCTTCCTGCTGGAATGCCTCCATCACACGGGCATCCATTTTTCCTTCTACCTCCTTCATCCCTGCTTCTAAGATTTTTCTCTTTTCAGACATAGGTACAACAGAGTGTTGGAGCGGCAGTGTTACTGTAAGTTTGCTGATTATGTCAGTTCGGACAAGGCCTTGTAGAGGGGTTTCAGCAAACATTAGAGTCATATCACCTTTCCCCTCAACTGCTTTTCCCTTTTCTTCAACTGTTTTCTTCTTCTTCTCAAAAGCTGCATCCTTTTCTTTCTCATCCGCCGACCCTTCAACATCTTTTTAGTATTCCTCTTCCCCTTTTTGGCATCATCAAAGGAGAGAGGAACCCCGGGAACATGCCAAAACATGAAATCTAGGCGGCCGATATAGTGAATTTTGTTTGGAGTCTGCGGAGTATGCTGTACGAAATTCTGAGCGGGTGGCTTTGGATTTGGCCGCCACCACTTCATTTCAGCCATGAGAAGGCTGAATTTGTTATTCATATTTTCCTCTACGCGCAGAAGTTCTTTCTTTGTGAAATTCTCGCAGCCCCATTCCATTTCAAGATGTTGTGGGAGGCATGCATTCTCATCAATATTTTCTTGCATCCTCCTCTTCATGTCATCATTATCGGCGCTCCGATCAACATTTTGTTGTACAATGCCTTGAAATATCGACTTGTTCTAGTAGCATTGTCTGTTGTTGTTGATACCATTCCCCGATTCTAACCACTATTCCGAAGCGATCGGCCGTAAGATTTGCATCCTGTTGTCCAAAAACCGAGTCATCAAAGCAGGTTTGGCAAAGCAATAGATTATCTTGAAGACCTCTTGTACCTCGGTTGTCACCTCGGTCTCGGTGGCGGCCATACAACATCAAAATCAAAGTCTCTTTGGGACGATAGTATATGTGGAAATAATCACCAGTCGACGTTGAAATGTCATTTGCTCCCGAAATGTTTTCTTTATCAAGTTCAGGCAGCTCAATAGAGAAAGAGAAAGTTTCTTCAAATGCATCATCACGGACATATGGTATGGATTCCACCATTACTCGTGCCTGTGATGTGCTCGGTTGAGTGGAATCTGCTGCAGCTTTGGGAACCTGCGCAGACGACTCGGTTTCAGCTGGACCTTGGTGAGTGGTTTGGCCAGCTGACTGAGCCTTAGCTGTCTTAACATCTTCTTCGGCCTCAGTAGATTCTACTAAATGAATTTGTTGTTCCTCAGCTGCACCATCAGTGTTCACTTGGTTTTATACCATTGATTTGGGCTTCCTAGACATGAATTTTGTGTTGTTTTTGAGTATTTTGAGTTATTTGAGTAGCCAAGCTATGTTGAGAGCCAATTATATTGAGTTTATAGTCATAGTAATGAATCGCATATCAAAAGAAGTACAAACGAGCAAACAACGAGAGATTGATTTGAAGAAACGTCCAAATGTGTCTGAATATTTCCATCACGGCAGCGTTTCGTATTTTGGCCATAACTCTCTCTACAAAATTGATATTGCGATAATTCAAGTGGCTATGGAAAACTAAGAGATAGGGCTACAACGTTCGGACATTTGGTGGGTGAAAAAACCGGGCGGGCACTACAGCGCCCATCGACGGGAGCTGCAATGCCCGATACAGGGCGACAGTGGTTTTTTTGGCTAGGCGGGCGCTGCAGCGCCCAACGCCCAGCGCTGTAGTGCCCGGGAGGGTGTTTTGTGCGTATGACATGTTCGGGCGCTGCAGCGCCCCTGGGCGGAATTTCCTATGTTCCTCCACCTTTTTCTTGAAATTTTGAGGGGCTATAAATAGATACATGGGAGGCTTGATCTAGGGTATGAAGGAAAGGCTGGGAATACACCCAAGATCACAAGAAATACATCAACTTCATCAAGGAAGAACCAAGGGAAGAATCGGGTCGAATCGAAGCTTGAGGATTGAAGATCGATCGAGAGATTATCCATTTCCCTAAGTTTTCTCATTCTTTGTGCTTTAATCTTTCATTTTAGCTTGTCATGAATATGAACAATTTGTCAATGGGTTGTTTATTTGTAATGAGTAGCTAAACTTCTTGTGATTTCTGGGTTTTGGAAGTAGATTAATTGAACTCTTGTTGAATGTTTTAATCTTAATTGAAGTTATTGTCTTGAAGCCTATTTGAGTACTTTGTTCTTATTCTTGTTTTATCATTTGGCCAATGATTTAGCAAGTTTGATATATTGATTCATAATTCGAGAGATGAGTTTCAATATTAGATCTTGAGTACTTGACATGAATATTTGCATAATCGAGAGGTTTGTGATTATTTGTGAGGATATATGATCTTTTGTGCATTTGGGAGTTGTGTATCTTATGTTGAGTAGAGATGCTAGCATAGATATTTCAAGCTTCACTTTATATACATCTCGAGAGGGAGGATAAAATACCATTGTGATCGCCTTATTGGTGTAGTGATAATAACTTTGACTTTGATTAAATCGGACAATAAGAGGAATATTAATTGAAACCATAACCGAGAATCCATTTCATTCCCTTGATAATTCCATTTTTCTTAGTAACTTGTGTTTTTGTGGTTAATCTTGTCTTTACTTCTACAACAATTATCAGATTTTGATCGTCTAAATAAAAATAAGATATCTTAGTTCAATACTTAGCGCATAAATTTATTAGTCTCCGTGGATACGATCTTGCTTATCGTATTCTATAAACTACACCGTACACTTGCGGTGAAGCTAAAAATAAGGCGAACAAGTAGATTCTGCTAAATGAATTTGTTGTTCCTCAGCTGCACCATCAGCATCATCGAAAGATGATGAGACTTGAAGGTTTGGCTCATCATCAAAATTGAACGTTTGTCGAGCAGCCTTGAAGTCTGGCTTACTCGTACTAGGAAGAACTTCCTCAGCTGAGTCTTTTTGATGTGCAGTTGGGGTAGACTCAGCTTCATCTGCAGATCCCAGGAAGGTTGTATCAGGATCATCCTGGGAGTCATGAAGAGCATTGATTTCCTCCTCTGAATCAGAAATTATGCTCTGAGGGATGCTCTTATCTCCTTGATTTTTACCAAGGGAAGTCTCAACCTCCCTTAGGCCTTCATTACCTCCTGCGCAGTCTCAATCGCAATGGGGCCTTGTTCAATCCCTTCACACAGCGCAATCTGTCTTAGGGTCTTCTACGATGGCATCCACATGAGTCTCAACTCCGTGGATTGCACTTTCATTGCCCAGTGTTAACTCCCTGGGGCGAAACCATCATGTGCCTCGATTCCGCATCGCAGCGTCCTCGGCTGCAGAGCGATTGGCACTTCAGTTGAGACAGATTCAACTGTCCGAGCTTTGTCAGTGACAACTTGATGTGTTTTCTTTTCTTGTTCCTTCTCCTTTTCGCCTCCTAGATTCAGGGTGGAGTCAGCTGCAACATTCTCCGACCTAGCTGCAGTGGAGTGAGTTTCCCCCCGGCTCACCACCGAGTGACTTATGTTGGGGTCACTCTGCTCCAGATTCCCTGCCTTGTCAAATGAGTGGTCAGCAGTAGGGGCAGGTTTAAGACACCTTCAGCAGGGGTTGGCTCAACTTGGTGCCCAAATTCCCAATGTCATCGCCAAATCCCTTAGATCCGTCTTCTGAGTGAGCTGGGGAAGTGGTTGCGCAATAATAGCAAGCGGCACCGCTATACCACTCCCAACGGATCAATTTCCAGTTGTGATTTGGAAGACTCTTTTGGTCCTTCCATTAGCTGTTGCTCATGCATCATCCTTGATTTCCGCATGGCTTGCTGCATTTCCAACTCCTCTGTCGCAGCAGCAGGATCTAAGTCCTCATCACTTCCTGAGAAGGCATCGAAGTGAGGATGGTTGTGATCGGTGGTTCCACTGAAAGGACAAATGTTGGCCTTCTCACGAGCTTCAGCTTCCTCTGCCAATCTCTCCTTCTTTTTTTCTTTGAAAATCTGCAAGATATCTAGGCAGTTATCTTCATCAAGTGCATGGACCACTGTGGTCAACCCGAGGAACTCCATCAGTTCTTCCTCTTCTTCAATGAATTCAGGTCTTTCGAATTGTTCCCTCGAGCGACTCAACTTCCATTTTCTCCATTCTCGCAGATGATTTTGGATGTCTCGATATGGTGGAGAGAGCATGATCACATCATCTTCATCTTCTACTTGATGTCCTTCTTTTTCAGGAATGGAGGGTAGCAGACCTTGCTGCTCTTCACCCTCAGCAACATCTGTCGCAGGTGGAGACGAAGTCCTATCGACAGGAGATTTAGCTATCTCTCTTTGCCGCTTGTTTCTCGCTTTGTTCCCCCACACTGGGTCTTCGATTTGTCTCTGCTGATCGGCCTCAGGAGACTGGGTTGTTTCATCAATAATCTGGAGACCGCACTTCTCCAGCAGTCTCAGAGATATTTTCTAGCTGAGTGGCAGACTCAGCTGTCTTCTCATGCTCTGAATGCTTGGTGAGTCTTCTTCTTTTTGTCCTTACCAGATGTAGGTCCCAAGGGGTGTGAGTAATGTTTAGAAGGGGGGTTGAATAAACCTTACCAACTTTTCGATTTTAGTCCTTTTAAAATAATACGAGTTAAATACACAAATTAAGTCCTTGAGGGACAAATAAGTTAGTTAACAAGCAAGATGTTAGCCACTCACTCAACTTTGATTGAGCCGTTGATAGAATAACTCACTGTTTAGTCTAAACCTTAACTTGGTTGTGATGAGATTTTCAAATAAAGACTTAACACCCTTGAATTTGGTTTAAGTTTGTTTTAATACTTGGTTTTAGCAATTTGTTAATTATCAATATGATAGCAAATTATCAAAGATATAAAATGATAAATAAATGCTGAAATGTAAATGACACAATAATTTTTATAGAGGTTCGAAAATGGGGTAATTCCTCTACTCCTCTCTCTCCAACTCCTGGAAAAATCCACTAAGTATTGATCAGAGTACAAAGTGATTATCAGTCCAGATACAAGTTTTGATCACACAAATGACTTGATCCTTTGGGACTCGATCCGAGATGGCTTGGTCACACAAATGGCTTCTCGTCCGACTCGCTTCTTCACGGGCGGCTGCCTTGCTACTTCAGCTCACTTGCTCAAGCTTCTTGGATTTGATCACGAAGCCCTCCAATAAATTGAGACTGGTTCGACCTTGAACCTTTCTACAATCCTCCTTGGAATGTAGACCCCTTTTGATTCTTCAAAAGTTTCCTCTTCAACAGGTTGAGGTTGTCTTTCCTTCACAGCTTGGTGTTGGATCGATTTCCTTCTAAGTAAAGGCTTGAGGATTTGCTTGAATGACTTGAGAATATTTTGCAGGTTACAGTTCGAATAATAGCTTGAATGGTTCAGGTTGTCAAGGTAACCTTTTCTCAAAGTGATTCCTCAGCCTTTTATAGTGAACTTTTAAAAATCTGCCCGTTGAAGAGATAGGTTGATTTTCAAAAGTCACTTGTGTTCGTTGGCTTGTCTTGTTGCAGTCCTTGATATTGACATTTCCTCGTATTAAATGGACATTCAACTTTTCAGAGTCTGACATAAGGTGTAGTGCTTCCCAATGGTTTATTCGTTTTGCACGCTTCTGGGACTGAGCACTTTAAGACATGGCAGCATGGAAGTATTACTTGTTTAGGTAATATTCTTGACTTCTATGCAACGGATTCTTTTCAGTTGTCTTGACTTGACGGCCTTTTCCCCAGGTGACTTGAGTCTGCTCCAATGATTGAAAGACTCATCTGTCACTTCAACTCATCTTGGCTTCTTAAGTTGACTTGACTTGCACTTCACACAGCTGTATCCCAGCTGATACTCCTTCAGTCCAATTCTTGACTTCTCCTCCTTGCCATACTTAGTTGTTTCACAGCAGAGTCTTCATTTTAGCCTTCAGTAGACTTCTTGTATATCCAGGAATAGCTGACTTGACTCAGCTCATACAACACTATCTATTACAATAAAAATTACAAGGAAAATGGGGTGCCAACTTTCTAGTCTAAGTTTTACATGGCATTCATCAAAATCTAAGCAATAAATTTCCCAACAATTTCCCCTTTTTGATGATGCCAAAACTTAAAACATACATACAAAAAGTAAATAGCAAAGATATATATAGACAATGTAGAAATGGAGAATGTATGCGTAGAATCGATCTTTTTATTGATCATAACATTCTTGTCCTTTACACAGCCTATCTCTTCAACGGGCATATTTTTGAAAGTTCACTATAAAAGGCTGAGGAATCACTTTGAGAAAACGTTAACCTTGCATACCTGAGCATTCAAGCAACTATTCATACTGTAACCTGCAAAATATTCTCAAGTTATTCAAGCAAAATCCTCAAGCCTAACTTTTGAAGGAAATCAATCCAACACCAAGCTGTGAATTAAAGACAACTCGAAATTATTGAAGAGGAAACTTTAGAAAAATCAAAAGGGGTCTACATTCCAAGGAGGATTGTAGAAAGGTTCATGGTCGAACTAGTCTCAAGTCATTGGAGGGCTTCGTGATCAAATCCATAAAGCTGGAGCAAGTGAGCTGAAGTAGCAAGGCAGCCGCCTTGTGAAGAAGCTGAGTCGGACGAGAAGCCAGCTGTGTGACGAAGGAATCTCCATACTGAGTCCCAAAGGATCAAGTCAGTTGTGTGATCAAGACTTGTATCTGGACTGATAACCACTTTGTACTCTGATCAATACTTAGTGGATTTCTCTAGGAGTTGGAGAAGAGAGGAGTAGAAGAATTACCCCATCTTCGAACCTCTATAAAAATTATTGTGTCACTTACATTTCAATATTTGTATTCGGCATATTACTTTATGTCTGCTGATAATTTGTGATCCAACTGATAATTAACAAAGTGCTAAAACCAAGTGTTAAAACAAACTTAAACCAAATTCAAGGGTGTTAAGTCTTCCGCTAAAAATCTCATCACAACCAAGTTAAGGTTTAGACTAAAAAGCTGAGTTATTCTATCAACAGCTCATTCGAGTCTGTTGAGTGGCTAACTCTATTGGTTAACTAACTTAGCTGTCCCTCAAGGACTTAGCTGTGTATTTGACTCTTCATTATTTTAAAAGGACTAAAATCGAAAAGTTGGTAAGGTTTATTCAACCCCCTTCTAAACCTTACTAACACCCCTTGGGACCTACACTTTTGAAAATGAAAAGGAGGATACTATCAAGACTATCCGAAGTGATCGAGGTAGTGAATTTGATGGAGAATTTAGAGTCTTTTGTGAAACAAAAGAGTATGCTCATAATTTTTCAGCTCCAAGAACTCCTCAACAAAATGAAGTAGCCGAAAGGAAGAATTAAACACTTCAAGAAATAAGTCGGTCCATGCTCAATGAATTTTCATTTCCAAAATATTTTTGGGCTGAAGCCGTAAGTACCACGTGATATGTTATTAATCGTGTTTATCTTCGTCCAAAATTGAATAATACACCGTATGAGCTTTGGAATGGAAGAACTCCAAATATTAGTTACTTCAAAATATTTGGATGTAAGTGTTTTATTTTGAATACTAAGGATCAATTGGACAAACTTGATCCTAAGGCCGATGAAGGAATTTTTATGGGATACTCTATCAATAGCAAAGCATATCGGGTTTACAATAAGACTAGTATGGTTGTTGAAGAATCTATACATGTCAAATTCAATGAAGCCTCGGGTGTTGAAAGAATACCCAATGATGAAAGTGATGAAGAGGATGTTGTTGAGCCAATTGTTCAAGATGATGCTCAAAATGATCAACCTTTAACCTCAAATGTTCCTCAAGAAGACAAAGGTGATACTTAGAATCTTCCCGTGACATTAAAATTTAAGGGAGATCACCCAAAATATCTCATTATATCTCAAAAAGAGCCTAAAAATGCTAAGGAAGCTATTGAAGATGAGGATTGGTTTTTAGAAATGCAAGAGGAGTTGAATCAATTTGAAATGAATGATGTTTGGGAATTAGTGCCTTGTCCTCCATCACAAACAATTATTGGTACAAAATGGGTATTTCGGAACAAACTCGATGATCAAGGCAATATTGTTCGAAACAAAACAAGGTTAGTAGCTCAAGGGTATTCTCAAGAAGAAGGTATTGATTATGATGAAACTTTTGCACCCATAGCACGTTTAGAAGCTATTCGTATTTTACTTGCCTATTCTTGTTTTAAAAATTTTAAGCTTTACCAAATGGATGTTAAATCCGCTTTTTTAAATGGTTTTATTCAAGAAGAAGTCTATGTAATACAACCTCCGGGTTTGAAAAAAATTCAAGGCCTAATGATGTTTATAAACTTAAAAAGCCTTACATGGTTTAAAGTAAGCACCCCATGCATGGTATGATAGACTTAACTCTTTCTTTTGCAAAATGGTTTTACAAGAGGTAAATTTGATACTACTCTATTTGTTTTTGAAAAAGGGCAAGATTGCTTACTTGTTCAAATTTATGTTGATGATATCATATTTGGTGCTACTAATGAATCTTTGTGCAAGAAATTTTCTAAGTTAATGCAAGGTGAATTCGAGATGAGTATGATGGGGGAGCTCAACTTCTTCCTTGGACTTCAAATTAAGCAATGCCAAGAAGGGATTTATATTTGACAATCAAAGTATACAAAAGAGCTTCATAAGAAGTTCGGTATTGAAGAAGAATGAACCGCCTCTACCCCAATGGCAACCAATATCAAGATAGACAAAGATGAAAAAGACAAGTCGGTTGATGAATCTAAGTATCGAGGAATGATTGGTAGTTTACTTTATTTAACTGCAAGTTGACCGGACATTCTTAGTGGCGTATGCCTATGTGCTCGTTTTCAAAGCAATCCCAAAGAATCTCGTATGATTGCTGTTAAAATGATTTTTTGATATTTGAAAGGCACTATTCAATATAGTTTATTTTAGAGCAAATGGTGGAAATTACCCAATTGGGATAGGTGAGAGACTTTTATGACATGTAGGATAAAAAACATAGTTGTCTACCCACTTTTGGGGTTCTTTTACCACAATACCCTTGAGGCTTTAAATGCAAGCCTTTAAAGTAGGTAAGATGTATTTCTCTATCTTGTGAAATACATACATACATACGTTTGCCCTCATTTTTCTCTTCATTTTTTCTCTCTTCTTCTTCTTCACAAAATTTCAAGAAGTTCTTTTTGTGGTCTTTCGTAACCAAAACCGCACCAAAAAATCGAATAACAAGGTAATGTTGCTTCTCCTTTTAGTTACTTAATCTTGTTTAAATTGTTCAAGACCAACATATTTATAAAACATGTGAAATATATCGTGAAATGTGAATTTTTTTGAACCTAAGATGCAATGTGCACGATATATCGTGCCAAAATAAGCATTTGCCAAAATAAGCCTTTGGCACGATATCGTGCCAAAAATAAGCATGTGGCACGATATCGTGCCAAAATAAGCATGTGGCACGATATCGTGCCAAAATAAACTTTGTTTACGATATATCGTGCCAAAATAAACCTGCGCACGATATATCGTGCCAAAATAAGTTTGGTACGATATCGTGCCAAAATAAATTTCTTGACACGATATATCGTGCCAAAATAAGCCTTTGGCGGGATATCGAGCCAAAAATAAAATATTGCCGCGACGATTGCCAAAATAAACCTTTGGCATGATATCATGCCAAAATAAGCCTGGAAAACGATATATCGTTAAGCGATAACGATATCGTGCCCATATCTCTTCGCCTTCTTCACTATATCGTGCAAGGAAACCAAGGATTTCAAAAAAGATCCAACATTACGCCGATCCCATTTCTAACTCAACACACCAAATCTTACAACACAAACATCAACAAAACAACATTCATGCATATTATCAAGTAAAATCAAACATTCATACACCAACCACTAAAGATTTCAAAAAAAAATCCAACATTACATCCAAAATACCGAAAATTTATTAGAAAACTCTAAACCCTAAACCCTAACCTGAGATTATGTTTGTGTTCTTTTTTTTTTTTTTTGCTTGTTACTTTTTGCTTACACCTATTTTGTCTTGGAGTGGGTGTAGTATACGGTATTGGGGGAGGGTTATACGGTTTTGACTTGTCATTCAATTTCAAAATTCAAAAAACACTCAACTTAAAGAAGGGCAATTTTGTCAATTTGAGTAGAAAAGAGTTTTGTTATGTTGGTGGGTAGAAAAGAGTACCCACTATCCATAGTGGGTACTTAAAAAATTTCCCCTTTATTTTATCCAAAGAATGAAAATTTTTCTCTTAAAAGATATAGTGATTCGGATTGTGCGGAAAATATTGATGATCGTAAAAGTACATTCGGATCATGTCAATTTTTTGGCGGTTGCCTAGTATCTTGGTTTTCAAAGAAAAAAAATTGTGTTTCATTATCAACGGTCGAAGCCGAATATATTTCCACGGCTTTTTGTTGTACTCAATTGCTTTGTATGAAACAAACCTTAGCGGACTATAAATGTTCTTTTGAAAATGTTCCTATTTTTTGTGATAACATGTCCGCCATAAATATTGCTAAAAACCCGGTTTATCATAACCGTACTAAACATATTGGGGTTCGTCATCATTTTCTAAGGGATTGTGTTTCCAAACGAAAAATTGAGATGTCTTTTGTTCCGTCTCAATACCAACTCGCGGATATTTTCACAAAACCATTATCCGTCGAGTCCTTTGCTTCAATACGAGCTCGGTTAGGCATAATGCATATTGAATGAGGTCTATGATTGCATTTTGTATGTTTTTAAAACTTAGGGGTAAAAATTTGTTTTTTTGTTGAAAATACGGATAGAGACTGGACTTTAGTTTCAGACACAAGTTGACCAAGTTTTCGACCAATCGACCACACCGGTCGATACCCTGGTCAACCGGTCGACCAGAGCTTTTCAGAGACAAATATAGTTTATGTCCAATACTTAGCCATTTTTGTTCTTTTCTTCAAACTCGAACCCCTTTGCAAACTTCACACACAATTCACTCAAAATGAAATTTGTTGTATAATTTCTATATCTTGGGCTTCATATTGCTCGTTTACCATCATTGTTGCTCATCTTTACCGATTAATTGGTAAGAATTCTTCTCCCTTATCTCAATTGGGTTGAACCCTTGGGAACATGGTTTAATGTAAATGTTTTGATATAATTCATATATATTTGTTATGAGCATATTGATTATTTTGGTTGAATGTTGTAAAATTGTATTTTGTAATGCAAATTTTGGATTGATTATATTTACAAGGACTATATACCTCTTCTTTTTTATTCAACACACACCAAGTGTTTGATGAAATGTTTCATTGAAAATTTCTTTAATTACATGATTCTCTCGATTTCACGGGTCCTATAAGTTTTTAGAGATCAAGTTTTGCTAATCACATGAGCTTTTGCAAGTCAAATGATCAACTTTTTCCTTTTATTTGGAATTTAAGCTTCTATGTTTGATAAAGCTCGATAAATCGATAATATTGCGCACTTTGATATGAATGAATGATGTTTTTGTCGTGCTAGCATTCTTTTTGATGATTCCAAGGGTGAGAAACAGGAAATAAGCTTTTTAGCTCAAAGAAGCTAAAATAAGCTCGCGAAAAAAGCTATAAGTTATGACTCTTAAAAACCAAAAATTGTGAATCATACTTAGACCATTTGATGTATTTTGGACTTTTATAATTGTCTAATGATGTCATTTTTTGATAGGGGGCTTCTACGCTCATGATATTCAAGTTTATATTGTAAAAGCTGAGCTTTTAGCATTTAATTATTACTTCTATTTACTCTTGATTGTACATGTTGATAGGGGGAGCTTTTATAAAATGTTTTTGACAATCTTTGCTCCTCTCCTTGTGTGTTTATATCGTATTTGTGATTATTATCCGGAACAATGCGGTTTGTTTTTAAAATCGATCTCCTAAAATTGTTTTGGTTGTAATCATCAAAAAGGAGGAGTTTTTAGATAAATGTTTTTATCATGATTTTGATGATTATGTTTAAAATGTGTTTATTCACCAAAACAATGTCTCCAAATATTGTTCAAATACTTCTAAACGTTTTAAATTATTTCTCGAGCATTATCTTGAAGTTTATTTCTCGATTATTCAAAACAATTCATTTCAGGCGATATTAAAAGTGATTTTCATATTTTAAAGTGTTTTTAACATTTACCGAATACCATTCAGATAAAACGGTGCCCAAAAAATAAAGTCGGAATATTTTCACCGACCGAAAACTCCCTGGAATTGGCTGACCGGTTGACCCCTAGGTCAACCGGTGCCTGAAGCATAAGATCACAATTTTGGTCGACCCCTTAGTCGACTGGTCGACCACATCGGTTGACCAAAGATTGGATGCCCATTGTCCTCTGTTTTACTCTTCTGATTCTTTGCAGGTACATGTCGATCTCTTGGTCGACCGATCGACCAAGTGGTCGACTGGTTGACCCCTCCCTGTCGACCTATGTGGTGCTCCAGCTCAACGGACTAATTTTTGAAAATTTGTATTGGTCGACCGGTCGACCACATGGGTTGACCAGTGTAAAATCAGACGATTTTTGAGTTTTTGGGAGACAACTTTTCCTGGTTTTAGGGAGTTGATTTGTAACAGTTATATTGATGATTTAATCTGCATTTCTTTTTAGATTTCACTCCCCAAGAGGAGCCTATCCATGTACAAGACCTCTCCTATAAATAGAGGAAGATTTAGAGCAACAACACAACAACACAAGCAAATACATACAAGCAAACATTTTGTTCTTCATTTTCATAATTCTTGTTGTAATAGCCTAAGCTCTTGCACTTGCACATTTTTGAGGTCTAGGCTTTTCATTCTTTATTACACTTGCACTCAAAGTTTGTATACTTATTCATCGAGTTGTAATTTTGAATTTTGTCAATCATCCAAAACAAGATATCCTTGTTGTTGCTCTTGTGGTAAGAGTACACTTGGGTGATCTTAGGTGTTGAAGAGTGTGGTACTCTTCATAGGTGAAGGAAGATTGTGATAATCTCCTTGAAGGTGTTGTAAGAAGATTGTGGTAATCTTCAAAGGTGGTGGTGTAATAATTTTGGTATTTATTAATAAAATTTCTTTTTTCTTTTTCAAAACCCATCCCGGATATACTGGGGTGGTAGAGCATGTAGTCCCTACGTGGGGTGAAACTCTTTAAATCAACGTGTGTTGTTTATTGTCCGCATTGACAGTCTTATCTTTGTGTGTTCATTCGAAAAAGAGGGCGAAACTTGAAAAACCAGCATAATCTATTCATCTCCCTCTAGATTACTGTAGCCACTTGGACTAACAAGTTATTGGAGATGTTAGAGATGGCATAAGAACTATATCCAGAGCATAGCATGAATCTATGTTCACTTGTTTTATTTCCCAAATAGAGCCTAAAGATGTGTCTCAAGCATTGGATGACACACATTGGATTCAAGCCGTGCAACAAGAGCTGAATCAGTTTGAAAGAAACAAAGTATGTGAATTAGTTCAAAGGCCAACCCACCAAAATGTTATTGGTACTAAGTGGGTTTTTAGAAACAAGATGAATGAGGAAGGATCTATTGTAAGAAACAAAGCAAGATTGGTAGCCAAAGGGTATTGCCAAGAAAAAGGTATAGATTTTGATAAAACCTTTGCTCCTATTGCCAGATTGGAAGCAATAAGGATGTTTCTTGCTTATGCTGCACACAAGAACTTTACTGTATATATCAAATGGACGTGAAAAGTGCATTTCTAAATGGACTATTAGAAGAAGAAGTGTATGTTGAACAACCTCCAGGTTTTGAATAGAAAACTATTGGAAATAAAGTCTACAAGCTCAAGAAATCATTATCTGGATTGAAACAAGCACCAAGAGCATGGTATGATACATTGTCTCAATTTGTAACTGACAATGGATTCACCAAAGGCAAGGTTGATAGAACACTCTTCAGGATTCAAGATGGAGAGAGTATACTGCTTGTTCAAATATATGTGGATGACATCATTTTTGGTTCCACAAATAAAGAGTTGTGTGACAAGTTCTCAAACTTCATGCAAGGAAAATTTGAGATGAGCATGATGGGAGGCTGACTTTCTCTTAGGACTTCAAGTCAAACAATTGAAGGATGGAACCTTCATAAGCCAAACCAAGTATACCATAGATTTGATGAAGAAATTTGGTATGGAAGAGAAGTCCTCTGTGAAGATTTCTATAAATACATCAGTCAAGATGGACATGGATGCAGATGGCAAAGCTGTTGATCAAACCAGATATAGAGCTCTTATTGGATCTTTGCTCTATCTAACAGCAAGTAGGCCAGATATCACCTTTGCAGTAGATGTATGTGCTAGATTTCAATCTGCATCAAAAGAGAACCACATGATTGCATCTAAGAGAATCCTAAGGTAATTGAAGGGATGCCAGGAAGTCGGCTTATGGTATCCAAAGGAAGAAGGATTCAAGGTCGGTAGATACTCGGACTCGGACTATCTTTGGATGTAGAGTTGATAGGAAGAGTACTTCGGTACATGTCAAATGCTTGAAATAGGTTAGTTTCTTGGTTCAAAAAAAAAATTCAATAGCTACATCCACAAAAAAACAGCAGTACATAGGCATGGCAAACAAGCCCAAGTCTTGTGGATGAGACAGCACCTGAGATTCCAATTATGTGTGATAACACAAGTGCTATTATAATCACTCAAAATCCAGTATTGCATTCAATAACAAAGCACATTATGTTAGATATTATTTTATAAGAGATCATGTTGAAAAAAATAGACATCACCTTGATATACATCTCAACTGATAAGCAGTTAGCTGACATATTCACAAAGCCATTATGTGAATCAAGGTTTGAAGAGCTCAAGAATGAATTAGGGTTAAATGAGTTGATTTAGAATGCTTAGAAGACTCAATCAGTAGAGATAAAAGATGAGAAAATGGAAAACAAACAAGTTTCACAATTCAGCCAAGTGAAACAGCACAGTCGGGTCAACTGTACCAAGTTAGCTGACAGCTGAGTTATGATATGAAAAGAGAGAAGCAGAGCTAAGTCACTTTGGAAGAAAGTTGAATCATTTATGAGCTTAGTGACAAAAACACAGTCGTTTTATTCGAGCGGGAATGTTTTTAAGTATGACAAAAATGTAATTATGATGTCAGCATAAAAGCTCAGACAGTTGGAGAGAATATCACCAAAGAGCATAGTGGAATTAACAAAGCTCAGACAGCTGAGTCTGTCCTAGCTGAAATTTCCTCTTCTGAGAAGCTCAATGAAGCTGCTGCCGCAGCCAAGGCAAAGGATGGAGAGGCCCTGGGAGTTGAAACTCTGGGCTATGAAAGTGCAATCCAAGGAGTTGAGACTCTGAAGGATGCCACTGTCAAAGACCCTAAGACAGTTGAGTCTGTCGAAGGGATTGTTGAAGGCCCTACAACAGTTGAGATGGCTGGGGGTAATAAAGGCCTAGGGGAGGTTGAGACTTCCCTGGGTAAATAGCAAGGTGAACGAAACATTCATCAAATTGAAAAGATGTTGTAGAATATGAGATCAACGCCCTTCATCATTCCCAAGAGCACATAGACACATCATTTTTGGGATCAGAGGATGAAGCCGAGTCCGCACACCCTGAAAATTCTTCAATGGAAAAGGCTGAGGATGTTCTTAAATCTCAGAGCTATGTCAACTAGCATAAGATTCAATTTTGATGATGAGACATCTCCTAAGGCCACATCAAATTCAGATGACACTGATGATACAACTAAGGACCAGGTCACTCAATTGGAAAAACCTACTGAGACTGAAGAAGCTGTTAAGACAATAGAGGCTCAGTTCACTAAGTAAACACACTCCACCGCTCCACACTAAAGCAGTCACCGCGTAGGCTACCACAACTAAAGCAAGAATGCGACTCCAACAAACTCACTCGCGAGGCTTCCATAATCGCAACATCTGCGATGATGCGATGCAGCCAGACTGAGTACAAAGAGCTGGATCATTGCTGGAAATTCAAAACAAACCCCCCAAGGTGAAGCTTCGGGGATACCGTTTGTATGCAATGATGTTTTTGAAGATATATTCCCATTTACTGTTGAGCTGCCCGACATGGAGAAAGAGTCTGCCAGAGATCAGGGGAAGTATACCGTGCAAGAAGAGCCTGTTATTCCTACAGATTCGATTATGCCAATGGACTTTAACTTCAATGTAGTGTGGCCGGAAGTTGAGTCAAATCCGACAGTTGAGTTCCGTGAAGCCTTCAAGAAGATATGTGAAGAGATTGAGAAGATGGAACACCACCATACATCTCTGGATCATAGATTGGACAATCGGGATACTACCCTCACTGTAGATTTGAGAGGGATTATTGCTCGGATAAGGGAATGGGCTACATAGCAGATAGCCATGCGTTCGAAGAAGGTCCATTATTGCAAGGCCTAATTTGCAAAGATGCTAGTGTGGAGTGCGGACACTTCAATGTTTCAATAGAGAATGAAGGAATACATGGTGAGGATGGAAACCGCTCACAAGTCGTATATGGAGTTGCTTAAGCACTATTACCAATTACTCTCATAGAGAACAACATGAATGACAAAGTTCAGTCTTCTTATGGTTGAATGAAATTGGTGACAACTGAGTCGAAGGCTACTCGCTCAGAGTTCCGAAAAGCCTACTCCACAGCAGACTCAAAGCAGTATCCTACTATCAGCCGACTGGATTTACTCATGAGTGGTTTATTCCCTGGGCTAACCCTTTCATTTGGTGATGATTCCAAAAAGAGGAAAGATGAGGCCCTAAAAGGATTGAAGGAGGAGGCGAAGAAAGGAGATGACAAAGCTAAGTTTAAAGGAAGTTCAAAAAATCTTCCTTTGAAATTGATGTATGCTGAAACCCCGCAGCTAAGTGAAGTCACAGCTTCCATTCTCAGCAAGCTACCCTAGAACCTGCCTATTGAGAAAGATGAGTTGGCCATGAAAGATAAAAGGAAGGCCATCGAAGCTGCATTCGAGGAAGTATCTGAGAAGCAATCAACTCGCGTTCAGGAAATTATGAAGCTATATGATGGTCCTCCAGCTGGAAAGGACTATGCTGCAATTAGATCCCCAAGAGACATTACTATGCCTGATGCTGGATCTGAGCCCAGATCTCTAGAAGAGTTTCAAACTCTAGAAGCAGAAGGTTATTTTCATGGAATAACTCTTCCTCAAGCCTGGATTTGTATTGGGAGAAGGGGTTGAATGTATGCAAATCAACTGATAAGCAGCTAACTTCCAGCAGTCACTCAGCTGGAAAGTCAAAGCTCCAATACAATATACTCCCATAGGAAGGGGAAGACATGGTGGCGGTGGAAGAGGTTCTCAATCACGGCCAAGACAAAAGGATGTTACGTATGTTTATCCACAGAAGAAAGGGATCATATACTGGGCTTGATATGACCGTCTTGCTAATCTTGAGGTGGCACGCAAGAACGCTGAAGATGTTAGGAGGCAAGAAGCTGAAAATGAGAGAGTGAATCAAGAATGGCTTGAGAGGCAGCGAAGGGATGACCCTGCTGCTAAAAGAGCCTATGAGAAGAAGAAGAAAGATGAAGAAGAGAGGAAGAGGAGAAGACCAGAAGATGACAGGAAGAGGGCTGAAGATGAAGAGAGTAGAAGGAAGCATCAAAGGCATTGAGGTGTGCTGCGAACCCCTTCATGTATTTTACTTCTTTGTAAATACATATATTTAAGTCTTCTGTAATAGCTCTGTATATTTCCCGGTAATTTTCATTCTCTGTTTAACTTAGCTGAGATACATGTTGAAAAGTTGTATTCTTGTATATCTTTGTTACTTGATGTAAACATCTTTGTAAAGGAAAATAATGTTATGATCAATAAAATGATTATTCATAAGCATACATTCTTTGTTACTGCACTGCTTGTATTTTTGCTTTTTACTTGTATGTTTTAAGATTTGGCATCATCAAAAAGGGGAAATTGTTAGGAAATTTATTTGTTAGATTTTGATGATACTATGTAGAACATAAACTATGACGTTGGCACCCCATTTTCCTTGTAATTTTGTATTGTAATAGATAGGACTGGAAGAGCTGAGTTAAGTCAGCTAAGTCAAGATTACAAGAAGTCAACTGCGGATCGGAATGAAGACTCTGTTGTGTGTCAGCTGAGTATGGCCAAGAGGGAAGACAATGACTCGACTGAAGAATAGAGTCAGCTGAGGATCAATTGTGAGAAGTGTCAGTCAAGTCAACCTAGAAGAGTTAAGTCTATCAGTTGAAGTGATAGTTGAGTTAATCCTAAGATTGAAGCAAACTCAAGTCACCTGGGATAAAAGTAGCAGTCAATAAAGACAACTGACTTTGATCCATAGGAATAAAGTCAAAAATGTTACTCGATATAGTAATATGTCAAGTTGCCAGGTCTTAAAGTGTTTGGCCCAGAATTATGCAAAAGGAATGAGCCAATGGGAAACAGTGCATCTTATGTCAGAACCTGCAAAGTTGAAGAGCCAATTAATACTAGAAAATGTCAACATCACAAGAGTTGCAGACCAAGACAAGACAAGCCAACGAACATAAAGTGACATTTGAAACTAGCCTATCTCTTCAACAGGCAAATTTCAAATGTGCACTATAAAAGGTTGAGGAAGCATTTGAGAAAAGGTTACGAATGACACTGATCTTTTAAGCAATATTCAAGAAATTAACCTAGAAACTCTCAAAGCTTATCGATAAATTCCTCAAGCCTAAAACTCAAAGAAACGCGATCCAACACAAGCTGTGAAGAGAGAGACAACTTCAATCAGTTGAAGAGGAAAACATTTAAAGATCAAAAAGGGGTCTACTTTCCAAGTTGAAGGATTATAGAAAGGTTCCAGGTCGAACCAAGTATCAAGTTTGTGGAGGGCTTCGTGATCAAATCCAAGAACTTGAGAAGTGAGAAATAAGCTGAGTAGCAGGCGGCAAACTACCTCGTGAAGAAGGTAGTCGCATTGGAGTCGATGTGTGATCAAGGCGTCGTCTCAGGTCGATAACCACTTTGAAACTGATCTGTTATTTAGTGGATTCCTCCAGGAGTTGGAGAAGAGTGGACAAGAAGAATTACCCCATCTTCGAACCACTATAAAAATACTTGTGTAAATTTACTTTCAGAACTTACTTTCTTGCATATTTACTTTACATTTGTTGTTAGTTAATATTTGCTATTCAACTGATAATTAACTAAGTGCTAAATAAAGTGTTAAAATAAGTTTAAAATCAATCAAAGGGTGTTAAGTCTTCTATTGTTATAAAACCAAATCACCTAATTTAAGTATTGGCTTAAGCAGCCGAATTATACTATCAACGGCTCTATCGAGTCTGTGAGTGGGTAACTTAGCTGAATAGCAAACTTAGTTGTACCTCAAGGACACAATTGATTTGAGTCAACTTTGTTGAATAATTTTAAGAAGACTAAATTGAAAATTTGGTAAGGTTTATTCAACACCCTCCTTCTAAACCTTACTCCACACATATTTGAGTCACTAGTATGCTAAGAACACATATTTTTAGGATCTTTTATTTATTTTGAATTTCAATAACAATATTATATTACAATTCAAACATATTTATGATATTATTTATACACTTTTCGAAATATATTAAATTAAATTTTATTTATAAATATAATAATACAATTAGATGATTGTACATTAAAAATTATATTGTAATACGATTAAAATATATAATTTTTAAATATAATGACTCATTATATATTTTAAATTTTAGCACACTCCGTACATATATTTTCAGTTTTGAAATAACATTGTATTCTTTTTCATCCTATGTTATGAATTACATATTAGGATTTGGGTTATATCAAAATTTAAAAATATATAAATAAAAAATATATTCTAAAACAATCCAAAAATTAAAAATATGATATCACACTAAATTGTTTATAAATTTTAAACATTTTAAAAATTCAATTGAATGTTTTCTAAAAATATAATAACATAATCACAAGATTAAACTAATGATGTATATTGTAATACTAAATTACGATTCTAATACAATATTTTCGAAAATATATAAATTCTCACTATAATTAAGGATTTTATTAAAATTATAAAATCGTAAATTGATTATTTGATGAAAAAACGAGACAATATTATTGCCAATAATGTTGGTTTATTTTATATGTTTGTTTAGATCTTTTTGATTTTTTTAATACAATATTTAATAATGATTAGTCATACATATATTAGATTGTTAATGCATACTAAAATTAAAATGGACAAAATTAATGATAAATTAAAATGGTTTCGGACAACAAACTATTTTATTTAGAAAAAAAGATCTTTCCAAATTCATGTGTATAATATGAATTCTAATTAGACATACCTAAATTAAAATGTCAAATGCATACCATAATTAAGATAAATAAATTTAATAATATAATTACTATGATATTGGACTTATATATCCATTTTGCTTTTTTATTTTTCATAAACAAATATCTGATTTCGTTTTAGCAAGTGCAAATAGGCGGGAAAATAAATTTGGAAATAAGTTTCTTATTATATATATATAGATAGATATAGATATAGATTATCCTGAAATTCTCAAATTCGTCTTAGAAATAACAATACTAAATTTGACAGATTATCAAAATAAACATGAAATAGAATACAACATAAGTTGCTCTGATACCATTTGTTAGAATTGACGAAACAATTCATATATGAAACTCATGTGAATTTAGGGTTGACAATAGGGCTGAGGGCGGGGCGGGGCAAATATCTAAAGACTTACTCGCCCCATCTAGAAATGCGGTGGGGCGGCCCGTTCTAATCAGGAATAAATAAAATTAAATAAAAAACTAAAAAAAAGGAAAAATATTATATTTATAATACATTTATAAAATATTCTTTATAGTATCAATTTATAAATGCTTGTTATAATATTAATACATAAAAATTATATTATAATATATATTATATATGGAAGATATATACATTAAGTATATTTTTAAAAAATAAATATTCTAGGTGGGGGAAGGAAGTGATACCCAGACACGCCCCGCCCCGCCCCGCCACGGGTCCCAGGATGGGGCGACCCAAACATGGCGGACAAAAATAATCTTCTAGATTATTTTTTATAATGATTTAATTTTTTTATATTTATTTCTTGTAGTTTTCAATGTCTCAATGCAATTTTTACCTATTTTTAACCTATTTTGTTTGATGTGGTGTTTTCTAATATTATTTATGTTGTTTATGGTTTGTTTTTATACTGTTTTTAATGTTGTTTTGATTTTTTTGTAGTTTCAATGTGTTTTAGATGTTTCGATGATGTTTTTACCTATTTTTAAACTATTTTTGTTCATGTGGTGATTTTTATATTGTTTCCATTATTGTTTTCGGGTTAATTCTATATAGTATTCAATGTTCTATTATTTTTTTAGATGTTTCCATGATTTTGACATTTTCAATGTATTGGAACAACAATTGAATTGGATTTTTCTATTCATGTGTTATTTCTATAGTATTTTCAATGTATATTTTTTTACAATATGTGTTGTTTTATGTCTATATTTATTAATTGTTAAGATTTTAAGTATATAAAATTGGTTATTTAATGAGAGATAAATTGTTTTTTAAATTGAAATCTTATTAGATGAAACATGTTTGAAACAATTATAAAAGAACAACGTGAAAAAGCAAGGAGAAAGTCCAGACAATTTAAAAGTGTTTGGCCCTGAATTGTGCAAAAGCAATAAGCCAATGGGAAACACTGCACCTTGGGACATAAAAAAAGTGTTTGGCCAAAACAAATCAATTGAACCAACAGGAATAAAATCGCATTAGTAAATTGTTCTTGATAATTCAACTTTGATTTGCTCGATACCACTTGTTAGAATTAATAGAATTAATTCATATCCCGAATCATCACGTGAATTATCAAGAAACAATAGAAAATCGAAACCGAATCGGTTAAATCCATTGTTTTTGGGAATATTGAATCCTTGATCGGGTCCATAACTCCATTGGTCTCTCTCTATAAGATATTTTTGACTCCATAACCCTAATGAGAGTTCTTTATATACTAGAATTAGAAGCTCATCAATCCTAATTAACTAGTATTGGTCTTACTAAAGCCCATAATAGATATCCCTAGAGCCCTATTAAATTAGATCACTTAATTGGCTCCATTAAATTAGATAAATGCCCATAATATAATTGTAATTACATATGTAAGTCCACATGGGAAATTAATAAAAATCCCAACAATCTCCCACTTGGACTACATATGTCGAAGACAATTATATTGTAAAAACTTAAACTTGGCAAAATGCTATCTATCTTTGAGATATCCCCTTAGATACAATAGATCTCCTACATCAGTGTGAGATCAACGCGGCTTTCGTTAAAAATGGTAACTAGACCCATCAATGGTCACCACACCAATATATTAAATGACATAGATCAAGTATGGATGTGTAGCATGGAAATTACATGTAACGTGATCTCTAACATGCCTATTTCCAACTCATTCTTTATGAGATCATGCAAAATGCAAATTATTCGAGTCCAAAACCAAAACCTTATTCTTTATTCTCGGAAGATAATTTCAAAATGTGTCTAAACCTCGAAGAACATTAAATTACAAACTCCACCGAACATGCACATCTTTAAAACCGTACAACACCCATGCGAGCATTATGCTTGTAACACCTTAGTTGGTAAAACCTTGGTGAGCGTCGCAATGTGGAGTTTGTTTGAATATGTTCTATAGACTCGAATGACTCAATTATTTCTTTATTACAACAAGAAACTTGAAGTTTATGTGCACCTCAACTTCAATAGTTTATGTTGTTGGAATATGGTAAAACCGAGTTATTTGTCACATTATCCTCATGGTATGTCAATACCAGTCTTAACATGCAGCCTAGTGACAATACAACCATATCCATTGATAAGATGCCTCTTAACAAGCTAAAATTGTCATGTGGAATAAGCTATAAGTGTCTGCTTGGCACTTTCCCAAAATAACTCATCCAAATAACAATTAAGTATAGCTCAAACTGGATCTCTTTATTTTATTGGCATCAATCAAAATTGGAAACAGAAATACCAAATGATCTCCCAAAGATCTGATTTCCGATAAGTGAGCATATAAATTTTTATTCTCTGTAAATACTTTACAACCTCTTTATTGGCTGCTTCCAAATGATCCATCATAGGGTTAATATATGTCTAATAATCATACTATGCACACTATATCCGGATGTGTACATACTTGAAAATACAAAACACCTCTCACAGTTGATGCATAAATTGTCTTTTGTATATCTATAACTTTAGACTCATTCTTGGGGGGGGGCCAAACTTAAGTTCCTCAATAATGGGATTCTCTCCCACTAAACCTACGGTATATACAATCATCAACTTTATATATCTCAAAACAAACGAGATAAACTTAACGATGATTGTTTACCATAAACGAAAACATGCCAAAAATTTAAAATGAGCCATGAGTACCACAATGATTTTAAAGAATCTTTCGATAAATCTAAAATAAAAGTTTCTTTATAATCAATATCTACCTTTTGATGAAATTCATGACAACATGGTTAATCAATATCTCTCAACACTACCTTTGAACCTCCTTTTGGTCTTGATGTTCATCAATGATTAAAGAGCTTCCACACCTTTAGCAATTTGATGAGATCCGAAAGTCATTGGCATCATGAATTTCATCCAATTTTTCATGGCTTCCATTCTTGAGGTTGTTGAGTTTTCTCTTTAGAAACATTATCTTATCCAGACAAGGAGTTCCTTAACATTATCTTGATAATCAATTTGCATCTTGAACAATGTTAAATGAAAGCCTAATCATTGTCAATTGCAAATCAGAGGAGGAAGATAAACTCCTCTTTCATGATAATGTTTATAACCTTATTCTCCCCTCAAACTCAACTTCCTTAAGAACCTTCAAGTTTCTCTTCTCAAGTGACCTTATAGAGTATCTAACAAGCAATAACTACTAGTTCTTGAGTCCAATTTCCCAAATATCGAATGTTCACATATCAAAATTCCATAAGGGCCTTTAGCTAGCTACTGCTTAGATTAGAACCCTATTAATAATCCATGTCGTAATCCTTATTACTTCTCTTAGAGAGTTTTCAGTAAGGAAGAATGATTAATCATACTTCTTACCACATTCATAATTCTTTTATTGTTTCATATGTTTTGTACCATGTGAACTAGCATGCAAAGTTTTATTAAATGAGACAACCACATCATCAATGATAAAGAACCAACATGAATATTGAAAGAGAGCAAATTACTATATCCAAATTGAACAATTATAACCAAAATTTGCTCAAATGGAAATAGAAACAAAATCCCGAGTCCTTTCAATGTTCAATAACCTTATCATCAATGATTAAACCTAAATCTGTATAGTCTTAATTACAATTGTTTAACCATTACCCTCACAGATGCATCTTTTAGCACCAATTTGTAATTGGCTCCACAAGTAACTTTGCATTAAAACATATGTGAATAGTAGAACCAATATCTCCCACAAAACATGTCTAGGTACAAAACAAGACTGAATGAAACACAACAGAAGTGAGAAGTAAACTTTAACACGACATACTTACTTGGGACATTTTTGTCATGTATCCACCGTTCTTGCAAGAAGTAACAGGTGAAGTCCTCATCTTGATTCTTTTGCATTCTGTTTGTGGTGTCCCAGTTACAACCTTTATATCTATATCCTGAGGAAGAAGATGCTAAGTGAGTACTTTTAGTGTTATATCGCTCAAACTTTATTTTCTTGCACAATGAAAAATAATCTCCGAAGAGTCATCTCAATCTTTAGGGTGTTGTTACTAACTATAAATCCTTATTGTACAAGAATCTGAATAAAACCATAGAGAATTCGAACTTTATGAACTTTACTTTGAAGCGATCCTAATGTACTCCCGTATGTTCCATTTTTATTATAACCTTATTGAAACAAGATTAGTCAAGAAAATACTCGTTTCAATCAATATCTTTAAGGAACTACTTAGCACTAATCTCCTCATACATAATGCCCCAAAAGTTTTAAAACAGTGAAAAACAGTACAAATAAATTCCATATAGACAGATATTTTTCAAATACAAGCAGAAATATAATTCAGAGAATAACATTAAAATGCTCACTAAATCATGTCATAACATAATAACGGAAATTCATACTTATGCATGACATTAGAAAATGAGAGTGGGCCCATCTCGAGATACCTAACAACATTGATATTCAGTCTTTGGACAAGAGCATCAATTGTAAAACAAATGTAGTAATCAAATTTAAGTCATGTCAAACAATAACCTCCCCTTGGGCCGATTATTGTTTACATGGATAAATTAATAATCATCACGTATTTATTACCACATGTATGTCTATTATTCGGCCAAGTAATAACCTTCCTTTGGGCCGGTCATTATTCGCATAAATAATAGACACACACATCTTAATATTCCAAAATAAATAAATCTACACAATAGAGGTTACTTTGGCAACATATTGTTTCAATTAAATTATAATGAAATATCAGACATCAAATATAATCCTGATTTTGCCTCATATGTCTATCACAAAAGCTGTGAATGAGAGATAACTTCAACCAGTTGAAGAGGAAACATTTGAAGAAGCAAAGGGGTCTACTTTCCTAGTCAGGATTGTAGAAAGGTTCAAGGTCGAACCATTATCAAGTTTGTTGGATGGCTTCGTGATAAAATCCAAGAAATTGATAAGTGAGTTAAAAAACAAGAAGCCGAGTCGCAAGAGAAACCGAAATCAAGGCTATCTCCAGACTGATAACCGCTTGTAAACTGATCTGTTACATAGTGGATTCCTCCAGGAGCTGGAGAATAGAGGATTAGAAGAATTACCCCATCTTCGAACCTTTATAAAATATTTGTGTCATTTACTTTCATCAAATTTACATTCCTGCATATTTACTTATAATCTCTATCCAACTGATAAATAACCAAGTGCTAAAAATCAAGTGTTAAAAACAAGCTTAAAACAAATCAAAGGGTGTTAAGTCTTCCGCTGTTAAAAACCAAAAGCCAAGTTAAGTATATTTGATTTAAGCAGTCGAGTTGTACCATCAACAGCTCTACTGAGTCTGTTGAGTGGGTAACATAGATGAATAGCCAACTTAGATGTCCCTCAAATACACAACTGTTTGAGTCAACTCTGTTGAATATTTTTTCAAAAGACTAAAATCGAAAATTTGGTAAGGTTTATTCAATCCCCCCTTCTAAACCTTACACCACACCCCTTGGGACCTACAACTGGTATCAGAGTGGTTGGTTCATTGAGCCTTCCGCACAGGTTACTGAACTAGATCTCTATCATTTCAAAAGGTTAAGCAAATCTAATACGCATTCCTATGTTTACTGTTGAAGAATTTGATGATTGGAAATACGCATGCAGACTCATCTATCTGCATTATGTGATAAAATGTTGCTTGTGATAGAGGATGGACCACTGCAAATACTCAAAGTCAACACAGCCGTACGAAGAGCAACTGCAGCAGAGGGAGAGGAAGCTGTTGCTGAAGCAAGACCAGCCATGGTTGAAAAACCAAGGACTGAGTGGACAAATGAGTATAGAAAGAGATACAACATGGAAAATGTGGCCAAGGATATTCTCCACAACACGTTTGACAAAGACATGTTCAACAACGTCAAATCTTCCAAATCAGCAAAAGAGATTTGAGAAAAGATAACCTTAATTTGTGAAAGATCAAAGCAAATTAAGGAAAATACATTAACTGTTGTTGTTCAAAAATTTGAAAATTTTCAAATGCTTGCAGATGAAACTCTGGATCAGCTGGATAATAGATTTACTGAGATTACAAATGAGCTTTCAGCTCTTGGGAAAGATTATACACATAAGGAAATGTGTATGAAGATCTTAAAAAGCCTCCCAGCTGAATGGGAAATGAAGGTCATAGCCTTGAGACATTCAATGGACCTCTCAAGAACATCAAACCATGAGCTATTCTCACACCTCAAAACCTATGAGTTTGAGCTAAGAAGGAAAGACCAAGAGGAAACGGTTGTGCCCAAGATAGCTGGATTGATGGCTAGTGAAGGGAAAAGAGCTGACCCAAATGAAGACATAGACCAGGAGGAGATTGCCCTGATGGTTAAAAGATTCAACAAGTTCTTCAATGAGAACTATAAAAGGAACAAGGGTGAAACCTCCATAAGACATTCAACACCCTCCAAAGCAAGGGAAGACAGGCCACCCAAGAGAGCTGAGCATCAAAGAGCAAATAATCAAAGGACATACAAAGCTGACCAGAGAGCTAAGAACCTGTGTTGGAATTGCAGACAACCAGGACATTTTGCTGGTGACTATTCCTCTCCACCAATCAACAAGTACAGGAATGAAGAAGAAAGAAATGTCTTCAGGGAGAAGACAAGAAAAGAAGAAAACCATGTTGGCTGCTGAGACTGCTGAGCCAGCCAAGTGCAAAGTGGCAGCAGACTCATATAGTAGTGAAGCAGAGTACTCAAGTGATTCTGAGGAAAGAGGCTACGATCTGCCTCATGGCTAAAGAACAAGATCAAGAGGATGAGGTACATTCTAACTCATCTCATTCTGATTCAAGTGATAGTGATTGTGATACACACACTTCATCACCCACTGATCTTTATGATTCATTAGGCAAAATGATGAAAGATTTTGAGCACATAAAATCCTCACACACCATTTTAAATGAGGAGAACAGCCAACTTAAAAGCCAAAACTCACAGCTGACGAAAGAGCTGAGTACTCTGAGTCACATAGCTCTTGAGAACACTAAGCTGAAGGATGAAAATTCCAAGATCATAGCAGAGTTAACTGCTATAGAAAAGAGGGAAAAAGATCTTAAAAATGTTATTGCCTCATTTACAAAAGCATCCAAATCATTGGATGAACTTATCATGAGTCAAAAAGAATGTGGAGATAAGACAGGACATCTGATTTAATTCCTTTGTGCATAGTCAAACTCCAAGAGTGATTTTGGAGAAAGGATCTTCAAGTAATGAAGCATCCCAAAAACCCAAAATACCAAATATTGCACACACATCTATTCCAAAGCACAATCACAATCACACTGGCCTTGGATATAAATGGAAAGGAAAACAACTAGTTGCGTATGCTGAAAGGACAACTGAGAAGAAATCCAGCCGAGTCCCTCAGCAAACTCCAAACAGAAAATACACTGTGAAAAGCAAACAGAGCTACCAAAAGCCCCGAAATTTCATAAGAGAAATACATATAATGAGAATGGTAGAAACTATCCAAACTATGCTGATTGGAATAATGTGAAACATCCGCAAAGACCTATGGAATACAAGCCAAAATGTCAAAGACCTAAACCTCAGCAAAGGTCATTCCAAAGGCAAAAGAGCTTTCATCAGCACACATACGCACCCAAGCACTACACTCAGATATACCAGAACTACACCAAGAAAGCAATTGCTAAAACACAGACACAGGCATACAGACAAATGACACAAATGTATGATCCTAAAATCCCCAAGCAATTTGCTAATGTGCACTATGATTATGGCACTGATAGATGACAACCACTTAGAGTTAGACCATTTGGCTATAGGTTGGTTGGAGCATCTTATAGCACTAACCCTCAGGACCCAAACAAGTATGGGTACCTAAAAACTGATTTCCTTGATTGCAGGTTGAAGGAACAACTGAGTGCTAAGGAACCTGGTACATGGATAATGGTTGTTCTAGACATATGATAGAAAACAAGAAAAATCTATCAAGATTCAAGGAGATTAGAGGTGCAAAAGTTATATTTGGAGGAAATAAAGCTCCAGGAGAAATCAAAGGCATAGGATCCATCAAGAAAAATCGATTGGAAATCACAGATCTTGCTTATGTTGAAGGTCTCAACTTCAACCTGTTAAGTATCAGCCAACTCTGTGACAAAGGCTAAAATGTAGGATTCAACATGGGGATATGCCAGATCAAAGATGTTGAATCCAATGAAATAGTGCTGCAAGGGTCAAGGCAAAAGAATATGTATGTGGTAGATTAGTCTACTTCTATACCAAGCACATGTATGCTAGCAAAGAGCACAACCGAATCAAGTTGGTTGTGGCACAAGAAGCTGAGTCATCTGAATTTCAAGACAATCAACAAGCTTGCAAAGAGTCATCTTGTGGAAGGATTGGCAGACTCAGTGTACAAGAAAGAAAGTGTATGTGATGCATGCCAGATGGGAAAGCAAATCAAATCTTCATTCAAGGATAAGCCAAGTCCTTCTTCAACAAGGATATTACATCTGTTGTCCAGTTGAGCCAGCTAGCATAAGTGGAAACAAATACACCTTAAAGGTGGTGGATGATTATTCAAGATATACATGAACAATTTTCATGTGTAAAAAGAAGGAAACTTTGCAAAAGTTACCTCAGCTGATGAAAAGAGTTTAAAATGAGAAGAGCCAAACCATTATAAAAATAAAATCTGACAAGGGAATTGAGTTTGTCAATGGAATAATAACTCAGTATTGTGTTGAAAATGGCATTGCTCATGAGTTGTCAGCTGCAAGGACTCCACAACAAAATGGAGTAGGTGAAAGAAGGAACAGAATTCTCAAGGAAGCTGCAAGGACCATGTTAGCTGAAGCTGGATTGCCTAAGAGATTTTGGGCTGAAGCCATAAATACAGCATGTTATACTCAAAGTAGATGCATGATTAATAGGCAATTGACTAAGACTCCCTATGAAATTTGGACAGGGAGAAAGACAAATGTTGGATATTTTAAGATATTTGGATGTAAATACTTCATCCATATTAATGGCAAAGAAAATTTGAAGGCTTTTGATGCTAAAGCTGATGATGGTATCTTTTTGGGATACTCAGCTGAGAGTAAAGCCTTATAGAGTGCTGAACAAAATGACTATGGTCACATAAGATTCTATCCATGTGGTTTTTGATGAACCCAATGTAAGTGGAGAAGACATTGAAGAGTTAGGTGATAAGCTGAATCAGCCAACTATGCAGAAGAGTCCTTATGTTGAAGCTGAAGTGAGAGCACTCAATATAGATGAGGATGCGATAGCTGAATCTCAAAGACACTGGAAGGTCTACAACTGAATGAAGATGAAAGAGTTGTTCAAGACAACATACCTGCAAGACGGCTGAATCCAGCAGACTTACTCCAACCTAATGTGAGATGGCTGAGAGACCATCCACCAAAGTTAGTCATTGGAGATGTTAGAGATGGCATAAGAACCAGATCCAGAGCACAACATGAAGCTATGTTTACTTGTTTCATTTCCCAGATAGAGCCTAAAGATGTGTCTCAAGCATTAGAAGACACATTGGATTCAGGCCAGGCAAGAAGAGCTGAATCAGTTTGAAAGGAACAAAGTATGGGAATTAGTTCAAATGCCAACCCACCAAAATGTCATTGGTACAAAATGGGTTTTCAGAAACAAGATGAATGAGGAAGGATCTATTGCAAGAAACAAAGTAAGATTGGTAGCTAAAGGGTATTGCCATAAAGAGGGTATAGATTTTGATGAAACATTTGCTCATGTTGCCAGGTTGGAAGCAATAAGGATGTTTCTTGCTTATGCTGCACAAAAGAACTTTACTGTATATCAAATGGATGTGAAGGTCGGAGGAAGCTGTGGGAGACAACACATTGCAGTTAGGAGGCGAAGGTGACAAAAACACTAAGCAATAGAGTGACATTAATGACGCTCAGACAGTTGAATCTGTCTCAGCTGAGATGTCCACTACTTGGCAAATGATGGAGAGACCCCGGGAGTTAAAAGAGTCATGAAAGTGCAATCGAATGGATGGATGCCACAATCCAGACCCTAAGACATTTGCGTCACAAAGGGATAGACCCCCTAAGACATTTGAGACTGTCAAAGGGATTGTAGAAGGCCCTGCAGCAGTTGAGACTGCTGGGGGTAATGAAGGCCTAAGGGAGGTTGAGACTTCCCTAGATAAAGAGGTGAAAGAACAGAACATTCCTCAAATCAAAGGTGCTGCTACAAATGAGGAAATCATCGCCCTTCATGATTCACAGAACACATTGATACTTCATTTTTGGGATCGGACAATGAAGTTGAGTCCACACAACATGAAAAACTAACGACGGACACAATTGAGGATGTTTTTAACATTCAAAGCCAAGTCAATGAGAAGACGTCTCATATGAGGTTTAATTTTGATGATGAGCCATCTCCTAAAGCCTCATCATCTTTCGATGACATTGATGATGCAGTTGAGGACTAGGTTATTCATTTAGCAAAACACATTGAGATCGAGGAAGCTGTTATGATAACTGAGGCTTAGTCAGCTTGGCAAACAACCTTAAATGGCCAGAAGAAATCGAGTCAACTGCGCAGGCTCCCACAGCTACAATAGTAACGACTACAACTCAATTGCAGGCTTACACAGCTGCACCAATAGTTGTCGAATGACGCTGACACACTTGAGGCACAAAGAGCTGAATCATCGCAGGCACCTCAAAGTCAAGAAATACCTCTTGTGCGCGATGATATTTTTGAAGATACATTCCCATTCTCTAAGAATCTGTCCGACATGGAGGAAGAATCTTTTGTGGATTTAAAGAAATACATAGTGCATGGGAGCCCGTCATTCCCATAGATACGATTGTGCTAGCATACTTCAACTCTGATGCAGTGTGGCCGGCAGCTGAATCAAATTCTACAGCTGAGTTCCGTGAAGCCTTCAAGAAGATTTGTGAAGAGATTGAGAGATGGAACGTAACCAGGCCTCTCTAGACTTGCAATTGGAAATTCGAGATGCCACAAGTTGGATATGGAGCTACTACAGCACTTTCACAAGACTGAGATTGCCCGACTCGAGAATAATATGAATGAAAATTTCAGCCTTCTCATGGCTAAAATGAAGATTGTGTTAGCCGAGTAGAAGGCTACTCGCTTAGAATTTCGTAAGGCGTACGCTGCAGAAGACTCCAAGCAAAACTCAACGAACAACCGACTGGATTTCATCCTCAGTGGATTATTCCCTGGGATACCTCTCTATTTTTGTGATGATGCCAAAAAGGGGGAAGAGGAGACCCTCAAGGGATTTAATGGATAAGTGAAAATAGGAGGTGACAAAGCTGAGGGGGAAGGAAGTTCCAAAAATCTTCCTTTGAAAATGATGTATGTGGAAACCCCACAGCTGGGTGAAGTCATTTCCTGCATTCTCAGCAAGCTACCTGTGAAACTTCCTATCGAGAAATATGCAATGGCCATGGCAGATAAAAGAAAGGCCATTAAAGCTGCATTTGAGGAGGTAGCTGAGAAACAAGAAGCTCGCTTTCAAGAGATAATGAAACAATATGGTGGTCCTCTAGCCGGGAAGGACTACGCTGCGATCAAACCCCGAGAGAAATTGCCATGACTGATGATGGATCTGATCATAGATCGATGGAAGAATTCAAAACTCTGGAATCAGAAGGCTACTTTCAAGGAATGACTCTGCCGTAAGCCTGGGACTTGTATTGGGAGAAAGGATTGATTTACTCGTAAAGCGGTGATAGCGCGTTGAGACTTCCAAAGAATCACTCACCGAAAGTCAAAGACTCCAATACAGTACACTCCCAGAGGAAGGGGAGCTGAGTCAGGAAGGGGAAGAAATGGTGGTGGAAGAGGTTCTCAACCTCGACCAAAGCCAAAAGACGTCTCATACGTAGATCTAGAGAAGAAGGGTATTATCTATTGGGCATGTATTCAACCATCTTGCTAACTAGAAGTTGCCAGGAAGAACACTGAAGCTCTTAGATGTCAAGAAGCTGAGAAAGAGAGAACTGCTCGTGAGTGGGAAGAAAGGAAGTGGAGGGATGACCCTGCTGCTAGGCGAGCATATGAAAAGAAGAAAAGAGAAGAAGAAGAAAGAAAGAGAAAGAGAGCTGATGATGATGACAGGAGAAGAGCTAAAGAAGAGAGAGGAAGCAAGAAGCAAAGGCGTTGAAGTGTGTTGCGAACCCCCCCTTCGTGTATTTTGATGTAAATACATTTTTCTTGTAAGTCTTCTGTGATAAGCTCAATGAATTTCCCTGTATTTTTCACTCTGTATGTATCGTAGCTTAGATATGCGTTGTACTGTCATATTATGTATAAAGCCTTGATACTTGTCGTAAACAACTTTGTAAAGGATAAGAATGTTATGATCAATAAAATGATGATTTAAAGCATACATTCTTTGTTACTGCACTGCCTGTATGTTTGTTGTTTACTTATTTCTAATGTTTTAAGTTTTGGCATCATCAAAAAGGGGGAAATTGTTAGGAAATTTATTTGATAGATTTTGATGATACCATGTAAAACTTAAACTAGGAAGTTGGCACTCCATTTTTCTTGTAATTTGTATTGTAATAGATAGAACTAGAAAAGCTGAGCTAAGTCAGCTATGTCAAAGATTACAAGAACTCAACTGTGGACCAAGTGAAGACTCTGTTGTTTGTCAGCTGAATAAGGCCACGAAGGAAGTCAGGGCTCGACTGAAGGAGAGTCAGCTGAGGAACAACTGTGAGAAGTGTCAGTCAAGTCAACTTAAGAAGCCAAGTCTAAAAGTTGAGTCAATCCAATGATTGGAGCAGACTCAAGTCATCTCGGGTAAAGGCAACATTCAAGTCAAGACAACTGACTGAGATCTGTTGATTAAAGTCAAGAATATTACTCCATTTAGTAATATGGCAAGCTGCCAGGTCTAAAAGTGTTTGGCCCTGAATTGTGAAAAAGTAATAAGCCAATGGGAAACACTGCAACTTGTGTCATACACCTGCAAATGCTAGAATGCCATTTAATATGAGGAAAGGTCAACATCACCAAGGTTGCAGACCAAGAAAAGACAAGCCAACGAACACAAAGTGACATTTGAAATTAACCTATCTCTTCAACGAGAAAAATTTGAAATGTACACTATAAAAGGTTTAGGAAGCTATTGAGAAAAGGTTACCTGAACCACGAACGAACAAGCAATATCAAAGTAATTAACCTGCAATATTCTCATATCAATTCAAGCAATTCCTCAAGCCTCAAACTCAAAGAAACTTGATCCAACACAAGCTGTGAAGAAGAGATAACTTCAACCAGTTGAAGAGGAAACTTTTGAAGAAGCAAAGGGGTCTACTTTCCAAGTCAGGATCGTAGAAAGGTTCAAGGTCGAACCATTATCAAGTTTGTTTGAGGGCTTCATGATCAAATCCAAGAACTTGAGAAGTGAGCTTAAGTAGCAAGGCAGCTGCCCTGTGAAGAAGTTGAGTCACAAGAGAAGCCAGCTATGTGATTTGGTAAGGTTTATTCAACCATCCCTTTTAAATCTTAAACCACACCCCTCTGGTCCTACAATATGTAAGTCCACTTAATTAGGATACAAATCCTAACATTCTATTCTTTTAGAATGATAAAAATTGTGAATTAGATCTTTCCATAAAGGAATGCACAGATCTTTTTTAAAAACTTTAATTTGGATTTTTAACATTAATCAAAGAGCTTAACGCCATAATCCAATATTGAGTTCTATAATAATTTTCTAATTCTGATTTGTAAACTAATAAAGGCGATTGAATAAATATTTTGTTAGTAAAATAGAAACCATCAGCCTTAATTTTGAGAAATTGTGTCTGGGGTCAACAATGCCCATTATCGTTAGTTCCCAGTTTTGTACCTGGGGAATTCATTTGATTCGAAAAAATATGTATCTTTGGATCTTATAAGATCGACCATCTTTTATTTCAAAATTAAGAACTCATTACGATATTATTATTTGATGTATTTTGTCTCCATCACTTGCTGCAGAACAAGACAAACCAATCACCAATAAATAGAGTTTGAAAATGCATCTATCTCTTCAACAAATACATTTGCAAACTGCCACTATAAATGGTTGAGAAACTTATGATAGAGAACACTTACGACACACAAGATTATTTGAGCAATCTGAGCAAAGTGTAAAATATTTTCAAGCAATACATTCAATCATCAAGCTAAACCTCGAAGTATATCGACCCAACACACTCAGTGAAGGAAAGAAAGCTTCAAACTTGTTGAAGAGGAAAATTGTTGAAGGTTGAAGGAAGTGCAATGAGGTTCTAGTTGAACCACACTTTGGATTTGTTGGAGGATTACATGATCAAATCCAAGAATCTGAAGGAACTGAAGTAGCAGGACAACCTTCTTGTGAAGAGCTGAGTCCCAGGAGTGAAGCCAGTTGTGTGATCAAGGATTGTTCGATCTATTATTCATTTTGTAACTCGTTGTTGTATTAGTGGATTACCTCCAGGAGTTGTACAAGAATGGATTGAGGAATTACCTCGTCCTCGAACCACTATAAATTGCATTGTATCATTTACTTTCAGCACATTTATTTCTTACATATTATATATGTTGATTGGTAAATTTACTAAGTCAACTTATAGTAACTTACCATAAAACATGTGTTGAAAAACATATTTCAATCTATGTGTGTAAGACTTCCGCTGAAAACCAAATTAGCTATTTTCATAAAAGCATCAAATCACTCAGCTGAGTTATTCTAGCAACAGCTCTGTCGAGTATGTTGAGTGGTTAACTCTACTGTTGAGGTTGAACTGAAGATTCCCTCAAGGACTAAGCTGAGTTGTGATTAAAACTCTGATCTAAAGGATAAAAATAAAAAAATTGTTAAGTCTATTCAACCCCCCTTCTAGACTTAACATAAACATCCCTTGGGACCCACAAATGTTATCAGAGAGGTTGGTTCAAAGACCTTCCGCACTGGTTATTGAACTAGATCTCATTCTTTTTAAAATATACAATACTTGCGGCTTTTTAAAACTTTCTTTTAAAAGTTATTATCATGGAAGCAAATCTATCTCAGTTTCCTGTGGTCACTATTTGATGATTGAAAAATTCCCATCCAGGGACATCTCTCAGCACTGCACGATGAGATGTGATTTGTCATTGAGGATGGACACATACAAATAATGAAAGTGAACATAGATGTGAGGGTTGCTCCTCCTGCTGCTGAAGGAGAGGCTGATGTACCTAGACACTTCATAAAGCCATGTTTAACAAAGTTAAATCATGCATAACGGCTCAAAAGATATGGGAGAAAATAACTTTAATTTGTGAAGGATCAGAGCAAATTAAAGAAAATAAATTAACAGTGGATTAACTGAATATTAGATTTACAGAGATAACAAGTGAGCTTTCAGTTCTGGGAAAGGAATACACACAGAAGGAGATATGTATGAAAATTCTAAGGTCGCTCCCAACTGAGTGGGAAATGAAAGTGATGGCCATGAGACGTTGCATGGACTTCACAAGAACCTCCAACCATGAGCTATTCTCAAATCTAAAGGCATATGAATCTGGGCTCAAAAGAAAGGAGCAAGAACAAATATATGTACCCAAGACAACTACTCTAATGGCTAGAGAATCAAATAAGGCTGAATCCAAGGACATTATAGACCAGGAGGTGATTGCTCTGATGGTTAAAAGATTCACCAAGTTCTTTAACAAGAGCTACAAAAGAAACAAGGGTAAAACTTCCAGAAGACACTCAGCTCCTTCCAAGACCAAGGAAGACAAACCACCAAAGAAAGTTGACCACCAGAGAGCTGATTACTAGAAAGTTGAGAACCTGTGCTAGAACTGCAGATACAACCAGGACACTTTGTTGTTGACTGTTCCTATCCACCTGTCAAGAAGTACAGAAATAAGGAAGAAAGAAAAATCTTCAGGGAAAAAAAAAAGAAAAGAGAAAGCAATGATGGGCGTGAAAACCGACACAACCAAGTGCAAGGAGATAGCTGAATCAGACAACAGTGAGGCAAACTACTCCTTAGACACATAAGAAGAGGCCTTGATATGGTTTATTGCCAAAGAACAAGAAGATGAGGTACATTCTAACTCATCTAACTCACATTCTGATGATAGTGATAGTGATACACACACGTCATCCCCCACGAATCTTTATGATTCATTAGGCAAAATGATGAAAAACTTTGAGCACATAAAATCCTCACACTCTCTTAAATGAGGAAAACATCCAGCACAAAATCCAAAACTCACAGCTGACTAAAGAGCTGAGTACTCTTAGTCATGTAGCTGTTGAGAACGAAGAGGTGAAGGCTGAAATTGCTAAGGTCAAAATAGACTTAGCTGGAAATGAAAAGAGGGAAAAAACTAAAAAATGTGATTACATCACTTAGTAAGTCATCGAAAACATTAGATGAATTAATAATGATCCAAAAGGAGATAAAATAGGCTTAGGATTCAATTCCATTGTCAATAATCAAACTACAATAGTGATTTTGGATAAAGGATCCTCAAGTAATGAAGGAGTCCAAAAGTAAAAAACACACCATATATTGCACCCACTTTCAATCAAAAGCACACCCATGTTTGCCTGGGTTATAAAGGCAAAGGCAAGAAGCCAGATGAGTATATTGAAAGGACATCTGAAACTAAATTCAGAAGAGTCAATCAGCAGACTCCTAACAAGAAATATTCCGTGAAGGTGAAATAGAACTACCAAAAGCCCAAGAGGTTTCAGCAAAGAAAGCCATATGAAGGGAATGGTGGAAATTATCCTAGTTAGGATGATTCGAATAATCAAATGAAATATCAGTCAAGTTCTAAGGGATACAAGCCTAAGTGGCAAAGACCTCAGAATCAAAACAAGTAATTCCCTAGGCAAAGGAACAAATATCAGCACACATATGTACCCAAGCACAACGATCATCACACACAAAAGTTTCCATATTATCCAAACAAAGTAAATGCACCATAAACAAAGTAAATGCACCAACACACTCACAAGCATATACACAAAAAGCACAGCTGTAAGTGCCAAAAGCGCCCAAACAATTTGCTAGTTCATTATGATTATGGAACTAATAGGTGGTAACCCAGATATGTTTAGGTACCTAAAACTTGGCTATAGGTTGGTTGGATCACCTTATAGTGCTAACCCCTCAGGACCCAGAAATGTTTAGGTACCTAAAACTTGATTTCCTTGATTGTAGGTTCAAGGAACAACTGGGGGTCAATGAACTTGGGAATAACCTATGCTGAGGTTGAGGGCTTTGCCATTTTGGCTTGTATCCCATATGTCTTTGCTGATATCTCACTTGATTGTTCCAATCAACTTGGTTTGGATCGTTTCTACCATTCCCATCATATGAATTTCTTTGCTGAAATCTTTGGGGCTTTTGATAGCTCTGTTTAGCTTTCACAGAGTATTTTCTGTTTGGAGTTTGTTGATGGACTTTTCTGAATTTTATTTCAGCTGTCCTTTTAGCATACACTACTGGCTTCTTGCCTTTTGCCTTAGGCCAGTATGATTTTGATTGTGTGTTGGTGTGGGTGTTGGTGCTATATATGGTGTTTTGGATTTTGGACTCCATCATCACTTGAGGATCCTTTTTGCAAAATCCCTCTAGGAGCTTGAGCATGCACAAAAGAATTGAATCATATGCCTGTTTTGTCTCCACACTCCTTTTGAGTCATTATAAGTTCATCCAATGATTTGGATGCCTTTGTGAATGAAGCAATCACATTTTTAAGATATTTTTCTCTCTTTTCAGTAACAACTAATTCTACTTAGATCTTGGCATTTTTAGCCTCCGGCTTAGTATTCTCATCAGTCACTACTACAAAAAAGCTAATAGACACCGATTTAATCTATTAGTAAACCAACCGGTGTTAGAGCCACTAGTGTTAAAAGTCTGAACTTTTTGACACCGGTTTAAAACCGATGTCTTTTCCTTTAAGGACACCGGTTTTAAATTGGTGTCTATTTGTAAACCAACCGGTGTTAGAGCCACTGGTGTTAAAAGTCTGAACTTTTTTACATCGATTTAAAACCGATGTCTTTTCCTTTAAAGACACTTGTTTTAAACCGGTGTCTATTTGGAAACCAACCGATGTTAGAGCTACTGGTGTTAAAAGTCTGAACTTTTTGATATCGGTTTAAAACTGGTGTGTTTTCTTTAAAAGACACCGGTTTTAAACAGGTGTCTTTTGAAGAATAGACATTGCATCAAAACCAGTGTCTTAATATTTTTAGAAGTGGTTTTAAAAGGGTTGTTTATTTTACGCAAAAACACCGGCCCAAAGCTGCAAACAAACCATATAAATAAACAAGTCATTATGAACTCTAATTCTAGCAACCATCATAAGTTCACTACCAATTAAACATGAAATCCATTAATACTAAAGTCACCAATAGCCAAAATCCAACAAAAAGTACTAGTAGCGAAATTTCATTTCGATAAAACAACTATAAATTCATAATCCAATTAATTCCATCAACCAACAAAAAGACTATATAATTCAACTACAGGCAACAAAATCCTTATGATCAACAACAAAATCCAATTAAACATGGAATGTTTGACTTGTTCAGTTCACCCACATAGTATTTCTCCAACATTGCCCAAGCATCGTGGATGTGCCCGACATCATCAAACTCGTCTGTTGCGTCCTTGCCTGAAGGAAGAATATCAAATCAAAACTTTAAATGAAACAAAAAATCAACAATACGATCAAATCTTACTTAACTATAACGTGTGCAAAGAATATTTATTATTCTTTGAAAGATAACTGATGTTTTTTTGTAATTAGATTAAATTTTAGGGGTAGTTTTGCGATTTACCCATATTAATCAATAGGAATTACCTGTTGCAGCCAACAGTATTTCATCACCACCAGGATGCTCATTCAAGAAAGTGGTCTCATTATAAACCTGTTTGAAAGAACTCCAAAATCAGACATCAGCCAACAACAATACATGTCATGTTGCCATAACAGTTGTGTAATAAGACTATTTTCTATGCAGGAAAGTATTTGAACTATTTTCTATGCAGGAAAGCATTTGAAATCCCCAAGAAGACTATTCTCATGTTGCCATAACAGTTGTGTAATAATTTTTCCAAGTATTTATCACGGAATCCTAGATGACATAAATGAAAATTGATAATCCTGAGTGTGCCATAGAAATAACTGTAAGCTAAAGTACATATACTTGGAAGATGTTATCATTTCCTGTCAACCTAGTGAAAGGCAAAACATCTCAAAGACTCATGGGTGTACATATAACAATGGGAAGGGGGAATGTCCTTTAAGTTTCCCTTAAGCACTTGAGAAAGAAATTAGGAGGCACTTTAAATTAAGTTCCAATAACTGAAATTTTATATGGTGTTAATTAGCATATAACCAGTCTATTGTTAAACACTTGTATTCCATTGACAAATTCATGACAAGTCTGTCACAAGGAAAAGATTGTGCTATCTAATACTTGTGAACTGACTCCGTCCCAAGTCTATGGTTTACTTGTATATTTTGACCACAATATTGTGCTTTACTCATGATATATTTTGCAAAAGATACCCAAAATACTTTTCCAATAAAACTGTGCAGTACGGGTAGAATAAGTGATCCATCTCCATCGAACATCATTTTCTGAGGGCAGTTTGCTGACTTACACAATAGCAACTAGATAGCTAATGATCCATTTTGCTCAGTAGTGAACATAGCATTATCCATAAAGCACTTGAGATCATATTAATTACCTCTGAATTGCCACTGACTTCTGCTAAGACTAGATAACAATCTTAAAATCCATAAAAGTCCTCGGTCAGGGATTTAGGATAGTAGGGTAGAGATGTAATGAGGAAGCCAAAAGTCATATGCATCATATGAGGTCATAAACTATGATACATACATGCTCATTGGCTGAAACAATTGCCTTCTAACTTTGGTATCGCAGAAGTTCTGCAGCACAGGAAGTAGAAAAGTCAACGATGCTGCCAACTATCTTAACAATGACAAGCCAACTCATGAAAAACCTATTTGCGTGTATTAAGGTAGGAAAAAAGATTGAAAAGGAAGAAACAAATACAAACATTCAACATTTATATTACCAAGACCCACTTTTGTCCACCACCCATCTCACCCCCAACCCCCAGATATTCCAAGTACAACCCTATTAGTGCATATGTTTATCATGAAAATCCTACATGATTGATTACTTATATTATACATTCCAATCCTCATATATAATCACATATAGCAGGAATACCAATGAGCCTATCTCTATGAACCAGCGAAAAAACAAAACAAAACAAACAAAAAAATATGTCAACAACAACAACATACTGACCTCTCCTTCTATGGGTGCACTTATTCGCATATATTCAGACAACGAGAGCGGATGGCTTCAGTAACCTTGGAGGAGCTGTTGCAGCATAGTATGAGTCGGCAAGATGAACTATATATATTTCTCCATTGTTCTTCGGAGAGAGTGCTAGGCTTCCCTTGAGAGTTTGTCAACCTCATTCAGCACTAGAACTGATATTTCACCATACCATTTCATTAGCAAATAGAAATAAAAGAACTCACGACAACAGGCTAAAGTTCTGCAATACTTTCACAAAGCTTTTTCAAGAACCAAAAGAGAACATAGAAGAACCTTCTGATTACTACCAACATAATATCATTGCAATATTGGTATAGGAAAAAAGTGGCAAGCTAACAGACTATTTCAATAATTGATTCTGTTTACCCAGGAATAGAAAACACAAAAGAAACATGAGAGAAACACCTCCCAACTATTACCAGAATATTGAAAGATGCAGCAAACCTAAAGTTACCTTTGAACCCCTTCTTCCCCTTAGTGTCAATAGGTCGGTTCTTTGCCATTTCCTTGATTATCTCTTGAACCACATATTGGTCCTGAAATCCTGCATCACTAGGGCTCAGTTCAACATGGTGCGTGCTCGACAACGTTGTGAGCTCTACATCAATTGTTCTAGACCCAGCCTAGAAACAAAATTTTCAGTTTGTACTCAAACTAGAACCTTGAAACAATCTAGCAGTGAGATAAATATGTGGGTCTGAAAACTATGCATTAATCAACAATTATGTCAAAAAGATTGCAAGACAAAAACTCACGTCAACTTTCCAGTTCTTGTTTTCCACTTTGACCTGCAAGTCAATATTTAAACAGTCACATTAGAGTAACCACATTCAAATAGAACAGTGTGAAACTTGCATTGGATAAACTTCATTACGTTTCTCTAGAATCATCACTCACGAAATAAAGGGTCAAATTACATTTCTTTTCATATCATGTTTAAAACAAACATAGAATTCAAAATTGGGTAAGTAATATTTTCTTGTGCTGTCAAGTTTCTTTAAACTGATAGTTAGTTATGACATTAAGTATCACCAAATCAAATTCCAAATTTATTTGACATAGTCTTGAAAGAATATTAATAAAAACAGATCCTTTTATTTCTTTTGCTTTTGCAGGTAAATAATAGACAACTGATATGCTTTTGCTTTTATTTCTTTTACTCGCACTGTCCATTGACAGTTTGCCACACCTCCCAAATACAAATTATTAAGCAAAACCCAAGCAAAATTAAACAGCCAAAATTGAAAAGTAATTACTAAATTTTCACCTTATCAAAATTGGCACCAAAGATTTGTCTGAGAAGGGCCATTATTAGGGTTTTCTTACCTGACCCAGATGGGACATAGAACAGTAAATGGGGGCAATCTTGCTCTGTCACCTGTAATGAAACGCAAATAAAATTCATGTGAAAAAGATATATTAATAGATATTAATAAATTACGGCTATGGATTTCCAAAAAAGAATATCCATACATCAAAATGAGAAAGACGGGTAAAAAACATCCACAAAGACAAACACCATGATTATACCATTTCATACTCATCTGGAAAAATGCAAATATTCAGGGGAAGATCAATAAATATTTAAATTAGGTTAAAAGAATTTCCGAAAATGAGGAGTATCAATAAATCGGAACTTGCAGCAGCAATAAAATATTCCAAGCAAACTTACAGCTAAACTCTGGAACGGCGGTGACGAGCAGAGGTGACAAGTGGCGACGAGCAGGGGTTAAGGTTGGCAGAAGAGAAACAGGTGCTGAGGTTGGCGACCGGTGGAGGGGAGAGAGGCAACCGACGGAGGGGAAATAGGGGACGGGCAGTGTTAAGGGGTGTGGGCGACGGCGGGTGGAGTGGAGATGGGAGGTGACGGGCGATGGATAGAGGTTTGCAGAAGATTAATTTTACAACTTTTACTAAAAAGTAAAAACCTAGCTGTTTTCAAAAAAAAAAGTAAAAACCTAGCTAATTAATTATGGGCAATAAAGACACCAGTTGTAGAACCGGTGTCTAAACCCTAAACCCTAGTGTTAAAAAATAAAGACACCGGTTCTATAACCAATGTCAAAAAATGGGGTTCTAACATTTTATAGATACCGGTTCTATAACCAGTGTCGAAATATCTGGTGTCTAATCTAAAATAATTTATATAAATAGATACTAGTATCGAAATCCGATGCCAAAATCGGTGTCTAATTTTTTTTACAATAAACACCGGTTCTAGGAAACCGTTGTTGTTTATCAAATGACAGCACTGATTAAACATCGGTTTCTTACAAAACCACTGTTATATGGGAAAAGACACCAGTAAAGTCTTAAAACCGGTGTCTTTTTCATGGTGTCTATCAACAGTTTTCTTGTTGTGAGCTATGTGACTTAGACTACTCAGCTCTTTAGTCAACTATGAGTTTTGGCATTTAAGTTGGTTGTTCTCCTCATTTAATAGTGTATGTGGGTTTTGATATGCTCAAAGTCTTTCATCATTTTGCCACTTGGATCATAAAGATCTGTGGGTGATGAAGTGTTTGTGTCACTATCACTGTCACTAGAATCTGAATGAGATGAGTTAGAGTGTACCTCATCTTCTTGATCTTTTTATTTGGCCACGAGGCAGATCATAGCCTCTTCCTCAGTATCATGAGAGTAGTCTGCCACACTACTATATGAGTCTGATGGTTCCTTGCACTTGGCTGGTTCAGCAGTCTCAGCAGCCAACATGCTTTTCTTCTTTTCTTGTCTTATCTCTCCGAAAACTCTTCCATCCTCTTCATTTATGTATTTGTTGACTGGTGGATAAGAGCAGTCAACAACAAAGTGTCATGGTTGTCTACAGTTCCAACACATGTTTTCAGCTCTCTGCAAGTCATCTCTCTCAGCTCCCTGATTATCAGCTCTTTGATGTTCAACTCCCTTGGGTGGCCTATCCTCCCTTACTTTGGAGGATGCTGAGTGTCTTCTAGAGGATTCACCCTTGTTACTTTTGTAGTTATTATTGAAGAACTTGTCGAACCTTTTCACCATAAGGCCAATTTCTTCCTGTTCAATTGTTTCTTTTGGCTTAGCTTTCTTCCCTTCACTGGACATCAGTGCAGCTGTCTTGGGTACACCTATTTCTTCTTGCTCCTTTCTTCTCAACGCAAACTCATATGCTTTGAGATATGAGAATAGCGTATTATTTTAAGTTTTTAAAGGTCCATAAAATGTCTTAGGGCCATAACCTTCATTTCCCACTCAGCTGGGAGGGATGGTAGGATCTTCATGCACATCTTCTTTTGAGTGTACTCCTTTCCAAGAGCTTAAAGCTCATTTATAATTTCTATGAATCCGGCATCTAGTTGATCCAGACTCTCACCTGCAAGCATTTTAAAATTTTAAAATCTTTGGACTGCAACAGTTAATCTATTTTCCTTTATCTGTTCAGATCCTTCACAGATTAAGGTTAGTTTATCCCAAATTTGTTTGGCTGATTTGCATGATTTAACTTTTTTGAACATAGCCACTACAACATAAATGATATTAGGTAACATCCAAAAAATGTTACTATAGACAATAGGTAGCACTTTTATGGTGTTGCACTTGCCCGTGCTACCTATAGTCTAAGGTATTACTTTTATTAGCTTTTAGTGACACTTTTTCTAAGTGTTACATTAAGTTCTCTATTGGTAACACTTTGAAGCAATATTTTGTAAAGTGTTACATATGAATCTTATGTAACACGTTTTGTAACACTTTAAAAACTTTCTGGGTCTGCTGCTTCTTTGCATGTAGCTGGTTCAGCAGTCTCAACATCTAACATGGCTTTCTTCTTTTCCTATCTTCTTTCCCTGAAGACTCTTCTTTCTTCTTCATTTTTATACTTGTTTGACTAGTGGGTATGAAAAGTCAACATCAAAATGTCTTGGTTGTCTGCAATTCCATCACAGGTTCTAAGCTCTCTGATCAGCTCTATCAGTTCTTGGATTATCAGCTCTCTGATAATCAGCTCTTTTAGGTGGCTTATCCTCCCTTGCTTTGGAATGTGTTGAATGTCTTTTGGATGTCTCACCCTTGTTTCTTTTATAGTTCTTGTCAAAGAACTTATTGAATCACTTTACCATGAGGGCAATTTTCTCTTGGTCAATGGTTTTCTTTGGCTCGGCTCTTTTCCCATCACTGGCCGACAATGTAGCTCTCTTGGGTATAGTTGTTTCCTCCTGCTCTATCCTTCTCAGCTCAAACTCATAGGCTTTGAGATCTGAGAATAGCTCATGGTTGGAAGTCTTTGAGAGGTCCATAGAATGTCTCAGGGTCATGACCTTCATTTCCCATTCAGCTGGGGGGGCTCTTAAAATCTTCATACACATCACCTTCTGTGTATATTCTTTTCCAATAGCTGAAAGCTCATTTGTTATCTAAGTAAATCGCATCCAGCTGATCTAGAGTTTCACCTGCAAACATTTTAAAATTTTCAAATTTTTGAATAGCAACAATTAATTTATTCTCCTTAATTTGTTCTGATCCTTCACAAATTTAGGTCAGCTTATCCCAAATTTCTTTTGCAGATTTGTAAGATTTGACATTGTTGAACATGCCTTTGTCCAACGTTTTGTAGAGAATATCTTTTGCCACATTTTCCAGGTTATATTTCTTCCTATCTTCATTTGTCCATTCAGTTCTTGGTTTTTCAACCATGACTGGTCTTTCTTCAAAGAACGCCTCCTTCAATCGTTGGTCTTTGCTCTTTAACAAAGAGATGTTAACTTTGTAAATTTTCAAATGGCCCATCCTCTACCACAAGCCACATTCATCGTGTAGAGCGAATAGATGAGGCTGTATTCAAATTTTCTAGTCATCAAACTCTTCCACAGTAACTATTGGAATATTTGTTAATTTGCTTCCATGATAATAACTTTGCTTAAAAGATGAATGAATTTGAAAAACACAAGTGTTAAAACCTTTTGAAAAGATAGAGATCTAGTTTAGTAACCAGTGCGGAAGGCTCAATGAACCAACTGCTCTAATTTTCGAATTTAGTTCTTTTAAGACATTTCAATAGAGTTTACTCAAATCAGCTTTGTCCTTGAGGGACATCCAAGTTGACTATTCAACTATGTTACCCACTCAACAGACTCGATAGAGTTGTTGATTATATAACTCGGCTGCTTAAGCCAAATACTTAACTTAGTTGATTTGGTTTTATAACTGCGGAAGACATAACACCCTTTGATTGATTTTAAGTTTGTTTTAAACACTTATTTTAGCACTTAGTTATTTATCAATTGGATAGCAAATACTAACTAACAACAAATATAAAGCAAATATGCGGAAATGTAAATGTTGAAAGTAAATTGACACAAGTATTTTTATAGTGGTTCGAAGATAGGGTAATTCTTCTAATCCACTATTCTCCAACTCCTAGATGAATACACTAAGTAACAAATCAAGTTACAAAGCAGTGAACAGTCTAAAGACAACCTTGATCACACAACTGGCTTTTCATGCGACTCAGCTTCTTCACGAGGCAGCTAGCCAGCTACTTCAGCTCACTTCTCAAGTTCTTGGATTTGATCACGAAGCCCTCCAACAAACTTGAAACTTGGTTCGACCTTGAACCTTTCTACAATCCTTCAACTTGGAAAGTAGACCCTTTTTAATCTTCAAATGTTTTCCTCTTCAACTTATTGAAGTTATCTCTCCTTCATAGCTTGTGTTGGATCGAGTTTATTCGAGTTTTAGGCTTGAGGAATATCTTGATTTGCTTTGAGAAATTTGCAGGTTAATTGCTTGAATATTTCTTGCTATTGCTAGGTTCAGGTAACCCTTTCTCAAATGCTTTCTCAGCATTTTATATTGCATATTTGAAATTTGCCCGTTGAAGAGATAGGATAGTTTCAAATGTCACTTTGTGTTCGTTGGCTTGTATTTTCTTGGTCTGCAGCCCTTGTGATGTTGACCTTTCCTCGTATTAATTGGATCTTCATGATTGCAGGTTCTGACATAAGATGCAGTATTTCCCATTGGCTCATTCCTTTTGCAATTCTGGTCCAAACACTTTAAGACCTCGCAGCTTGACATATTACTATATCGAGTAATATACTTGACTTTGTTCCAATGGATCTAAGTCAGTGGTCTTGACTTGACTGCTGCCTTTACCCCAGGTGACTTGAGTCTGCTTCAATCATATGATTGACTCAACTATCACTTCCTCGACTTCCGACACACAATAGATTCCAATCTTGACTTCTTGTAATCTCGACTTAGCTGACTTAACTCTGCTCTTCAAGTCCTATCTATTACAATACAGAATTACAAGCAAAATTGGGTTCCAACTTCCTAGTTTAAGTTTTACATGGTATCATCAAAATCTAACAAATAAATTTCCTAATACTACTCTCAACCAACGGTTGGACAATCACGATACAATGATCTCTGGAGATATTTGAGGTAAAGTTTTAAGGATTCAGGAATGGATGTAATACCCGAGCCTCTCATTACTCACTGGGTGTAGGTCCCAAGGGATGTGAGTGTAAGGTTTAGAAGGGGGGGTTGAATAAACCTTACCAACTTTTTGATTTAGTCATTTTAAGACGTTCGAGTTAATACTTCACAACTAAGTCCTTGATGGACAACTAAGTTAGTTGATCGTGAGTTAGCCACTCAACGTACTGACCGAGCCGTTGATAGAATAACTCAATTGTTTTGACTAAAACTTAACTCGACCGTGTTATGTTTTCAAATGAAAGACTTAACACCCTTAAATTTTGGTTTAAGTTTGTTTTAATACTTGATTATAGCACTTTGTTAATTATCGATGGACAACAAATTTATCAAAGATATATCAAATAATATGCATAATTAAAGTCTTTGAAATGTAAGTGACACAATGAATTTTATCGAGGTTCGAAGATGGGGTAATTCTTCTACTCCTCTTTTCTCCAACTCCTGGAGAAATCCACTAAGTATTGATCAATGTACAAAGTGGTTATCACCCGGATGCAAGTTTTGGTCACACAACCGACTTGATCCTTTTGGACTCGGTCCGGAGATGCCTTGGTCACACAAATTGCTTCTCGTATGACTCGGCTTCTTCACAGGGCAAATACCGCTTTGCTACTACTGACCATTTGCTCAAGCTTCTTGGATTTGATCACGAAGCCCTCCAAACACTTGATACTGGTTCGACCTTGAACCTTTCTACAATCCTTTGTGGAATGTAGACCCCTTGATTCTTCAAATGTTTCCTCTTCAACTGATTGAAGTCGTCTTTCCTTCACAGGTGAGTGTTGGATTGATTTCCTTCGTAATGTAGGCTTGAGGATTGAGCATAATTGACTTGAGAAGGTTATAGTTTGAATAATAGCTTGAAAGTTCCATGTAACAAGGTAACCTTTTCTCAAATAGATTCCTCAGCCTTTTATAGTGTTCTTTTGAAAATTTTCCCGTTGAAGAGATAGGTTAATTTTCAAAAGACACTTGTGGTCGTTGGCTTGTCTTGTTGCAGTTCTTGGAATTGACATTTCCTCGTAAGAATGAGTCTTCAGCTTTTTAGAGTTCTGACACAGGTGGAGTGCTTCCCATTGGTTTATTCCTTTTGCACGCTTCTGGGACTGATCACTTTAAGAAAGGCAGTATGGAAGTATTACTTGTTTAAGTAATTTTCTTGACTTCTGCGCAATGGATCTCTTTTAGTTGTCTGGACTTGACTGCTTTTCCTTAATTCCCCAGGTGACTTCGAGTCAACTTCCAATCATTTGATGAATCATTTGTCACTTCAACTTGAGACTTGGCTATCTTGAGTTGACTTGACTGACACTTTGCTCAGCTGAATTTCAGTTGCACCTTCAGTCGAGTTCCTGTCTTCTCTTCTTTGCCACACTCAGCTGCCTCACAGCGGAGTCTTCCTTCTAGTCTCTAGTTGACTTCTTACATATTCTGGCATAGCTGACTTAACTCAGCTCGACAAGCCCTATCTATTACAATGCAATTTACAAAAAAATGGGGTGCCAACTTTCTATTCTAAGTTTTACATGGCATTCATCAAAATCTAAAAATTATTTTCCCAACAATTTCCCCCTTTTTGATGATGCCAAAACTTAAAGCATGCATTCAGCACTTAAATAGCAAAGATACGTACAGACAATGTAGAATCTCAAAATGTATGCGTAGAATCAATCTTTTATTGATCATAGCATTCTAGTTCTTTACACAGCTGTTTACAAAGTGTATCAGAGCTTAATTAGAGCTTAAGGTAACCATGTTATTCTATATCTACGCAAGTATATAATTTATACAGTTTTATTCAATGTATAGAAGACTTACATACAAATGCATTTACATAGTAAAATACATGAAGGGGTGGACAACAACGCTTCATCTCCTTCATTGCCTCCTTCTTTCCTCATCAGCTCTGTCTTCTTCTGATCTTTTTCTCTTTTTCTCTTCTTCAACTGCTTTCTTTTTCTCATATGCTTTTCTGGCAGCTTCATCTCTTCTTTTTCTTTCTTGCCTATCTTCCCACAGCTGAGTTTGTCTTCTATTTTCTTCTTCGATTCTCTTCACATACTCAACATTGTTCTTGGCCACTTGCAGGGTGGCTACTTCGTCGAATCCAGCCCAATAGATCCCCATTTCTTTCCCCGAATCTATATATTCAATGTTTTTGGGCAGAGGTCTAGGTCCAAACCTCTTCTCCTCCACTTTGCTTCTTCTCTCTCGCCTATGGGCGTGTATTGTATCTTGAGGCCTTTTTTTCCCAAATGAGTGACCAAAGTGAGTGACCAGAGTGAGCTGATGGTCTGCCAAGAGTCTGTCGTCACTTTCTTCACATAGCTTGAGGCATTTTTCCTAATACAAATCCCAGGCTTGAGCCATGGACATATTTGCGAAGTAACCCTCGGATGCGAGCGTCTTGAATTCATCAACAGATCTTGGCTCGGTTTCGACGTCTGAAATGGCATCAGTGTCTCTTCCTGCAGAAATGCCTCCATATTGTTTTAGTATATACATTACTCGGGCATCCATCTTTCCTTCCACCTCCTTCATCCCTGCTTCTACTATTTTTCGCTTTTCAGCCAAGGGTACTGCTGAGTGTTGGAGGGGCAGAGTCACTGGGAGTTTGCTGATGATATCAGTTGTGACTAGTCCTTGTTGAGGGGTTTTAGCAATCATCAGGGTCATATCTTTTGAACATTCCCCCTCAACAGATTTTCCCTTCTTCTCACTTCTTAGTTCTTCAGCTGTCTTCTCCTTCACAGCTGCGTCCTTCTTCTCAGCTTTAGAACCTTTCAATGCCTTTAGGTATTCCTCTTCCCTCTTTTTGGCATCATCAAGGGAGAGAGGAACCCCTGGAAACAAGCTATCAATCATGAAGTATAAGCGGCTGATAGCTGAGTTATGCTTTGAATATGTTGCGGAGTATGCTGCACGAAATTCGAAGTGGGTGGCGTTGGATTCAGCTGTCACCAGCTTCATTTCAGCCATAAGGAGGCTGAATTTCCTCTCCATGTTCTCCTCTACGCGCAGAAGCTCTTTCTTATTAAATTCACGCAGAACATCTCTCCGTGTTGTGAGATTCATGCATTCGATTGATATTTTCTTGCATTCTTCTCTTCATATCAAGATTCTCACCCGCCAGACTAGCAATTTATTGAACAATGTTCTGAAGTATCAAGCTTGTTCTACGCGCATTGTCTATTATTGTTGCCACCATTCCCGGATCCTGACAATTATTCCTCGTAGATCGGTAGTAAGATTAGCATCTCGGTTATCCAGTCTCATGTCCAGTGAGGCCTGGTGCCTCTCCATCTTCTCTATCTCTGCAAATATGGCCTTGAAAACTTCTCGAACCTCAGTTGTCACTTCTGTCTCAGCTGGCAGCCAAGCAGCGTCAAAGTCAAAGTCTGTTGGGACGATGGTGTCTGTTGGAATAATGGGATCTGGTTTATGGAAACGTTCTTGATCTCTAGTTGATTCTTCAAGACGGTCAGGCAGCTCCATAGAAAAGGGAAACGATTCTTCAAACGGATCATCACGGGCAACGAGAATCTGCTCAATGATAACTTGTGCTCGTGAAGTTCCCGGTAAAGTCGATCCGCTGCAGCTTGGGGAGCCTGCGCAGTTGACTCTGTTTCAGTTGTGGTCTGTTGTGGAGTTGACCCAGTTGGCTGAGCCTCAGCTATCTCAACAGCTTTGTTGGTCTCAGCTGGTTTTTCCATATGAGTTGAGTGGTCCTCGGCAATATCAGTAGCATCATCGGACGATGATGAGATTTTCATGGGTGGATCATCATCAAAATTAAAGGTTTGGTGAGTAGCCTTAAGGTCGGTCTTACTCGTGCTTGGGAGAACATCCTCAGCTGAGTCTTTTGGATCGGCAATAGGGGATGACTCAGCTTCGTCTTCACCTTCAGATCCCAGAAAGGTTACATCAGGATTGTCTTAGGAATCGTGAAGAGCACTTATCTCCTTTTCAGATGGATTAATGATAGTAGGAGGGATGTTATGTGCTTCCATCTCTTTACCCCGGGAAGTCTCAACTTCATTACCTCCTGCAATCTCATCTACAGTGAGACCTTGGACAGTCTCTTCGACAGTGTCAACTGTCTTGGGGTCTTCTGAGGTGGAATCCACTTGAGTCTCAACTCCATGGATTGCACTTTCATTGCCCAGAGTGTTAACTCCCAGGGCAGTTCCATCCTGTGCCTCGACTGCATCAGCAGCGTCATTGGGCTGCAGAGTAGTTGGCACTTCAGCTGAGACAGTCCCAACTTGCTGTGTATCCATTTGTTTTTCCTTCTCCACTTCACCTCCAAGATTCGTTGTGGAGTCCGCTGCAGCATCCTTCGACCTTGCTGCAGTGGAGGGAGTTTCCCCCTCACCTGGCACACTATCTGAGTGATTTGGAATGGGGTCACTCGTCTCCAGACTCCCGGCTATTCCCTTTGAGTATTCAGCCATTGGGGCAAGTGGTAAGACACCTTCATTAGGGGTTGGCTCGACTGGGGTCCCCACATTCCCAGTTTCATCGCCAGTTCCCTTAACACCTTCTTCTGAGTGAGCAGGGGAAGTGGTGGCAGCGACAACAGTGGCAATATGTTGCACCACTCCCATCGGGTCAAGTTCCAGTTGTGATCTGGAAGACTCCCCTGGTCCTTCCATCAGCTTTTGCTCATGTAAGATCCTGGATTCCTCCATGGCTTGCTGCATTTCCAATTCTTCACATTGCGGTGGTCAGGTCCGATCATCATCACTCCCGGAGAGAACATCAAGCGAGGGTGGGAGTGATCAATGGTCCCGGTGAAAGGACATATATTGTCTTTCTCGCATGCCTCATCCTCTTCTGCCAATCTTTCCTGCTCCTTCTCTTTAAAGATTTTTAGAATATCCAAACAGTTTTCTTCATCAAGAGCTTGGACCACTGTTGTAAGTCCAAGGAAGTTCATCAGTTCCTCTTCTTCTTCTTCAATGAACTCTGACCTTTGGAACTGTTCCCTTGATTGACTTAGCTTCCACTTCCTCCATTCTCGCAGATTTTTTGAATGTCCGGATAAGATGGAGACAATATCATCGATCATCGTCATTCTCCTCTTCACGACCTTCAGAGGGAATGGAGGGTAGCGGATTTCTTTGCCGACACCCTCAGCGTTTGTTGCGGGGATGGGATACAACCCTGTCAACATGAGATTTTGCTTTCTCAGCTGCTTCACCGCTTGTGGCTTAGCTGTTCTTAAGACAAACAATGTGTCTTGATTTGCCTCTGTGATCGACTTCAAAGCAGACTTGGCTCGTTTTCATCTACAATTTACGAGACTCTACTTTCCAAAGAGTCTCAGATCTGTTTCAGTGAGTGGTGACTCACCGGTTTCTCAAGCTCGGAACACTTGAAGAGTCTTCTTCTTTTAGTCCATACCAGAGGAATTTCTGGTTCAGATGCAGTTTCCTTCGAGTCCTGGGCGGCGGCCGGTGCTGTTGTCTTTTTCTGAGGAGCTGGCTTTCTAGGCTTGTCAGTCCTCCTTTTCTTGACAACCGGAGAAGGTATTTGAGGTTCCTTCTCCCATGCGGCTGCAGGGGCAGGTGACTCGGCTGCAGGGGCAGGTTCATCTTTTGTTTTCTTTTCTTTGCTGCAGGGGCAACAGTCTTCTTTGTAGCTGCAGGGGCAGCCTTCTTCTGGGGGAGGAGGAGACATCTGTTTCTTCAGGGCCACCTGATTCCCCCTCACTCGTATCAACCCTCTTGGCGTATGCTCGCTTCTGTACTCCGGAAAGGTTAGATCGGAACATTTTCTTGTTTAATGAATTGGGTAACGAATTCTTGTAGAGCTTAATGTGAAATTAGAGAATATAATACCTGATTTCTTTTGCTAATTTAGTTAGTAGAATGAAGATTAAATTGAGAATCACCTGAAATGATTATACTATAGTTAGAATATCAGATATATTTGGTAATTAGTTATTGGAGTAAATATATGTCTTAATTGTGTTATAGGTTAGATTTGAATACAATAAAATATGATACTTGAAATGATCAATTAGGAATATCAAAATGAAAATGGAGTGTTTTACAGAGTTGAGTAAACTTAGTTTAAAAGTCTCATAAATTAATATTTAATAAGTTAATGACAAAGATTTGGAGTCTTTTGTGGAATTTAGTAAACTAAACTTTAAAATTATAAATTTGAAATTTCTAACTTTTATTTTTACAGGTTGTCATACCAAGTGTTAGAAAAGAAAGACAATTAGCTAATTTTCAATAGCATATCCAAGAGTACAAGGTAAGTAAATCCATCTGCAACTGTAATGCATGAACATAGTATTGTTTAAATTGATTGTCTTATATGTCACTGTGGTATCTTGTTGAATATATGTGGGTATTATATGATGCATAATTGACTTATATGTTGTTGCAATATGGTGCTTGGTGAGCCATTGAACATGTCATTCACAACTTTTGCATGTGCATTCATATTACAAGAGGATGTTCGTATGCACAAAAATATTTTCAGAAAAAAATGGATGTTTGCTAACCACTACTAGTGCACCAAGGCATGTTGGGCATGTTTATGATATATGTTTAGGTACAACAAGTGGGATACTTCCTTGTGAACATAGGGACGCAAGTAGGGGACCCTTGCCTGGGCCGTGAGAGGATGATCCACACGTAGATCCATACTAATATTATTAGCCATTTGATTATTGTTGTATGCAGAGCTCTTTTGCGGTGCATAGTAGTTGGTTCAGGAGCCCAAATGAAAGAAAATGATTTTGAATAAAGTATTTTGATTCACGAATTTTACATGTTAGCATTGCATGTTGGAAAAGCATCACTATTCATTTTGACATGCATGATTTTTACTTGCTGAGCTTTAGCTCATGTAGCTCATGCATTGAAGGTGACCATGGGAATGCCTGAGCTTTTGGCTTACTGTGCAGTGTTGAAGCTTCTTCAGGTTTTGAGGATCATGGATATGGATGATGACCTATTGGGCTTATTTTGGGTTCATTTTGATTTTGCTTATGTTGTGTTTTATGGAGGAACTCGTACTGTTTATATCTTTTAAAACTCTATTGTAAAAATATGTAAATAGTGTGTTGGATTGAGTTTTGGGTTTGCATATCTAGTCATCGTGTTTACATACAAACAGGGTTGACTGGCCTTTTGCCTCTAAATGATAAAATCTTTGTTGCAGTGTATAGTGTTTTCGTTGATCGTCTGTTATAAAATTTACACAAGGAAAAAGAAAAAAAATTAAACATTTTAAATAGGATTTGTGGTCGAGTTGTACTATTTATTATTTTCTAATAGTAGCGATAGGGGTGGGCGTCATAATTGACAACTCAGACGAAGGCACTGAGAAGGGAACATGTTAGCTATTTCAAATTCTATTTTTCCAAGATAGTGATTTGGAGTGCTAACAATGCCAAATTTCAGCAGAGACAACGGGATCATATATTCATAATGGACCAAACACATCAAACTGATATGGAATTGATGAAGGTTTAACACAAACAAGACCTTCTTAGAGATGAAATCAATCTAAGCTCCGAGATGATGATCATGAACACTAAAATGAAGATTATGTGTGCAGAAATGGAGGCTCTGCATTCGGAACATAGAGCAGTTCACTTAGCAACACATGAAAAACTGAATCTAATTCTTTCCTAAACACCTCATATCCCTCCGAAGATCGTACTTGAAAAACTACAACTTAGCTCATGAACCAGCTAACTCCTATCCCAACTGCCAAAAGAGCTGTCAGCTAATGAAAAAGCTGACTTTGTTTTTCAGAAGACAATAGATGCAATTGAAGTAGAATTTGCAGAAGTTGATCAAAGGCAACTTGTACATAATGAAAGTCTACATTCCATATCCAATGGTCCCCCAACATGGTTATTTTCAGACTCTTCAGCAATAAAGCTCCCATAGGAACCAGCTCCGGATGCAGGATCTAAGCCTAGATCGCTAGAGGAATTCCAAACGCTCAAATCAAAAGGATTTTTTTAAGGGAATGGCTCTCAAGCAAGCTTGGGATTGGTACTGGGAAAATGGCTTGGAAATATGTCAAATAGTTGAGAAGCAGCAGACTCAAGGAAATAGTCATCAAGCTTCAAGAGCTCAGCCCATTCAGTATACCCCTAGGGGAGGAGCAATAGACTCTGGCAAAGGCCGAGGAAGAAGTAGTGGAAGAACCAGAAACTAGAAAAATAAGAAGTTGCCAGGATGAATGTAGAGGCAGCTAAGAGGTAAGAGCTAAAAAACATAAGGCATGATGAAGCCTCTAGGAGAGCTTATGAGAAGAAAAGGAAAGAGAATGACAGAAAGAGGAGTAGAGAAGATGAAGATAGAAGGAGAGCTGAAGAAGAAGCTGAGAGAAGAAAGAAACAGTAGAATGACGACTGTGCATACACCATCATGTTATATTTTACATTATTGTAAATACAAAGGAAATTGTAAGTACTTTGTATATTTCATTGTACATTGTAATACTTTTTAAATTGCCAGAATGATATGTTCAATAAACTGGACATATTCGTGTTATGCACTATTTACTTAATAAGTTTTATTTAAGTTTTGACATCATAAAAAGGGGAAATGTTGGGAAATTTATGTAATTGATTTTGATGATAGAATGTAAAACATAGATTAGGAAGTGTGCACCCCAATTCTAATGTAAATCAACTTGTAATAGACAAGGTTCAATAGGCTGAGTGGAGCAGTCAAGTTGAAGAATGCAGGAGTTGAGTGAAGACCAAAATGAAGAATCAACCATGTGGCAGCTAAGTGAAGTGACGACAAGTCACAGTCAAGTACATAAAAGTTGTCTTAGTCAGCAGACTAACAGCTGAGTCACTCCAAGATAAGTGGAGTTGACTATCAAAGGGGTTATGCAGTAGAAAGGATCAAAGAAAGCTGAAGAGATCCGTTGTCAAAGAAAAGTCTAATATTTGCTGAAAATAGGCATGTGTCAAACTGCCATCCTTAAAGTTGATTTGCTGAAAGAGTGGAAAAAGCAAGGAAACAACGATGCAAGACAAGACAAGCCAACGACCTCAAAGTTTAGTATGAAAATTACATATATCTCTTCAACGGATATATTTTTCGAACAAGCACTATAAAAGGTTGAAGAATACTCTGAGAGAAAAAATGAATGCAAGCAAAGCAATAGACATTAATCTGTAATCAAAGAGAAAAAGATCTCTCAAGCATTCAATGCCATCCTCAAGCCTAAAACTCGAAGGAAAATCAATCCAACACACTCAGTGAAGGAAAGAACTTCAAACTATTGAAGAGGAAAACTTGTTTAAAGAACAAGGGGTCTACTCATCCAAGATTGAAGGACCTGTAGTGAGGTTCCAATTCGAACCAAACCTTTAGACTCGTTGGAGGGCTATGCGAACAAATCCAAGAGTTTGAAGGAGCTAAAGTAGCAAGACAACTTTTTTGTGAAGAAGATGATCAGTCCCAGAAGCAAAGCCGGTTGTGTGATCAAGGCCTAGCTTGGACTTTTACCCTTTAGTAACAAAGTCACCGTTACATTAGTGGATTCCTACAGAGGTTGGATAAGAGTAAATTAGAGGAATTATCCCATCCTCGAACCACTACAAAACTGCTCAGTGTCATTTACATTCAACACTTTATTTCTTGCACATCTTTATTACTGTTTGTTAAATTTTCTAAGTGAACTGATAATAACTAAGCTTAAAACAAGTATTGAAAAACATATTTTAATCAATGGGTGAAAGTCTTCCGTTGTAAAATGAGTCTAATATTTTTCTAAAGAGTTAACTAAATCAGTTGAGTTATCTTATCAAGAGCTCGGTCGAGTCTATTGAGTGGCTAACTCAACTGTGTTGGTAAACTAAGTTGTCCACCAAGGACCCAACTGAGTTGTGACTAAACTCTTACTTTAAAAGAATCAAAATCGAAAAGTTTGTAAGGTTTATTCAACCTCTGTCCCCTTCTAGATTTTACATTATCACCCCTTAGGACCTACACATATTTGTGATCCAAGGCTTTACGAACTGAACAATCATTCAGGAAGGAGAGAATCCACTCCTCCTTAATTTTTATGGGCTTGTGAACTGGATTCTGCTTAAACTCATTTTCCACATGGTCCATTTGGATATTCTTTTCAATTCATCAAGAAATCGAGGGAAATGAATATCTTCTGGCTTAGATTTTGGTTGGAGCAACAATTTCATCAGCATGTGGCCTGATTTCGACATCAAATTCACCACCAACTTCAGCAGTTGCGTCACCAACATTAGTAATAGTTGCCTCTTCAACTTTAGCAGTAATTGTCTCCTCAACTCTTCTTACATCACTTGATTCAACCGTAGCTGAAGGTCTTTCATGTGTTCTTTTAGACCTTCTCTCTAGAGAATTCTCCACTAATTAAGTTTCCTCCGAGTCAGCTCTAACAACAGACTCATCAGGCTCATCACACGACCCACTTTGAGTTTTTTGCTTCTTTGTTGCAACTAGCTTTCTGGGAGCAGTTGTCCTTATTTCTTTGGAACGGGAGAAACTGGGACATTCTCAGTTGTCTCTCCTTGAGAAGTGCTTTTTTTGGAGTGGGCCTTCTTTTGTGCAGCATACATGTTTTCCTTAAACAACCTCTTGTTTACATGAAAAGGCTTCCCTTTCCTCAGAGGCAAGCCATTCTTCTTCAACAAATAACCTATGACTATTCCATAGCCCAACGTGCTCTTAAACTTTCCATCAGCTACCTCCACATTCCACACATTCTAGCACAGTTTGTCATAAACAAACACTGCCCAGTTTACCTCCATCTCCTCTATAATCGTAGACATTACAACCAGCTTAGCTAATGATAGCAATCTCCCTCCATGTCTTCATGAAATCAAACTTGTGGTATTTCAGTTCTCTCAAAACACTGTTTGGGAGTTTCAGCAGCATTGTCAAGTCTGCTATAGTGATGATCATTTCTTGGCCATTCACTTAAGAAGGAATACCATCATCATGAACTTTTGCATTCACTTATAATATTGCAACTACTTCTTGATAGGTTTGTGACATATGCGACATCAAAAACTGGACCAGCTAAGATTTCTCGAATTTTCCCATGACTTTATATTCCCTATCTTGATCATATGTTCTTTGGTGCCATCTTGATTTCTAAGGATTTGACAAACTTCGAAAGATTAGTTTTGTAGAGAGGTTTTTAGATTTCAAAGTGTATATGAGAGCGTGAGAGATGAGAGATAAATTTTCAAGATATATAAGTGATGTGGTACGTCGTGAGGATAATCGTCAATTTTGAAACTTGATCAATGGTTGAGATTCGATCTGAAATTTGTCTTTAATTCCATCATTAATTTCCTGCAATAATTATGAAAATAATAGACTTTTTTGTAGCCTTACTATTCAGCATTAAATGATGCTTACATCATTTCCGAAATATCCTCGCTTCATAAATACGACTTTGTTTTGTCCTTAGCTAATAAATATGTATACTGACCCATACTTGGCTGATAAGTGACTTTTCTTCTCATAAGTCGATCTACTCAGCTGATCAATTGATGTAACTTGGCTGAGTATTCAATCCAGTTGATTCTACTCTGCTGAAAGAGTAAAACTATTCTAAAATACAATTTTCTTCACTAGGAACTCTTCTTATAAATTAACTTAGATCAATTAATCCGAGCTCATTCTTCAACTCCTTAAATCTTGACTCACATAAGAGTTTTGTGAATATATCAACTAACTGCTTTTTAGTTGACACATATTCCAACATGATATCTTTCTTTTATACATGATCCTTGGTAAAATGATATCTTACGTCAATATGTTTTGTCTTGAAGTGCAAAATTAGATTTGAGTGATTGCAATTGTACTTGTGTTGTCATACATAATTAGAATTTAATTTTTCTCAATATCATAACCTCTCAGCTGTTGTCTCATCCATAGAACTTGGACACAACGTAGTTGATGTAACTATTTAGTTTTGTTTAATGCTGAACGAAGAAATTAATCTATTTCCAAGCAGTTGACATGTACCAAATGTACTCTTCCCGCCAACTCTATATCCAACATTGTCTGAATCTGAATATCCAATCAGCTCCAAGCCTTCTTCTATAGGATACCATAATCCAACTTCTTGACTTCCTTTCAGATATCTCAAAATCTTCTTTGCTGTAGTCAAGTGACTTTCTTTTGGTGCAGATTGAAACCTTGCACATACACCTACTGCAAAAGTGATGTCAGGTCTTCTTGTAGTTAAGTAGAGAAATGATCCAATGAGGGATCAATGTCTTGTTTGTTAATCTGGTTTTCCTTCAGAATCCAAATCTATCTTGATTTATGTATTCATTGGTAATTTGGCAGATGACTTCTCTTCCATGGAAAACTTTTTCATCAAATATTTTGTATATTTGGTTAGGCTTATGAAGGTTCCATCATTCATCTGCTTCATTTGAAGTCATAGGAAGAAAGTTAATTCCCTCATCGTGCTCATCTAAAATTTTGGACCTCTAGCGCTACTTGGATTGAAACCCACAAACCAACACGAGTCTTTTCTAGCGCTTTGTCCTCACTCACGTGCACCCTCTTCCCAGGGGGTCACCCATCCCATGTCTACCCAGGCCAAGCACGCTTAACCTCGTTTTTCTATGTAATGGGCACCGAAAAAGAAGATGCATTTGTTGGTATAGGTAGTCCAAATCATATCCTTTTAAGCTATCCTTTAATCAGCTTGCAATCCAAAGACTCACGAGTTCGAATCGCGGGCGCGCCGCGCTTTTTTAAAGCCCATTGCAGAAGATGCTTGGACCAAATCCCAACAATCCCCCCCCCAAAGACTCCTGCAAGATCTCGGCTCCAATGCTTGGCAACCTCCGATGCCCGCTAAACTTACTCAATTCCAACGCTAACTTCTTCAATGCGTCCTACACCTTGGTTCGAATTTTATCGATTCCGGCCATCTAGCAACCTACTCTTCGATTCTGTTCACCCAAAGAACCTACACCTTCGATCTATTTTATCTAAGTTCCGCCACCTGGCAACCTACCATTCAGATTTTCACCCAAAGAACCTACACCTTCGATTCGATTTTTTTACCTTAGTTACGCCACCTGGCAACCTACCCTTTTCTTTTACCTCATCACTTCTCTTCCATCGCTCCTTCCATTTTTTCAAAGATTTGTAACTTGTGACTGCTTATGATAGGTTGGACCTCTATGCTACTTGGATTGACATCCCCACAAACCAACACGAGTCTTTTCTAGCGCGCTTTGTCCTCACTCACGCGCACCACATTCCTGGGGGGTCACCCATCCCATGTCTACTCCGAAAGCACGCTTAACCTCGTAGTTTCTATGTAATGAGCACCTCACCGGTAGTCCAAATCATATCCTTTTAAAATCCTTTTCTTACATTCAATCTTTGTAGGCAGGATGATGGACCAAATCCCAACAAAAACTTTTCTTACATCAACTTTGAGAATTTGTCACAAAAGTCGTTGTTTGTGGATTTTATGATAATGTCATCAACATAGATTTGAACAAAGTCCTTGGAGCTTGTTTCAATCCATAAAGTGTTATCTATAATTTTTACATCCTTATTGCTTCCAATCTAGCAACGTGAGCAAAGGTTTCATCAAAATCTTACCCTCTTCTTGGCAATACCCTTTGGCTGCCAATCTTGCTTTGTTTTTTACCACAGATCCTTCCTCATTCATCAAGTTTCTGAAAACCCATTTTGTGCCTATAACATTTTGATGGGTTGGCCTTTGAACAAATTCCCATACTTTGTTCCTTTCAAACTGATTCAGCTCTTCTTGCACGGCTTGAATCCTATTTGTGTCATCCAATGCCTGGGACACATCTTTTAGGCGCTATTTGGGAAATAAAACAAGTGAACATATCTTCATGTTGTGCTCTGGATCTGGTTCTTATGCCATCTCTAACATCTCCAATGACTAACTCTGGTGGATGGTCTCTCAGCCATCTTACATCAGGTTAGAGTAAGTGTACTGGATTCAACCGTCTTGCAGCTAAGTTGTCTTGAACAGCTCTTTCATCTTCATTAAGTTGTAGACCTTCCAGCTGTCTTTGAGATTCAGCTATCTCATCTTCATCAAGGATGGAGTGCTCTCACTTCAGCTTTATCATAAGGACTTTTCTGCATAGTTTGCTGATTCAGCTTACCAGCTAACGCTTCAATGTCTTCTCCATTCACATTAGGTTCATCAAAAACCACATGGATTGACTCTTCATTAACCATGGTCCTCTTGTTTAGCACTCTATAGGCTTTACTCTCAGCTGAGTATCTCAAAAAGATACCTTCATCAGCTTTAGCATCAAAAGCATTCAAATTATCTTTATTGTTATGGATGAAGCATTTACATCTAAATATCCTGAAGTATCCAACATTTGGCTTTCTCCCAGTCAGATTTCATAGGGAGTCTTGGTCAATTGCCTGTTAATCATGCATCTATTTTGAGTGTAGCAAGCTGTGTTAATGGCTTCATCCCAAAATCTCTTAGGTAGTCCAGCTTCCTTGAGAGTTCTGTTCCTTCATTCAGCTACTCCATTATGCTGTGGAGTTCTTGCAGCTGACAGCTCATGAGCAATTCCATTTTCAACACAATACTTAGTTATTATCCCATTGACAAACTCAGTTCCTCTCTCAGATCTTATTTTTATAATTGTTTGGCTCTTTTCATTTTGAATTCTTTTCATCAGCTGAGTTAATTTCTGCAAAGTTTCCTTCTTTTTACACATGAAGATTGTCCATGTATATCTTGAATAATCGTCCACCACCACTAAGGTGTATTTCTTTCCACTTATGCTCGGCGGGCTCAACTAGACCAAATAAACCCATATGCAACATATGTAATATCCTTGTTGAAGAAGGACTTGGCTTATCCTTGAATGAAGATTTTATTTGCTTTCCCAACAGACATGCATCACATACACTTTCTTTCTTGTAAACTGAGTCTGGCAATCCTTCTACAAGATGACTCCTTGCAAGCTTGTTGATTGTCTTGAAATTCGATTTCAGATGACTCAAACTTGTGCCACAACCAACTTGATTGATTCGTGCTCTTTTTGCTTGTGTGGCAATGAGACTAGTCTACCACATATATATTCTTTTGCCTTGATCCTTGCAGCACTATTTCATTTGATTCAGCATCTTTGATTTGACACACTCCCATGTTGAGTCCTACATTGTAGCCTTTGTCACAGAGTTGGCTGATGCTTAACAGGTTGAACTTGAGGCCTTCAACATAAGCAACATCTGTGATTTCCAATGCATTTTTCTTGATAGATCATGTGCCTTTTATCTCCCCTAGAGCTCATTTCCTCTAAATATGACTTTTGCACCTCTAATCTCCTTGAATCTCGACATATTTTTCTTGTTTCCTGTCATATGTCTGAGACAACCACTATGCATATACCAGGTTCCTTGGCACTCAGTTGTTCCTTGAACCTGCAATCAATGAAATCAGTTTTTAGGTACCCATATTTGTCTGGGTCCTGAGGGGTTAGTGCTATAAGATGATCCAACGAACCTATAGCCAAATGATTTGACTCTAAGAGGTTGCCATCTATCGGTGCTATAATCATAGTGCAGTTTAGCAAATTGCTTGGGGGTTTTAGGTTCATATAGCTGTCTCTTTTGTCTGTATGCATGTGTGTGTGTTTTAGCAATTGCCTCTTGGGGTAGTTGTGGTATTTCTGAGTGTAGTGCTTGGGTGCATATGTGTTCTGATAATAACTCTTTTGCCTTTGGAATGACCTATATTGAGGTTTAGGCTTTGCCATTTTGGCTTGTATTCCATAGGTCTTTGCTGATGTTTCACATTATTCCAATCAACATAGTTTGGATAGTTTCTACCATTCCCATCATGTGTTTTTCTTTGATGAAATTTCTGGGGTTTCTGGTAGCTCTGTTTACTTTTCACATAGTATTTTCTGTTTGGAGTTTGCTGAGGAACTCAAATTTTCTTCTCACTTGCCCTCTCAAAGATACTCAATCGGTTTTTTCCTTTTCCTTTGTATCCAAGGCCAATTTTTTGTGATTGTGCTTTGGAGTGAATGTGGGTGCAACATTTGGCGTTTTGGGTTTTTGGGATGCTTCATTGCTTGAAGATCCTTTTTTCCAAAATCACTCTTGGAGTTTGACTATGCGCAAAGGAATTAAATCATATGTCTGTCTTATCTCCACATTCTTTTTGACTCATAATAAGATCATCCAATGATTTGGATGCCTTTGTAAATGAGGCAATCATATTTTTGAGATCTATTTCCCTCTTTTCTATAGCAGCTAACTCTGATGTGATCTTTGCATTTTCAGCCTTCATCTTAGTGTTCTCATCAACTATATGACTCAGAGTACTCAGCTCTTTAGTCAGCTGTGAGTTTTGGCTTCTAAGCTGGCTATTTTCCTCATTTAGAATAGTGTGTGAGGATTTTATGTGTTGAAAATCTTTCATCATTTTGCCTAATTAATCATAAAGATCAATGGGTGATGAAGTGTGTGTATCACAATCACTATCACTTGAATCAATGAGATGAGTTAGAGTGTACCTCATCTTCTTGATCTAGTTGATCTTGTTCTTTGGCCATAAGGTAGATCATAGCCTCTTCCTCAGAATCACTTGAGTAGTCTGCTTTACTACGTTCTGAGTCTGCTGCATCTTTGGACTTGAATGTCTCAGCAGCTAACATGGCTTTCTTCTTTTCTTGTCTTCTTTCCCTGAAGACTTTTCTTTCTACTTCATTCATATATTTGTTGACTGGTGGATAGGAACAATCAACTGCAAAGTGTCCTGGTTGTTTGCAGTTCCAACACAGCTTCTCAGCTCTCTGTCTGCTCTTGGATTATCAGCTCTATGATATTCAACCCTTTGATGCTCTGCTCTCTTGGGTGTCCTGTCTTCCCTTGATTTGGAAGGAGTTGAATGTCTCACCCTTGTTTCTTTTATAGTTCTTATTGAAGAACTTGTTGATTCTTTTTTCCATCAGGTAGCTTCCTCTTGGTCTAGGGCTTCGTTTGGCTCAGCTCTCTTTCCATCACTAGCCATCAATCCAGTTGTCTTGGGTACAGTTGTTTCCTCTTGCTCTTTCCTTCTCAGCTCAAACTCACAGGACTTTGAGATTTGAGAATAGCTCATGATTTCATGTCTTTGAGAGGTCCATAGAATGTCTCAGCGCCATGGCCTTCATTTTCCATTCAGATGGTAGGGATCTTAAAATCTTCAAGCACATCTCCTTATGAGTGTACTCCTTTCCAAGAGTTGAAAGCTCATTTGTAATCTCTGTAAATATGGCATCCAGTTGATCCAGAGTTTCACCTACAAGCATTTTAAAATTTTCAAACTTTTGTATATCAACAGTTAATTTATTTTCCTTAATTTGCTCTAATCTTTCGCAAATTAAGGTCAGCTTATCCCATATTTCTTTTGCTGATTTGCAAGATTTGATTTTATTGAACATGGCTTTGTCCAATGTTTTGTACAGAATGTCCTTGGCCACATTTTCCAGGTTGTATCTTTTCATATTCTCATTATTCCACTCAGTCCTTGGTTTTTCAACCATGGCTGGTCTTGCTTCAGCGGCAACTTCTTCTCCTTCAGCTGCAGATGCTCTTCCTGTAGTCGTGTTCACTTTGAGTATTTGCAGTGGCCCATCCTATATAACAAGCCACATTTCATCATGTAATGCAGATAGATGAGCCTGCATATGAATTTTCCAATCATCAAATTCTTCAACAGTGAACATAGAAATACGTGTTAGATTTACTTCCATAATAATAACTTTGCTTTAAAGATGAAAGACCTTGAAAAACACAAGTGTTTAAAAACCTTTTGAAAATATAGAGATCTACTTTTGTAACCAGTGCAGAAGGCTCAATGAAACAACGCTCTGATACCACTTGTAGGTCCCAAGGGTTGTGGTGTAAGGTTTAGAAGGGGGTTGAATAAACCTTATCAAATTTTCGATTTTAAGTCCTTTAAATAATTCAATAGAGTTGACTCAAATAGCTGTGTCCTTGAGGGACAGCTAAGTTTGCTATTCAGCTGAGTTACCCACTCAACAGACTCGATAGATTTGTTGATATCATAGCTCGACTGTTTAACCCAAATACTTAACTTGGTTGATTTGGTTAACAACGGAAGACTCAACACCCTCTAATTGGTTTTAGCTTGTTTTAAATACTTATTATTAGCACTTGGTTATTTATCAATTAGATAGCAAATATAATACAAACATCAGATATAAAGTAAATATGCAAGAAAGTAAGTTTGCTAAAAGTAAGTGACACAAATATTTTATAGAGGTTCGAAGATGGGGTAATTCTTCTAATGTTATCTTCCTCAACTCCTGGAGGAATCCAATATGTAACAGATCAATTAACAAAGCGGTGAACAGTTTGGAGATAGCCTTGATCACACATATGGCTTCTCTTGTGACTCAGCTTCTTCAGCTCACTTTTCAAGTTCTTGGATTTGATCACGAAGCCCTCTAAACAAACTTGACAATGGTTCGACCTAGAACTACAATCCTGACTTGGAAAGTAAACCCCTTTGGTTTCTTCAAAAAGTTTCCTATTCAACAGATTTGAAGTTGTTTTTCCTTCACTACTTGTGTTGGTATCAATTTCCTTCGATTTTCAGGCTTGATGAATTGCTTGAATGTCTATGAGAATATTGTAGGTTAAATGTTTGAAAATTGCTTTCTAGTTCGTGGTTCATGCCACCACTCCTCAATAGACTTCCTCAGTCTTTTATAGTGCATATTTGAAATTTTACCCGTTGAAGAGATAGGCTAATTTCAAATGTCACTTTGTGTTCGTTGGCTTGTCTCGTCTTGGTCTGTAGTCCTTGATGTTGACCTTTCCTCATCTTAATTGCATTTGCAGCATTGCAGGTGCCTGGCACAAGGTACAATGTTTTCCATTGGTTCATTCCTTTTGCACAATTCTGGGACTAATACTTTAGACCTGACAGCTTTGACATATTACTATATTGAGTAATATTCTTGACTTTAAACAACGGATCTAAGTCAGTTGTCTTGACTAAACTGCTGTGTATACCCCATGTGACATGAGTCAGCTCCAGTTATTGGATAACTCAACTGTCACTTCAACTTGTAGATTTGGCTTCTTGATTTGACTTGACTGACTCTTCTTACAGTTGTTCCCCAGCTGACTCTTCTTCAGTCGAGTCCTTGACTTCCTTCGTGGCCATTCTCAGTTGATACACAATAGAGTCTTCACATAGTCGGCAGTTGACTTCTTGTACTTCTTGGCATAGCTGACTAGACTCAGCTTTTCCAGCCCTATCTATTACAATACCAATTACAAGGAAAATGAGTTGCCAACTTCCTAGTTTAAGTTTTGCATGGTATCATCAAAATCTACTCAATAAATTTCCTAACAGTATCATTTTGCTATCACGTTGGATCTTCTCATGAGACTTTTATCCTATCTTTTTCATTAAATAAGATAGAAAATTGTAGTTTTCTCCAATAATGTGATTGAGCAGTTAAAAATTTAGTGTTATAATATAAGGTGTAATTATACATCATGAAGGAAAATATGACTTAGAAGAGGCATGCATTCTTCTAAGGATGAAAGTAAATCGTATAAAGCTGAACTGTTAAATCCTTTGTCAATAATTGAGTCGTGCTAAAACAATGTGGTTATGTTGCAGGAACAGAACATTTATAATCTTAGATAAACTCATTGCGTGTTTATTTTGAATCATGGGAACCTGTATGAAAAATGGGAGTTCGTTGAATGTAAAAGCATGTTCATACTTCGTACATCTGATGTGTTTCAGTGGTATCTCACTGGACACAATGTTTATTGATTAGACCTTACAAAGGCTTAAAGTATTGAAAGTGATTTGTGCATTATATTGCTAATATGCTTCAGAGGGTCATGTGCTAATATCCCATATATATATCTCTAATATCTACAGAAATGTTTTAAGTATTGTGTTTTACTGGATGGACCTAATTGGAGAAGTACTTTGTTTCTTTTCTACTAAATTTGTTAAGAGCATTGAAAAAAATTCCATCTTTAATTGTAAAAACTTTAGCATTTCTGGGAAGTTCTCAGTTTTTGTGTTCTATTAGTGGTTTTTCTTATGTATATTTCACTTGTGTCATTTACCAATTTGGTGAGTACATTGCAACTTAAGAATACGCTAGGTCTATGTTATATTTGCTATTGGGATTCTCATATATCTTTTTTTAATTTTCTTGTAGGTTGATTTATGAAACAAAATTCAAGCATGAATCAAGAAATTGGTACATGATATTTGAAGCAACCAAATGATTCACCTTTATGGTGCTCAAATATATTTTGTACACGATATAGTAGATATTAGGAATACATTAGTTTTCTATCGAGATGAAACTCATATCTTGGATCAAATTACTATTGTACATATTTTGAGAAAATGAATGAATGTGGATGCAATTGTTTATATGTAATTTGTAGTTCAAAAAATTATATGTTAATGAATATTTAGAAATATCAATATTTTATTAGTAATGACATGGTTTTATGCATTGAACAATTCATATGGAATAAATATTCTAAATTTCATAATAAAAAGGAAAACTATTGACTTATTATGGTAAGTTTATTATTAAACTATTTTATTGTGACATGAAATTATCTCTAAAACCTTTAATGAGGGGAAATGACTACGCAATGATGAATTTTTTTGTCATTAAAGTATTATTTAATGAGGGGCAAATATAATATTAATGATGGAATTTGTCATCATAGGAATTCATTTAAGTGATGGTATAATCTCGTCATTAAATATATTTAAATAATAATGACGGGACCTATTTCCCGTCATTATAAACATTTACCTAGAAGGAAAATAATGAGGGGTCCATGACGGGAAATTCCTATCATTAAAAGTCTTTAATGAACATATAATGATAAAATTTCCTATCATTAAAAGTCAATTTTCTTGTAGTGATAGGTCTTTGTACCAATTCTGAAACTTTGTTTATTTCAAACAGATTTACTCTTCTTGAACAGTTAGGATCCAGTGTCTGTCATCAAAAGCTTCAGACACCTCCTTGGGCTCAAATTCTGAAATGAAGCAAGTCAACATAGCTTCATGTTGAGTTCTTTACCTTGTTCTTACTTCTCCTCTAACATCTCCAATGATTAACTCAGGTGGATGGTCTCTCTATAATCTCACAGCATGTTGGATTAAGTCAGTTGGGTTGTTCTGCCTTGCAGCTAAGTTGTCTTGAACAACTTCCTCTTGATCATCTAGATTCAGTTGCAATTTTTCTAGCTCTCTTTGAGATTCAGCTAACTCATCCTCATCAGGATCGAGTCTTTTGGGAGCTATCTCAGTATAAGAACTCTTCTAAACAGTTGGTTGATTCATCTTTTCATGTAACTTATCAATGTATTACGCACTAACATTTGGTTCATCAAATACTACATGAATTGAGTCTTCTGCGACCATATTCCTTTTGTTCATAATTCTAAACGCTTTGCTTTCAAATGAGTATCCAAGAGATATTCTATCATCTGTCTTATCATCAAAAGCCTTCATGTTATCATTCCCATTATTATGGATAAAACATGTTATTCCAAATATATGAAAATATCCTAAATTTGCTTTCTTCCTATTCATATTTCATAAGGGGTTTTGGGCAGTTGCTTGTTGATCATGCATATGTTCTGAGTATAACAGGTTGTCTTAATAGCTTCATCCTAAAATCTCTTAGGCAATCCAACTTCAACTAACTTGGTATGTGTTACTTCCTTGAGTGTTTTGTTTCCCCTTTCCGCTACTCAATTCTATTGTGGAGTTCTTACAACTGATAATTCTTGAGCAATTCCTTTTCTACACAATACTGATCTTACAATCTCATTGATAAACTCAGTTTCTCTATCATATCTTATCTCGATGATGGATTGACTCTTTTCATTCTTAACTCTTTTCATCAGCTGAGGAAGCTTATATAGTGTTTCCTTCTTCTTACATATAAAGATGGTCCGTGTGTATCTTGAAAAATCATCCCCCACAAGGTTTTATTTATTTCCACTAATGACTGTTGGTTCATCTGGTCCAAATAGATCCATGTGCAATAGATCCAAATTTCTTGGTGATGAAGGATTTGTCTTTTCTTTGAATGAAGATTTGATTTGCTTTCCTTTTTGACAGGCATCACATATACTTTTCTTCTTCTACACTGAATATGTTAATCCTTCAACTAGATACTTCTTGTAAGCTTGTTGATAATCTTGAAATTCAGATGACTAAGCTTGTGCCACAGCCAACTTGTTTCAATTGTGCTCTTTGCTAATAGACATGTGCTTGGTGTGGCAATTGACCAATCTACCACATACATGTTTTTCTTTCTGATCCTAGATAAAGCTATTTCATTTGTCTCATCATCTTTGATTTGGGAAACGCCCATATAAAATCCAATAATATATCATTTGTCACAGAATTAGTTGATATTAAGCAATACGAAGTTTAGTCTTTCAACGTATGCAACATTTGTGATTTCTAAGCCATTTTCTCTTGATGGAACCAGTGTCCTTGATTTTTCCTGGAGCTTCATTTCCTCCAAATATGACTTTAGCTCATTTTTCTGGAACAACCACTATCTATGTACCAGGTTCCTTAGAACTTAGTTATTCCCTAAACATGCAATCAAGGAAATTAAACATTAGGTACCCATACCTTTGTGGGTCTTGAGGGGTTAACACTCTATGATGTTTCAACAAACTTATAGCTAAATGATCTGACACTAAAGGGTTTCCATCTTTCAATTCCATAATCATAGTGAATTTTAGCAAATAGTTTGGGTGCTTTTGCTCCATACAACTATCTCTTTTGTCCATATTCTTGTGTATACATGTGTGTATTTGAATTCTAGGTAAATAGGTGTGCTAGCTAATTTTTGTGCCTTGGGATTGACCTATATTGATTTTCAAGCCTTTGCCATTTTGGCTTGTTTCTTTTTGTGTCCAAGACCAGCATGTGTGTGCTTTTGGTGATATGTGGGTTCAACATATGGAGTTTGTGCATTCACAAAGGAATCGAACCCCTAGTCCTACTTTGTCTTTAATATATTTTTGAATCATCATAAATTCATCTAATGTTTTAGATGATTTACTAAATGATGCAATAACCATTTTAAGCTCTAGGTCTCTTTTTTTTAGTACCAGAGTCTGCTTTGACATTTTCTATCTCAGCCTGCAAGTCTTTATTCTCATCAGCTATGTGACTTAGAGCACTTAGCTCTTTAGTCAACTATGAGTTTTGGCTTTTGAGTTGTTGTTTTCCTCATTTAGGAGTGTGTGTATGAGGATTTTATAAGATCAAAACCTTTCATCATTTTTCCTATTCAATCATAAATATTAGTGGGAGATGGTGTGTGTGTGTGTGTGACATGTTTACTATCATCAGAATCTAAATTAGATGCGTTAGGAATTAACTCATCTGCCTATTCCTTTGTTAGGAAGACAAATCAATGCCTCTCCTTCAATATCAGAAAATTAGTCAGCTTCAGTGCTTTCTGACTCTACTGCTTCCTTCAACTTGTTTATCTCCGTTTCAACAGTCATCATAGCCTTCTTTTCTTTCATTTCTTCTTTTTGTGAAGACTTTCTTTTCTTCATCATTTATGTATTTGTTGACTGGTGGATAAGGGCAGTCAACTGCAAAGTGACCATGATGTCTGTAATTCTAGCATAAGTCTTCTACTTTATTTTATCTCTCTTGGGGGTCTCTCATGTTTTCCTTTAGAGGGAGTTGAATACCATCTAGAACACTCTCCTTTATTCCTCTTGTAGTTGTTTTTGAAGAAACTGTTGAATCTCTTGACCAGTAAGGCTATTTGTTCCTTATCAATGATGTCCTTTGAGTTTGCTGACTTAGACTCACCTGTTATCAAAGCAGAACCTAATGTGAAACTATAATTAAGTTCTCATATATGTGCACATACGATAATTAAATTAGAACCAAATGCTAAAATGATAAAATACATTTACCCATTAAATCCTCAAGATAGTGATAACCCAAACTTCACTATTCCATGTCACCATTCCTAATATACGTAAATGCGGTATCCCATCACAAGCTAAGGACCCTATCCGGTTTAGCCTATGTGGAAGACTTCTTACAATCGAGGCTCTGATACCACAACTGTTATGCCCAGATTCACGAAGCTATAATAACCAAAATCCAATTTTGAGTCGAAAATAGCAATATATATATATATATATATATTGATATTACAAGCCAAAGGTATATTTGAATATAATTACAAGAAAAGCTAAACAAGCCTATGAAACTTCTATAAAATTTATATAATAAGAAAACTACTATTACAATCATTACTCCAGCCAAAATATGTCATCCATATATAGGAATGTCGCGAAGACAACTTGCAAGATACTCCCATTATTGGCAATAACTAGTCAGATAGAGGAAAGTCCTAAACTATTTCATTGTCACCTTAATCATCCCCTAATTTTTTTTACATAACGTGAGAAAAATCTCAGCGAGTGGGTGCAAGTGTGCAGGTGTAGCTTTTTCGAAAATTTTAATATTAACCAAATTCAATTTTTTTCATAAAGTAAAAATTATTTCGAAATTTGATTGCAATTTGCATTAAATCAAATTCATAACACAATTAAATCAAATACCACATTAATGGTAGGACCACTCATTAACAATTAAGTAACATTCGTTCTCTCTTATCACTATTTTATTGAAGTGCGTAAATCATTAACCCCTTTATTGCTTCATACAATGGTGCGAATCTCCACACTAAGGTTCGCGAAGCTTGGAAAAGTTTTATTTCGGAATATATTGATCCTACGACCACTTCTACCATTGGAACACTCTGTCCATAGGCGGTGGAATTTGGTAGTGGATAGCGGAGAACACTTTAAAATCGTAGGCTCTTACCTTACAAGCCGAACCCCGCTCTATCCACACCTCAATAGGCCCTACAGTTACCAAATATGAAAATGTATATATACACATTACATGATATGAGACTCTCAATTACACAAATTAATCTATAATTTATATATTATAAATCAATTTAAATGGATAATTCGAGTAAGTAAAACATGCTCTGTAACATACTTAGATCATTTTAGCTATATTAAAATAAAGCCAAGGAAAAGGTAAATTTAATAATTTATTCCCATTACATATAATCCGATCATCTTCTTTGACTCTCTCATGGCAGAGATGGTTTTCTAGAGGTTTTACGACTAATTTCGAACCACCTCCCAAATTATCACTTTTCAATCGACTTGCCTTCGGTCGCACATTATGAAGGATGTCTGTGGCGCCCTTTCTTCGTCTTTTTCGTTTCACACATTTGTTGCCATGGTTATGTGCTCTTTGGAAGCTTCTTCTTCGCCCAACTCAACTGCTACTACTTCTATTGTTTTGCATGGTCGTCTTTTTATGAGTGTTACCCTTATTTTTGATTTCCGATGAATTTTATCCCGCAGGTTAAATAGTCATCGACTTATTCCGACATGGGTGCAATTTATGCGATGGTACTTGTTCCGGAATCTTTGTACCTAAATTCATCTTCTCTTATTGTTGCAGAAAGTTTCTCCGTCTCATGTGGGATCCGACTGCCCAAGTTGGTTCCTTTGGGGGACAACCCTTATGGCAGGGGCAGATGGCAGCTCCCTCCCAGGTGGGTTATGGCCCCTGGTATTCAATCTCTAGTCCAGCATAATTTTGCTGGCCTTTCCAGAGGGTGGTGGCCCCTGGAAAGTTCCATGTGATATTCCCGTTGTGGTCCCCTCAGATGATGTGGCACCCACCCCTTTTTCTAGTATAAGGAAATATATAATTCGCACAACTCGGCCACAAACCCTATTTAAAATGTTTAATTTTTTTTCTTTTTCCAGTGTAAATTTAATAACATACAATCAACGAAATAATCCATGTATACCGCAAAAAAGATTTTATTATTTAAAAGCAAAAAGGGTAGTCAACCCTGCCTGGAAGTAAACACGCTGAATACATATACAAGCCCATAACTCGAACTTGCATACTATTTACATATATTTACAATAGAGTTTCAAAAGTTATAAACAGTACGAGTTTCTACGTATAACATAACAGAAGCAAAATTAAAATGAACCCAAAAACAAGCTAAACAGGTCGCCATCCATATCCATGATCTTCAAAACATGAAGAAACTCCAGCATCACATAGTAAGTCAGAGACTCAAGCATTCTCATGCTCACCATTAATGCATGAACTACATGAGCTAAAGTCCAACAAGTAAAAATTATGCATGTCCAAAGAACATCAATGCTTTCCCAACATGTAATGCCAAAAATGTAAATCCCTGAATCAAAATATGTTGTTCAAAAATCATTTTCTTTCATTTGGGCCTCTAACCCAACTACTATGCACCGGAAAAGAGCTCTACACACAGCAATAATCATATGGCCAATAACATCATTATGATGTTATGTGTGGTCCATCCTCCTACGGCCCAGCCAAAGGTCCCTTACTTGCATACCATGTGTCTGCCAAGAAGTATCCCACCCAATAGGATCATAACTTAGGTACCCACAAATGGTCCATCCTTCAGTGACCTACCGAGAGCCCATCTCTCATCTACATCTGTGTTCACCAGGAAGTAACCCACTTGCTATACCTAAATATATATCATAAAACATGCCCAACATGCCTCGGTGCACTAGCAGTGGTCATCAAATATCCATTTTCTTAAAAAACATATTTTCATGCATGCAAACATCCTCTTGTAATATGCATGCACATGTAAATGTTGGGAATGGCATCATCGTACAAGCCAACATGCATCACATAATACCCCACATATATCCAAGAAAATACCATAATCACATATAATATAATTAATTCAAACAATACTATGTCCACACATTACAGTTGCAGATGGATTATTATTTACATTTCACCCTTGAATATACTACTAAGAATTTGCTAATTGCTTTCCTCCCCTACTCTATGTATAAGAAAATCTGTAAAAATATAAGTTTAGGTCCCAAGGGGTGTGGTGTAAGGTTTAGAAGGGGGAGGGGGGTTGAATAAACCTTACCAAATTTTCACTTTTTTATTCCTTTTAAAATATTCAACAGAGTTGACTCAAATCAGCTAAGTCTTTGGGGGACAGCTAGGTTGGCTTTCTTCAGCAAAGTTACCCACTCAAAACACTTGTCTGAGCTGTTGATAGTATAACTTAACTGCGTCAGCTAACACTTAACTTTTAAGTTGATTTTGTTTTATACAACGGAAGACTTAACACCCTTTGTAATTTTAAGCAGGTTTTTAACACTTGTTTTTAACACTTGTTATTATCAGTATGATAGCAATTTAACTTATCAAGATATAAAAATATGCAAGAAAGTAAAGTGCTGAAATTAAATGACACAAGCAAATTTTATAGTAGTTTAAGGATGGGGTAATTCCTCTAATCCACTCTTCTCCAACTCCTGGAGGAAACCACTAAGTAACAGATCAAGTTAAAAAGCAGTTCTCAGTCTAACGACAGCCTTGATCACACAGCTGGCTTCTCCTGTGACTCAGCTTCTTCTTCACAAGACAGTTGCCTTGCAAATTTAGCTCTCTTCAAACCCTTGGAATTGTTCACATAACATTTCAACAAGCTTGAAACTTCTGGTTCCATCTTGAACCTCACTACAACTCATTCAAACATGGAGCGTAGACCCCTTTTGTTCTTTAAAACTTTTCCTCTTCAATTGGTTGAGGAATATATTGATAAGCTTTGAGAATATTTGAAGGTTATGTTTGCTTGAATATTGTTTGCTCGTGTATTTTGTTCGTAACCTTTTCTCAAATGCTTCATTAGCCTTTTATAGTGCTCATTTGAAAATTTGGCGTTGAAGAGATAAGTTATTTTCAAGTGACACTTTATAGGGCCTGACACATGCTTCAGTGTTTCCCATTGGTTTATTCCTTTTGCATATTTTTAGGCCAAACACTTTAAAACATGGCATCTTGGACTTATTATTATATCGAGTAATATCCTTGACTTCCTTCCGATGGATCAATGTCAATCGTCTTGACTTGACTTATGCATTTACCCCTTTTACTTGAGTCAACTCCAATCATATGGGAATGACTCAACTGTCATTTCAACTGTTAGACTTGCCTTATTTGTAGGTCCCAAGGGGTGTGGTTTAAGGTTTAGAAGGGGGGTTGAATAAACCTTACCAAATTTTCACTTTATAGTCTTTTTAAGAATTTCAACAGAGTTGACACAAATCAGCTAAGTCCTTGGGGACAACTATGTTGGCTATCTTTAGCTAAGTTACCCACTCAACAAACTCGACTGAGCTGTTGATAGTATAACTCGGCTACGTCAGCTAACACTAAACTTTTTGGTGATTTGGTTTTTAACAGCGTAAGAATTAACACCCTTTGATTGTTTAAAGATTGTTTTTAAGACTTGTTTTAGCACTTGTTATTTATCAGTTGGATAGCAAAATAACCTAACAACAAATATGAAAAATATAAGCAAGAAAGTAAATGCTGAAAGTAAATGACACGAGTATTTTTATAGTGATTCGAGGATGGGGTAATTCCTCTACTCCACTCTTCTCCAACTCCTGGAGGAATCCACAAGGTAACATATCAAGTTACAAAGTAGTTCTCAGTCTAGAGACAACCTTGATCACACAGCTGGCTTCTCTTGCAACTCAACATCTTCACAAGACAGCTGCCTTGCTACTTCAGCTCCCTTCAAGTCTTTGGAATTGATCATACAACCTTCCAACAAAATTTAATCTCTTGGTTCGACCTTGAACCTTTCTACAGCTCCTTCAACTTGGAGATTAGATCCCTTTTTCATTCTTTAAACTTTTCCTCTTCATCTGGTTGAAGTAATCTTTCCTTCACAGTATTGTTGGATCGAGTTCCACCGAGTTTTAGGCTTGAGGAATTTTTGATAAGCTTGAGAATATTGCAGTTATGCTCGCTTGATAATTGCTTGATCCGTTTGAGCTTAGTTCAAGTAACCTTTTCTGAAATGCTTACTCAGTCTTTTATAGTGCTCATTTGAAAATCTGCCCATTGAAGAGATAAACTATTTTTGAAACAACACTTCTTGTTCGTTGGCTTGTCTTTTCTTGGTCTGCAGCACTTGTGATGTTGACCCTTCCTCGTATTAAATGGCTCTGCATCTTTACAGGGTCTGACACATGCTCCAGTGTTTCTCATTGGTTTATTAGTTTTGCATGTTTCTGGGCCAAAACTTTAAAACCTGACAGCTTGGACTTATTACTATATTAAGTAATATCCTTGACTTCCTTCCAACGGATCAATGTCAGTTGTCTTTACTTGACTGCTGCCTTTACCTCATTAACTTGAGTATGCTCTAATCATGAGAATGACTCAACTGTCAGTTCAACTGTTAGACTTGGCACTTTTCACTGACTTGACTGACACTTCCTCATACTTCATGCAACTATTCCTCAGCTGGCTCTCCTTCAGTCGAGTCCTTGTCTTCTATTTTGGCCATACTCAGCTGACGCACAGCAGAGTCTTCACTCTAGTCTGCATTGACTTCTTTCATTCTTTGACATAGTTGACTTCACTCAACTCTTTCAGTCCTATCTATTAAAACATAGAATTACAAGGAAAATGGGGTGCCCACTTCTTAGTCTAAGTATTACATGGTATCATCAAAATCTAGCAAATAAATTTCCTAAAAAATTCCCCCTTTTTGATGATGCCAAAACTTAAATAAAAATAACAGCAAACACAAGCAGTGTAGTAACAAAGAATGTATTCTTTGAATAATCAATTTTATTAATCATAGCATTCTTGTCTTTTACAAAGCTGTTTACAACAAGTATCATAGCTTATACGAGTTTTGCATTATAACATGTATCTAAGCTAAGTAACAACCGATATCAAAGCAAACATTACAAAGAATGTATCAGAGCTATATTACAGGGAAAACTTACAGCTATGTGTTTACAGCTAAGTAAAATACACGAAAGGGTTGCAGTCATCTTCAACGCCTTGTTGCTTCGTTCTTTTCTCTTTGTCATCACCTCTCCTCCTGTGTTCATCCACTTCTTCTCTTTTTTTCCTTTCATCACCTCTTTTTCTTTTCGTGTGTTCAAAATAGCTCTTTAACATCTTTTCCAACCGATTTGAATAGAAGCGATGTAAAAGTTGGACTTTCTTCATCCTTCTTTTTTTCTACATTTTGTTGAATAACCGATGTAAAAAGTGCAAAAACCGTATCTTTGGGAACAACCGATGCTTTAACATCGGTTGCTTTAAGAACACCTTTTACATTGGTTTTCCAACCGATGTTGTTTTTATAGAACCGATGTAAAGTTAATTTAAATTGACTTTTTTCTTCATCGGGCATAGAACCGATGTATACAATATATTACAATTTTCTACATCGATAGCAATTGAATAAAATACCAATATAAACAATGAAATCTTCTAAACACCATACACCAATTACAATACAACAAATTATAATATTAAGTCGATCATTCTACAAATATAATATTTAAATCTTTCAATAAATCGGTTGATCAATAAAATATCAAAATATCATATTGCATTGAACCACTTCTTTGAGAGTGTTGGTTTCCATCATAATAAGCATCTTCCCAAGTAAACATCCTGCATCAAATTTGTCCTCATGAAAATAGTTAGAATAATATTCTAATAAAAAAAATTAAACTGGATCAATTTTCCCATGGAAATGGATATATACCTTTTGAATATATCTTTGCTTAGTTATGCACACAAAAGAAATGATGTATGGCTCATAATATGGCAGGGGTCACAAGGTTCTATGTAGAATCAATAGAGTACTAACACATCATCACACATATGCATCACAATATGTCAAGAAAGAGATTTATCATCTCATTTAAATGCTTTAAATACAGAAATGAAATAATTACCCCTGCTTGGTTGGAATATTGAATGTCAAACTCACTGTTTTATGGTATATTACACATCACATTTACTTTAATGCTTAATATTTTTTAAGTAAAAAAGATAAAAGGAGGATTTGGGAAAGAAGAAATAAAACCACCCTTTGATCTACTGCTATATAATTTTTTCTTCTTGAATTACTGATAACAGGTACCTAATAAATAAACTAATTAAACCTCAATCAACAAATCTATAACCACAAAAATTATGTTTCCAAGTATTAAATTTGAAAAAAAAAATTACACATACACATAAATCATTTATAGATAGCCAAAAAAAGAGATACAATTGTTGACACGTACCTCAGATGTGTAGCAGAGGATCCCAGATTTTTTACCCAAAAACCTCTTCAGTCTTCTGAGTGCCAATAAAGTATAAATAGCTCTTGATTTAATTAGATACTTTAGCATGCACATCAAGATTATCAATTTTCAATCACAAACTTATATATATATATATATATATAATCTTTTTTCAAATAGAGAGAGCTTTGATCTGATGTGAGTGAGATGGATTATAATTCGAATGCCAGTAGTTGTGGTTGTATAGATTTATATGCTTGTATATTTATATATTTCCCCTGCATTTGTCTGTCCAGTGAGGTCTAAAATCATGGGACTAATTCTGGAAACTCTAGTACCATGTCAAGATTTCATCAAAGAACCATGGGACTAATTCCAAACATGAATAATTGCTTTTCATTAGTAGCACACAACATCATAGAATCTAGCAAGGAAAAATTAGGCCAAAATCAGACAACGACAAAAACTTGTTTGGAACTGGGGTAACACTTGCTGAAAGATGTAGAAAAATGAATACCACTGCTCCCCCAACAGACAGTAGAGCTAAGAAAACTTAACAACCCGAGCTACAATTCACGAGGGAAGGAATTCCAAATCCTAGAAGTTCAGCGGCAACCAAATTGAATATGTGTCAGAAGACTAAACAAAAAGCCTTTAAACGAATAGTTTTAATGTTGCATATGAAGACAAAGATAATTGGTGATTGAGTCATAATATATCAGCTGTTTGTGACTTCAATCTTATAATAAAAATCATGAATTTTGTCATCTAGAAGCTTCTAGTTTGTACTCACTTGATCACTAAGGGACGGATCTATCACCGCACCAAATATTAAGTTGGGCCTTGGATCAACAAGATGATATATGACCTCTGCTGCAACATTTACCTGCCATCACATTCAGAAACACATATCAATCAAACTATTAAGAAGAGACAAATTTGTAATACGATATATGTTATTTAAGCTCTATGCATAATAGCACGAGTTTGATACACCTACATCGACCTGTGTATCATAACCAAAAGAAATTTTCCTTGAGACCCCATCCAATCATGCAACACATTTGTTTACTTGGTACATTAAACATGTGGAGGGGACTGAGTGTTACATATTATTGCAATACCATCCAATACCATCCAATACTAGCAGCACTCTATTATACATGGAAAAGACCTCATTGCTACTTATATCCACCAGGAATCCAAGATGTTATGGGTTATCCAAGTTGAGGTAAATTAGTTAATAGAGTCTTAATATCAATTTATCATATAATATACATATATATATATATATTAAAATTCTTAAACAAATCAAATCCGTAAAAGTCAAGGTAGTAGCATTTAATCTTGCATGAGCAACAAAGTCAATTATCTACTTAAAGAGGTTTATGACTGTTTCCATACCATCTAAATGGGAATCTAATTTAATATGGAGTACTCTAATACATAATTATCTCCTGTGCATAACTCTGTTTTTAGGCACACTCTTCAAGTGTTGAAGAATAATATAACTAATAAACAAAATCTGATACCATAAATCTATTTTAGGGCACTCCTCAATTGTATAATTTCAGTAAATTAGAAAGTTGATAGTATGAGTATTATAGAATTGTTATTTGAAAAAAATATATATATACAAGTTGAATGCATTGGCTGCAACCAACAGAAACTTCAAGCTGGCAGCTCGGCTGTTTCTTTTCATAAAAACACACTAAGTTTAGTTGATCAAAATCTGATGTTGAGATTACCATTCCAAAAGATGATGGAAGTTATTCTAACATATATCCTAATTCCGCAAGAACAATATGTGCTCTACAAAATTAAAATTAATTCCACCTCAAACAGGGGACTGCAAGGCTCTTTACCAGAAAATATGCTCTCATGGAATGCCTTATTTCATTTGGATATTCGTAGTTGTCATTTGAACAAATACCTTATATGCTTATTTAAGGCAATTACCTTAAATCATAATGGGATTTCACACAAGCATTTGAACAAATACCTTAAATACTTTCACACAGGCATTTAAACAAATACTTTAAAGGCTACTATATATTCACAGAAAAAGCCTGGAACAAATATCTTATGTCTCTTTCGGAAAACCGAAATCAACAATATTTTTGGCCTGCCCAATTGAGAATAAACAATCTGACAAGATGATAAATGAAACATCCTCACCCTCTTAACATGTTGGTTTACAATATCATAGTGTACACATCAGCCAAGTCTTCATATTACCTTTGATTTTGAGTCAAGTTTCAGCACAATGTCCAACTTAATTGCAATCCTAGCACATCGACATCATAGTAGCTGAAGACGAAGGAAACCAGTGGCGCATATCAGAAATTCACGTAGGAGAAAATTCTAGGGCTAAATGCTTGAAATTCGAAATAATGTTAGGAAACGTTGGGTATGGTGGTTTTCAGGAGGAGAAACGCCATGGATGGTGGTTTGTGTTGGGCAGGGGCAGGCTAGCTTTTTCGTGTGGAAGGCGAAATGAGGTTCAGGCTGGGGTTTGCTATAAGAGTGTCTAAAATATATGATTTAGATTTTGGTTTTAGGGTTTAGATTCTGGTCTATGGCAAGGTGGTGGAGAAGATAGTGGCCATTCCAAAGACCTAAAACAGAGAGAAGAGATGGAAAACTGAACGGGCAAAAAAGATATTTGTAAATCGGTTGGTTCCCGAGCCGCTGTAGAATAAAAGCTTCTACAGCGGTTGTCTCGAAATCGATGTAAAATATTTTTAAATTGCAATTTTACAGCAGTTTTCAATAGAACCGATGTAAATATCTTTTTTAATTTACAATTAGCCACCAGACTTTTTTTTACATCGTTTCCTTACTTAACCGATGTAAAACTGCATTATTAAATCACTATTTTGTAGTAGTATACGCTACCCTCATAGCAGGGTCATCCATACGCTGCCTTTCCTCCCATTCACGAGTTATTCGTTTATTTTTAGCTTCTTGTCTTCTCATTGTTTTAGCATTCTTACGTCCAACTTCCAGATTAGCTAGATGATCAATATACTTGATGTTCTCCGGATTCGGCTGCGGTCGAGAACCTCTGCTCTTCCATTTCCACTAGATTTTCCCCTTCCTCTCCCTGACTCAGCTCCTCCTCCTCTGGAAGTAACTGTACTGGAGTTTTTTATTTTCTAGTTGAGTGACTGCTGGAACTTTGCTGCTTATCAGTCGATTTGCATATCTCATGACCCTTCTCCTAGTACAAATCACAGGCTTGCGGTAGAGTCATATCTTCAAAGTAGTTTTCTGCCTTTAGAGTTTGAAACTCCTCTAGGGATCTAGGTTCAGACCCAGCATTAGGCATAACATTGTCCCTCGGTGGCTTGATCACATGGTAATCCTTTCCGGCTGGAGGGCCATCATACTGCTTTTTGATATTTTGAATACGTGCAGACTTCTCAGCTACCTTCTCAAATTCAGCTTCGATGGCTTTTCTTGATTCTTTCATTGCCATCTCAGCTTTCTGTTCTACTGTCAGCTCTTTCGCAGCTTACTAAGAATTAAAGTTGTTATCTCTCCTTGTTGGGGGGTTTCAGCTAACATAAGCTTAAAGGGGAGGGGTTTAAAGCTTCCTTCCCTATTACATGTATCTCTCTTCTTCTCCACCTTATGATTCCCTTTCTCATCCTTTAGTTCCTTCAAGGCCTCATATTCCCCGTTTTGGCATCATCACCAAACGAAAGGGTCAGGTCATGTTCGTAGAATATTGCTAGTCATCTACTTTGGGTCAGGCTTTGGAGTAGGCTATTCGGAATTTATGCCTAAAGAAGACTAAACTTCTGGTTCATGTTGTCCTCCAGTCTGGCAATCTCGCTCTTATGTTGCAGCTTGAGTAACTCCATATCCGACTTGTGGGAGTCTTCAATTCTCACCATAAACTCTTTCTGCCTTTGCTGAAAATGTGCATTGTTCGCACTCCATACGAGTAGCTCTACAAAGAATGACTTGAAATAGCAGACTTGCTCTAAGCGCGTAGCAATTGTCTGTGCAGCCCATTCCCTGATCCGTAGAACGACACCTCGAATGTCTCTACTGATGGTTGCATCACGGTTGTCCAACCTAAGGTCTAACAATGTGAAGTGGCATTCCATTTTCTCAGTTTCTGCACATATATCGTTGAACGCATTTTTGAACTTGGCTGTGGAAGCCGACTCTTCTTCAGGCCACATGACATCGAAGTCAAAACCTATCAGCACCATGGTATTAGCTGGAATTATAGCCTCCTCCTGCACAGTATATTTTGCTTGTTTTTGAGCAGATTCAGCTTCCAAAGGGGCAATACATCGTCAAAATGGAATATTTCGAAAACTTATCATTCGAACGAGAGGGATTCCCATAGGTCCACGATGTGGAGCCTTTCTCTCGTATTAATGCATCCGCTCTATTTTGCCTCGGTTGATCCAGCTTCGTTCGCAGTTAACGCAGCTATGGGAGCCTATTGTTAAACTGATTGAGTCTCTCTTGGAGCAGTTGTGGTAGCCTTATCAGCTGATTGAGTTCCAGCTGGAGTAGTTGTGTCGGTCTGCTAAGCTGACTGAGCCTTAGTTGTGTTAACAGCTTCGTTGGCATCATTAAGTGATTATTTTTAAGTTGACTTGTCCTGGGCTGTTTTATCAGCGTCATCGGAGTGTGATGTAACCATAGGGGTTGGTTCATCATCAAAGACGAATCTAATCGAGCTATTTTTCACTGATAGTACTCCGTGAGTCATGAACATTCTCAGCCACGTCTTGAGTAGAATCTTCAACATTTGTGGACTCAACCACATCCTTTACACAGTTGTTCCTCAGTTGGATCTGCTTCAGTCGAGTCCTTGTCTTCCATCTTGACCATACTCAACTGTCACACAGTTGGGTCTTCACTCTATTCTTCAGTTGACTTCTTGCATTATTTTGCATAGCTGACTTCACTCATTTCTTTCAGTCCTATATATTACAACATAAAATACAATAAAAATGGGGTGCCAACTTCCTATTCTAAGTTTTATATGGTATCATCAAAATCTTAACAATAAATTTCCTAACAATAAGTCATTAATTTTGATTTTCAGATCAACAAGTTTATATGCTAGAAACTTATAAAGGACCTCAATTCATATTTAATTAACACTTAAGTTATTAAATATGACAATTTAACCCAATTCAAGTGAATGTTTCTCATTATCAATATATTCTAAATATCAGTTCAATCATTGAAACTTTTAGTATACAAAATTTTCGTTAATGTTCCTAGTTGAAAGAGGTATACAAATACTCAATAGTGTATTATTTTTTTTTGAACAACGAACATAAAATAAAGAAAGGAAAACAATCGGAAATTTAACTTCAAAACTTAACAACATTAATAATATTACCGATTCCGAATTTAATTTCCTTAATTACTCGACAGATAATCTTGGTATATAAGAGGAAGAGTGTGTTGAATTGCCTTTACAAGCCTCACTTGAAAGTTTGTTTCTCCAAAAACGTTCGACCCCAAATAGTTGTGGTATATGTGTGTGTGCGCGCTTATGTTAGGAATAGGCGTCCATTTATCTTAGCTTAATAAAGTGAGGCGGCGGAAGCTAAAATTATGCATGTGGATGCACAGACAAAGTGCTTAGGACATGCCAGTTTAAAAGATGATATCCATTAATTCTTATGTACAAATAGTTACACCCACACCTATATATAGTTGTATATAAATTTGCTCTCATCTTTTTATTTGTCATTTATTTATATGTCAACTAGGCAGGAGTTATATATTTAAAGATAAGCAATTCATTCATAAATATACATGTATTAATTTTTATCACTACATATTTATATATAAATATATTTGCTACATGATTTCCTTTATTACAATTATTATTAGTTGGATTATTATTATTTTAAAAAAATCGATCATTCACAAGTAATATCTTTAACTATCACTTTAAGTATATCAATCTTAATATCTCACCCTGCTTCACGTATTATATTTTTAAATGCACACTTATAAGTTTACCATGTGTCACCCAGTGAATCTCACGCTCTAATGTTACCATGTGTAAGCTACCAATATTTAATAGTTTGACACCTAAATCCTCCTATTTGAATACACGATAAGCCAATCAGAAGCTACGAACTGATATCATGTAAAAACTTTATTGTTAAAATACTATATAATATGAAACACGTCATGAGATGTCAATATCCATGCAAATGTTATGTAAATAGCATGAACTATATTGGCCTAGTAAAAAATGAGAGGCTCGGGTATTACAGACTATGTTCAAGCAGTGGTCCCCAGTTCTGGCTTCAACAACCAAGCTTTGGCTACCCCATCTCACGGCATCAACTTCAAATAGGCTTTCCATAATAATGAAACAAATATTTACGTGTACTTCTGTTCCAGCAGTTTCTACCCATGATAATTCCATCCCAGGTATGTCACATACATGTAAAACTCAATCCTATGCGAATGTTATTAATGGTTCCATTAATTTTGTCCTTGAAACTTTAAAAATGGTGAATATTATTTTGTTACTATTGATGAAAACCGATATAAGCAACATATTATGGAATTTTCATATGCTTTAATTGGTTGGGTTATCCTTAGCAAAGGTAGTAAACCATGGACTTTGATGCCACTTCATAATCATATCACAATATTATGAAAAATTCAAGGGGATTGGAAGTTAATTCCATTGGGAAAGAGATATTTCTATATTAAATTTTCCTCGGATATGGACCGTACCCGCTGCTTTCGCGTTCTTCCTAGAAAATTAATCTATGGTCTATTCATTTCGCTGCATGGGTTCTGGATTTAACCCATATAAAGTTAACACTTCAATTGCTAGTGTCTGAGTGAGAATATTTCAATTAAGTTTTGAGTATTGGGAACCTAGTGTTATCATGTGCAATGCCAAGGATGTGGGTGTTATTTTAGATTATTTTTGGGATACTTTGGGTTTACAGTTTGTCACTCAGAATTTTCGGGCTTATGGTAAATTTGACATCTAGGTTTTTTGGAGTTCTGATGTGAATATTTTGCAGCATGTTTATTTGTCGGATCATGGTATTGTTCTTTACGTGGAAATGTCCAATATTATTTTCGTGTGGGATTTGTGCATGTGCATTATGATTATTTTCTTGGCGTCAGCTGTGGCAGGATTCGGTTGACCTCAACCTGACTAATTTTTTTGTTGGGCAATTTCAATGTCATTTTGGGAAATCATGAGCATCTTGGCAGTAGCATCATTTCACAGGCTGCTTGTCAGGATTTTCAAAATTTTATGGACAATGGGGATTTACTTTCAGCTCACACCGTTAGCAAATTTTTTACTTTTGGTTCCAATCGGCCTAATTCTCTTGATAAATGTGTTTGGACTCACTTGTTGGATGGGGATGTCTCCTCTAATGCATCATACACTCATCTTCGCGCCTCCTTTTCGAGCGTTCATTGGGGTAGTTGGATTTGGTCACCTTACATCGCCGAGCACTGCTCCATTACTATTTGGTGGGCTATTCATCATCGCCTTCCCATTTTGGACCTTCTTAGATTGCAAGGGCTCATCGGGCCTACAACTTACTATTTGTGTTATTCTTATTCTGACTCTATTGATCACCTTCTATCTCGTGTGTTTTTGCATGAGCCCTTTGGTCTTGGATTTTTTAGTCCATTGAGATCTGTTTTCATATGGTTCACAACTTTAATGAGTTTATGGTGCAGGCTATGAACGTTAAATTGAGTGACCAATTTTCTTTGTTATGGAGGGTTGCCATTATTTCTTGTATTTGGCTTATCTGGCACATCCATAATGATGTTACTTTTAATGGAAAGAAGTGGTCAGACGATGCGGCTTTGATTCAGCTTTAGGCTATGATTATTGAGTCTTTTATGCTCGATCAAAGTTGCATGAACAACACCCAACAGGACCTTCCCAGCCTTAGGCATCTCAAGGTATTAGGTTGTCCGCGCAAGGCTCCTAAAATAGTCCAGGTCGATTGGCATTTTCCCATTCTAGGTTGGATTAAAGTTAACACAAATGCTTGTGCTCTGGGTTTTCCGAGTTCTTACACAGCGGGGGTTTTCCGTATGCACAAAGCCTTTTTCGGGGTTGTTTTTTTGAGCATTGCAGCATTGGTTATGCTTTTGAGGCTGAACTTCTATGCAACACAACCACATTGCACATGAGATTACTAGTTAATCATAAATTGTAACCCTTTTTTTCATATGCGAAAGCATTTTCTTAAAAAAATTTAACAATACTTATTCACGCATGTGCATTTGTCCACATTACAAGACATTCACGACATTGGCCTTTCATATATAAAGAAAATATAAGCTCTCTATAGGAAATGCAAATGATGAGCTGAGGGAGAAGGATGGGAATCCAGCCGGCCGACCTATGATCCATGCTTTAAACTTCTATCACATTCCACAGGTCAACCTTTATCTACATCAACTAAAACTTTGCAACATTGCATTTGGTGAGTTGCAAGCTTATCAAGTATAATAAAATCACGAGTTATTTAACATCACACAAGCACATCATCAACAACCATTTCACACTCTTTTTTCATAATATTTATAAACACATAAATGCACGTGCTTGATCATGTTCTTTTACTGTTATGGGCCAGCTAATACCAAGAATATATCGTGATTACGAAGATGGCCTTGGCACTCTGTAATTCTTATTTCACGTAGAGTTCAGTGAACTAGGGGTGGCCGTATGGTACTCTGTAATACATAATTTCTGGATATCTGTAATTCTGTAGCACATGATTCAAGGTCATTAGCGGCCATAATAGAATCCATTAATCTCTGATGAATGCATTTTGTGTAATCACATATTTCATTTTCGTATCAATAACATCAGTAGAGATCGCATATCTCATTTCCATATCAATAACATCAGTGGAGATCACATATCTCAATTTCATTTCAATCTCATCACATAGAGATCATATATCTCAATTTCATCATAATATCACCATAGAGAATCATACAATTCACATTAGAGCATGATAAGCTTCTAATCGCTATAGTTAAACATGAAAGCAATTCATTCCAACACATTAATAATCACACAAGTCAAATAACATGCCGAAACATTATACTCACCAGTGGTACCCTTATCTCGGTGGCTTTGTCTAGTCGGCTTTATCTATCCCTTTACTAGGATTTTGACCTATTAACATATCACAAACGTGTACCAAATTCAAAAATCTACATTTCAGATTAATGATGTCATGTGTGCTTTTATATAAAGTGGATATTCGTACACTTGCTATTATTTTATTTCATATTTTGTTTGTTTATTTGCTCCTGTACAAGAGAATGGAGAATCAATTAGATTAATTCACAACCTAAAGTATTTTCATATATTGTACTGATTTCTACCAAAATTTTACCATTTGATTTCAGTAGATGGAGAGACGAAATCATAGCTCACTGAACTTCACAATGATTGTCATATTTTTATTTTATCTATTTTCTTTCACGATTTTGATCGAGCTTAATTACATAGCATAAATCCAGCTCACATACTAAAATTTAATCTGATACACAAATAAAACTTTTATATATAGATATGATCAGATTTCATGTAAATTCGGTACTTAATCAATATATGTGATTTTAATGCCGCTCACATTTAGCACACGAAAATAATATTTAATTAATCATATTTCATTATGATAGAACAGCTAACTATTGCTAAAAAAACAAGCTAAGTATAAGGAAGAGATAAATTAGAAACTTCTTACCAATATCACCCGCCCCATAGTACCTCTCTTTTTTTTTTTTTTTTTTTCTACTTCGGTATGTTTTTGTTAGTCGTCCGTGTAACTTATCTATTTTTTTTTTGATGACGGGGAACCCGCACCGCTACTCTTCGAGTGCGCCTTTTCTTTCTACGCCAACCAGGTAAACCACACTAGGCAAGCCCTTGTGACATGCTTGTTGGTAGGGGGAATCGAACTTGACCTTTCGTCCGTCCTCCACCAACTTGGCTGTAACTTATCTATTATTCTTGTGCTTTCCATTAAAATTTATAATATATTATACATACTTATCCAATAGTTGTATATGGCGGCAAGAATGAATTAATATATTATAGATATAATGGCTAAGTTAAAGGATGGTTAATCAAGAATTCTCCACGTGTATGCATATCTACCTACAACCCATTTGCTTAAAGTGGTCAACAAGGTAAATAATTCTAGTAATTAAATATTATACTATGTAAATAAAGTACCAATAGATGTGCATATCAATAAATCACGTACATGCCCCCAGGACATGCATATATTTATATTACATATGTTATTGTATATTAACTATTATAGATATTGTACTTGATTAATATAAAATATGTTATAACCATTGGGCCTGGGGTAAGGATGAGGATACAATGATCCAATATGCATATCAAGGCCCAAGAAGAGGTCACCATGTGAAATTTAGGCCTAGACATTTAGTTGAATCTACTATGTGAATTGTTACAATTGAAGGCATCTTTCAGTTATAGAGAGAGAGTATAATGCAGCATCACACACAATGAGCCAAAACATATAGTTATGATGTAATCAGGAAAGGATCATTCAGAGAATATATCTTCATTTTTATAAAATTCCTTCTGTTCTTTTTGTTCTTACTTTTTTGCAGCAATTAGTCACAACAGTTGGTGCTTTCATTGAGCTCCTCCGCACCCATGGCTGACGGGACTTGGCTCAAGACCTTAGATGATACGGTAAAAAAAATGCAGGACACCTCGGTTAGTCATTCTGCGCAGCTCGCGAGCCAACAACAATCGTTGGCGGATATTATGGCTAAACTAACAGATTTGGATAGCAAATTGGAACACACTAAAAGCACCCTCAAGATTTCTGCCGACCCACCGGCGCCACTCGTATATCCTCCGCTTCCATCCTTATGTCGTCGTCCCCTTCACCACGTTTGGTGTTACGTTCTTTGCCGCTGGGGGTTTCTCAACCTCCGTTGTCTTTTCTGCCATATTCTATTCCGCCTCACAACTTCATCAACCAGTTACCGTAGATGTCTACTTTGCCCCCGCTTTCTCCGGCAGTGGCTTCCTTGACGGCAACCCATGGCATTCCGCCTTCTGGTATCTCGTTTTCATCTCCCGTTGGTCCTTTTACTTTGGGTCCGACCAGTCCTTGTCACCTCTATTATGCAGGGGGTTCTATCCCGTCCTTCAGTCAGCTACACGTCCCATGTTCTATGAAACTTCATTTTCCCATTTCAATGGTGACGATCCGATGGGGTGGATTTTTCAGGCCGATCGTTATTTATGTTACTACATCATTCCCGTTGACCAGAAAATTATTATTAGCTCATTTCATATGGAAGGAAGATCCTTACGGTTGTTTCAATGGGTTTCTCGCAATCGACAAGTGGTGAAATTGGAGCAGTTTGTTCGGGCCTTAGAAACACGTTTTGGCCCTTCCGAGTTTGAGGATGTTCAGGGCATTTTGGCTAAGCTGATGCAAAATTCCACAGTTGAAGCATATATCACACAGTTTGAAGATTTATCGATGCGTACTGTGGGTTTACCTGCAACTTTCCTTTTCAGTTGTTTTGTGGCTAGTCTGCGTCAAGATATCCAGGCTGAGGTTCGGGCCGCTAGACCCACGATGGTGACACAAGCCATGTTTTTGGCTCGCCTTCATGACGCTATGTAAAGTGACCAACGTCACTTCTCGTTTCTCTCAGGCCTATGGAACATTCTTACCCATGGCCTACTCCACCTATTGGGCCTACTTATCAAACGCCTTCCAATCCGCCTACTCTCAGTGGCCCAGGTTCTCCTCTTGCCCTTTCACGCACGTCGGGTCCTTCCGTACGACCCTCACACACCCCCAAATTACTAACCGCAAAATTTCTTCTAATGAAATGGCCGCACGCCACGAGAAAGGCTTATGTTACTATTGTGATGACCCATACATCCCCGACCATCGTTGTAAATCGAAACCCCAATATTTTTTTGTGGAAGTTGATAAGAATTGGAAGATATCCGGGATACGTCTCAATTCGAGGAGCCACTTCCCTGTGATGGGTTGGGTTCTTGTCCTGAAATCTCATTGCACGCGATGTCCGACGCCTCTTCGCAAGCAACCCTTTGATTTCGAGGCACGTTGGCAGGTCACCATGTCCAAGTGTTGATTGACAGCGGTAGTACACACAACTTCGTCCAATCTTGGGTGGCCAAATTCCTTAACTTACCTATGGAACCTAATATGCTATTTACAGTTGCCATGGGAAATGGCAAAAAATTATCGTGTGTTGGGTGTGTTCGCTAGGCCAACTTGATTATTCAAGGTCATCAGGTTTGTACGGATTTATATGTGTTACCTTTAGAGGGATCCGATGTAGTCCTTGGTATTTCATGGCTTTCCACTCTCGGAGTTGTGGTTCACAATTATGCAGATTTAACCATGAGATTTCAGGTTAATGGTTTGGATGTGTTGCTTCAGGGTGATTGTACGACAGCGGTATCCGAGGTACCTTATAGTGGAATTCATAAACTCAAGGCTAATGGGTCAGTTGCTGCTTATTTTAGCTTACGAGCTTGTATGATCCATCGATAGTGCATGGGCTTGTGATTGATAACCGCATCCAACCATTATTGTTCGAATACGCGCAGGTCTTCGCTACCCCAACATGCCTTTCTCCTCCACGACCACAAGACCATGCCATTCATCTACATCCTAATGCTGCTCCAGTCAATGTTAAACCATAGAGGTACCCTCATTTCCAAAAGGCTGAAATGTTGAAGGAAGGTGTAATGAGACGTAGTAAAAGTCCTTTTTCGTCATCGATTCATTTAGCAAAAAAGAAAGATAGAACGTGGCATTTTTGTACCCATTATCGTGCCTTAAATGCGATTACCATTAAGGATAATTTTCCAATCCCAACGGTCGAGGAGCTATTGGATGAGTTACACGGGGCCTATTATTTTTCAAAGCTCGATATCCAGTCCGATTACCATCAAATTCAGGTATGCCCTGAAGATGTTCATAAAACCGTTGTTCGAACACATAACGGTCATTGCGAATTTTTAGTCATGCCGTTTGGTCTAACTAACGCACCGACTACATTCCAAGCTGTCATGAACGATTTGTTTCGCCCATTCCTTTGCCGTTTTGTGTTGGTTTTCTTTGACGATATCCTTATTTACAGTACGAATTTTTCACAGCATCTCATTCATTTGGAAAAAGTTTTGAAATTATTGCGAGATAATCAGTTTTATGCTAAGCTCTCCAAGTGTGTTTTTTCTCAGTTAACAGTGGAATATCTTGGTCATATAATTTCTTATGCGGGCGTGGATATGGATCCTAAGAAGGTGGAGGTTGTCCTTAAGTGGCCTGTTCCTAAGAATACTAAACAATTGCGTGGATTTCTAGGTTTTATTAAGGGATATGCTTCCATTGCAGCTCCATTGATGGACTTCTGGGACGCCATTTTATAATTTGCACTAATCATTGTAGCTTAAAAGCTTTGATGGAACAAGCAATCCACACCCCGTGTGCAGCGGCTCAAAGATTTCCAATTACCATCGGTGATGGCCAAATTGGTTGGATTTGACTTTTCTATCGTATAAAAGCAAACAAGCAATCCACACCCTGGTCAAAGATGAAAATGTGGTGGTCGATGCCTTATCTTGCCTAGTCGCGGAAAAAATGTCCCATTTCAAGTCCCATTTCTTGTTTTTGGCCTCGACGATTGTCCAAGTCGGGTTCTTAAAAAAAGTGTCTTCCATCTGTGATTCGGATCCCGAAATAGTTAGATTGAAAGAAATGATCGCCCACAGTGCTGCTGATTTTCCTTTATATTGTGTGTCTAATAGCTTAATTTATTTTAAACATCGTTTATTGATTCCACCATCTTTGCAGCGGAGTGTGCTGAAAGAGTTCCATGATTCGACAGTTGGTGGTCATGCTGGAGTTCTTCGGACATTTCATCGTATAGCCGCCAATTGTTATTGGAATGGCATGAAGGAAGATGTTAAAAAATATGTTACCCACTGCCTTGTGTGTCAATAGGTTAAAGCTTCTACCTTAGTACCAGCGGGCTTGCTTCAGCCATTGCCTATTCCATGTCTAATTTGGGAAGACATCTCTCTTGATTTCATTACGGGCTTACCGTCATCTAAGGGATATACCGAGATTCTTGTGGTGGTGGATTGTCTTAGTAAGTATGCCCATTTCTTTCCATTGTTTCCACATGCAACCAGTGCCAAGGTAGCAGAGGTCTTCTTTAATGGCATAGTTAAATTGGATGGTGTGCCTCGTTCAATGGTCAGTGACCGCAATAAAATTTTCATCAGCACTTTTTGGCGTGAACTTTTTAAATACCATGGCACCACGCTTAATATGTCTACTGCCTATCATCCCCAATCCGATGGCCAAACGGAGAGCCTTAATCGCACTTTAGAAATGTATTTACGGAGTTTCATTATGAATTCACCCAAATTATGGTCTAAATATTTAAGTTGGGCGGAATACTGGTATAATACTTCATATCAAAATGCTATTTCCATGACTCCATTTTTGGCAGTTTATGGTCGTGAACCACCAAATCAGATTTCGTACTTGCCCGGTTCTTCTTCCACTGATATTCTTGATCAAGAGATGCAACAACGTGATCATATTCTGGCCCAACTGAAGATTAATCTGCAATGTGCCCAAGCTCGGTGAAAACGCAAGCGGATAAACATCGTTGAGATATTGAATTTTCCGTCGGAGAATGGGTGTTGGTTCGACTGCAGCCTTATTGGCAATTAATAGTACGTGGTGTGTGCAATCAGAAGTTAGGGAGAAAATTCTTTGGCCCATTCCAGGTGCTCGAAAGAGTGGGCAAGGTGGCATATCGTTTGCAGCTCCCGATTACTACTCGTATTCATAACGTGTTCCATGTTTCTTTACTTAAGAAAACTGAAGGTTTTAATCCCGCCCTGGTACAATCTGTGGTGATTCCCCCGTAACCAAATATTCCACTTATGGAGCCACAGCAGATTCTAGATTCTCGCATCATCACAAAAAATCAACCACAAAAGCAAGTTTTGGTTCAATAGCTTCATTTAGTAGAATATACCATGTGAATTGTTACAATTGAAGACAACTTTTAGTTATAGAGAGAGAGTATACTGATGCAGCACACACAATGAGGAAAAACATATAGTTATGATGTAATCAGGAAATGATCATTCAGAGAATATATCTTCATTTTTATAAAATTCCTTCTGTTCTTTCTATTCTTACTTTTCTGCAGCAATTAGTCACAACAAAATATGGATATTTACATGCATTCTATATTATGACTATTAAATATTTAAAATATGCATGTAATGTGTTTTGAATTATTTAGTTATGATAATTCAAATGCAAAGTATCGGGTTATGACAAATCATCCCCCTTAAAAATTTCGTCCTCGAAATTTATACTTTCATCGGTAAATAACCATGGATAATGGTTTCTCATATGTTGTTTCATTTTCCAAGTAGCTTTTGGTATATAATGGTTTTTCGGCAATACTTTTAACAATGGATTTACTTTATTTCTAAGTTGTTTTTCTTTGTACCCCATTATTTCAACTGGTTCTTCAACATAACTCAAATTATCAGCAATTTTAACTGGTTTATCAGGAATAACATGTGATGGGTTTGATCTATATAGACGAAGCATACTAACATGCAACATATTATGAATTTGGGACAATTTAGGTGGCAAGACAAGCCTATAAGCTAATGGTCCAATTTTTTTAAAGTATTTGATATGGCCCGATATAAAGAGGCCTCAGTTTACCTTTCTTTCCAAATCTGAGAATACCCTTCTAAGGGGACACGAAGAAATACTTTCTCACCAACTTCATATCTAATCCCTGTCTATGTTGATCAATATAACTCTTTTGCCTATCTTGGACTATTTTTAACTTACTTTATACTAATTTCACTTTCTCAGTTGTATCTTGAATCAAATTTGGACCTTTCAATAATCGTATTCTCTCTTCATCCCAACATATTAAACTCCTACATTTCCTACCATATATTGCTTCATAAGGCATCATACTGATGTTGCATTGTAAAATGACCTAGTTCCTGTGAAGAACTTGAGTATCTCTATCATCTTACATCGACATTGATCGAAATCCAATGGTATGCCCACTATAGGAAATTAATAATTAATATGTAAGTTGGATTCACGCAAATCTTATATTAAACTATCCATAATTAATCACAAGTATCTTTATTCAATTAAATACATCATTACCCTATACTTTGTGTAAAATGACTATGGAAAATAACCTAAAATAAAGTTTAAAATACCAATATCATCATTTACCCAAGAAAGTTTCTTCTTTCAATCGCCTTTTTTTTGGTCCTTTATTTTGAAATATAACCTCAAAATTTAATATATTTACACAGACACTTTTTAACGATTTACTTGTCTCCGGATAGACACTTTAGACCTGGCAGCTTTGACATATTACTATATTGAGTAATATTCTTGACTTTAATCAACGGATCTTAGTCGATTGTCTTGACTTATTTCTTTGTCTTTTACCCTAGGTGACTTGAGTGCTCCAATCATTGGATTGACTCAATTGTCATTTCAACTTGTATACTTGGCTTCTTAAGTTGACTTGGCTGACACTTCTCACAGTTGTTCCTAAGCTGACTCTCCTTCAGTCGTGTCCTTATCTTCCTTTATGTCCTTACTCAGCGGACACACAACAAATGTTTTCACACGATCCTTGATTGACTTCATGTAATCTTTGGCATAGCTATTAGGAAATTTACTATTTAGATTTTGATGAATGCCATGTAAAACTTAGAATAGGAAGTTGGCACCCCAATTTTGTTGTAAAATGCATTGTAATAAATAGAGAGCTGGCCAAGGCCGAGTTAAGTCGGCCTACGCCTAACATGCAAGAAGACAATCAAGACTAGAAGGAAGACTCACATTGCGAGGCAGTGAGTATGGCAAAGAAGAGTAGACGGAACTCTCTTGAAGAAGCGGTGAGATGCGGTGAGTGGAGTATCGGTCAAGTCAACTCGAGAAAAGCCAAGTCTCAAGTTGAAGTGACGTAAGAGTCATCCAATGATTGGAAGGCGACTCTAAGTCACCTGGGAAAGCAATGAAATGCGATCAAGTTGAGATAATCAAAAAGATCCGTTACCTGAGAAATCAAGAGATTTACTTAAACAAGTAATATCTCCATACCACCTTTCTCGGAGTGCTAAGTCCCGAGGAAGCGTGCAAAAGGAATGAACCAATGGGAAGCACTACACCGTGTCGAACTGCGAAAAGGTGAAAGAACAATTCATACGAGGAAATGGCAATTCCAAGGATCGCAACAAGACAAGCCAACGACTGCAAGTGACTTTCAAAAATAAGCTTATCTCTTCAACGGCAAATTTTTGAAAGATCACTATAAAAGGCTGAGGAGTTTATTTGAGAATGAAAAATACGAGTGACACAAGAGACAGACTGAACCAAAAACGTTCAAGCAATTATTAGAAAATGCAAATATTCTCAATCCTCAAGCCTACACTACGAAGAACATCAATCCAACACTCACCTGTGAAGGAAAGATAACTTCAATCGGTTGAAGAGGAAAATAATGAAAAATCAAGGGTCCACATTCCACGAAGGATTGTAGGAAGGTTCAAGGTCGAACCAAGTCTTAAGCTTTTGGAGGGCTTCGTGATCAAATCCAAAGAGCTTGAGCAAGTGAGTTTGTAGTAGCAAAGCGGTACGCCCTGTGAAGAAGGTAGGTCGTACGAGAAACCAAATTGAGTGATCAAGGCGTCTCCCATCGAGTCCCAAAGGATCAAGTCACCGTGTGATCAAGACTTGTATACGGGTATTACCACTATATGTATCTTGATCATTACCTAGTGGATTCCTCCGGGAGTTGGATAAGAGAGGAGTAGAAGAATTACCCCATCTTCGAACCTCTATAAAAATTTCATTGTGTCATTTACATTTCAAAGCACTTTAATTCCTGCATCTTAATGTTTATATCTGTGATAAATTTGCTATCCACTTGATAATTTATAAGTACTAAACTAAGCACTATATCCTTGCTTAACCAAACTTATGGGTGTTAAGTCTTCCGTTGAAAACAAAACCACAGTTGAGTTAATTTAGAGCCAACAACTCGAGTTATTCCATCAACACTCGATTGAGTCTCATTGAGAGACTAACTCTCTTGATTGACTAAATTGATCGTCCATCAAGGACACAAACGTGTAGTATCAACTCTGTATATTTAAAAGGACTAAATCGAAAATTTGGTAAGGTTTATTCAACCCCCTTCTAAACCTTACACTTACACCCCTTAGGACCTACAAGTGGTATCGGAGCGGTTGGTTCATTGAACCCTCCGCACTGCGGTTCTTGAACTAGATCTCCAAACTTTTCAAAGTCCGCTTTAGTACTTAAACTCTCAAAACTCCTTCTATCATTAAAAGTTATTATCATGGAAGCAAATTTGACACGCATCCCTATGTTCACAATTGAAGAATTTGATGATTGGAAAATTCGTATGCGGGGCTCATCTATCAAAGCATTACATGATGAGATGTGGATAGTGATAGAAGATGGGCCTCTCGCAAATCTTAAAGGTGAACACAACTGTAAGAAGAGGCTGCACCTGAAGGAGAAGAGGATGTTGCTCCCGGACGGTCATGGTTGAAAAACCAAGAACCGAGTGGACAAATGATGACGAGAAAAAGATACAACCTGGACAATGTAGCCAAGGACATCCTTTACAAAACTCTTGACAAAGCCATGTTCAATAAAGTCAAATCTTGCAAAACGGCTAAAGAAATGCAGGACAAGCTAACATTGATTTGTGAAGGCTCGGAGCAAATCAAAGAAAACAAATTATCGGTGGTCAGTATAGAAATTTGAGAACTTCAAAATGATCTCGGGAGAAAACCTGGATCAACCGGATGCTCGTTCACGAAATCACCAATGAGCTATCCGCACTTGGAAAGGAATATACACGAGAAGAAATGTGTATGAAGATCCTAAAAAGTCTTCCAATTGAATGGGAAATGAAGGTCATGGCACTTTGAGACATTCCATGGACCTATCAAAGACATCCAACCATGAATTATTCTCGGACCTCAAAGCCTACGAGTTTGAGCTGAGAAGAAAAAGACCAGGAAGAGACAACATGTACCCAAAACAAATGCTTCTAGTTGTTAAAGATGGAAAGAGAGTTGAGGTCAAAGAAGTCATTGATCCGGAAAAATAGCCCGATGGTTAAAAGATTCAACAAGTTCTTCAACAAGAACTACAAGAGAGGAAAGGGGGAATCTTCCGAGAAGACACTCGGCTCCCTCCAAATCAAGGAAAATAGGCCAACCAAGAAAGCAAATCATCAAAAAGTTGAGTATCAAAGGGTGACAATTCAAGAATGGAAAGAGTGATCAAAAGGTGAATATCTATCTTTGAATCAGACAACCAGGTGTCAAGATGCCATTGATCGCTCATATCCTGTAGTTAACAAATACGAAATGAAGAAGAAAGAAAGGTCTTGAGAGAAAGAAGACAAGAAAAAAAAAGGCAATGATGGGCTGCAGAGATCGGCTTTGAAACAGCCAAGTCAAGAGAGACAACCGATTCGAGAGCAAGAAGTGGGCGACTACTCAAGTGACTCGAAGAAGAAGCCCGATCCGCTTGATGGCCAAGGAACAAGATCAACCTGACCAAGAAGATGAGGTACACTCTAACTCATCAAACTCGGACTCTAGTGATGATAGTATGACACACACACTTCATCACCCACTGATCTTTATGATTCATTAGGAAAAATGATGAAAGATTTTGAACACATTAAATCCTCACACACACTATTAAATGAGGAAAACAACCTACTCAAGAGTCAAAACTCAAAGTGACTAAGGAGCCGAGTACTCTAAGTCAAATAGTGATGAAAATGAAAGTTTAAAAAGTGAAAATGCTAAATTAATAAGCGAGAAATTGCTGCTATAGAGAAGAGGAGAATGACCTCAAAAATGTTATTACCTCATTCACTAAGGCATCTAAATCATTGGATGATCTTATTATGAGTCAAAGAGAATGTGGAGACAAGACAGGGCTTAGGATTTAATTCCTCTGTGCTATTGCAAACCTCAAAAGCAATTTTGGAAAAACGATCTTCAAGTCATGAAGAGTCCGAAAAAATCCAAAACTCTAAATGTTGCACACACATTCACTCCAAAGCACCATAACAAGCAAACTGGCCTTGGTTATAAAGGAAAAGGAAAACCGCCGATTGAGTGCGGCTGAAAGGACAAAAGAGAAGAGATTCACCGAGTTCTCAAAGAAACTCCAAACGAAAAATACTCAGTAAAGAAGAAAGCGAGCTACCAAAAATCCCGGAAAATCCATAAAAGAAATACATATGATGGGAATGGTAGAAAATATCCAAGCCAAGCCGATTGGAATAATGTAAACTATCGGATAGACTTATGGAATATTAGCCAAAATGGCAAAGGCCTAGAACTCAAGAAAGGCCATTCCAAAAGTATAAGAGCTTTCATCAAACACACATATGCACCTAGGCACTACACTCGGAGACACCACAATTACCCCAAAGAAGGCGATTGCTAAAACTCATACACGAGGCATACGGACAAAAGAGACAATTTGTATGAACCTAGAATTCCCAAGCAATTTGTCAAGATTAATTATGATTATGGCACGATAGATGGCAACCCCTTAGAGTCAAATCATTTGGCTATAAGTTGGTTGGATCATCTTACAATTCTAACGCCTCGGGACCCGGATAAGTATGGGTACCTAAAACTTAATTTCCTTGATTGCGGGTTCAAGGAACAAAAATGAGTGCCAAGGAACCTGGTACATGGATAGTGGTCGTTCCCGGACACATGACAGAAACAAGAAAAATCTGTCAAAATTCAAGGAAGTAAAAGGAGCAAAAGTCATATTTGGAGGAAATGAAGCTCCTGGTGAAATAAGAGGCATTGGATCCATAAAGAGGAATGGATTAGAAATCACGGATGTTGCATATGTTGAAGGACTCAACTTCAACCCGCTAAGCATCGATCAACTCGTAACAAGGGTTATAACGTTGGATTTAACATGGGTATATGCCAAATCAAGGATACTGAATCGAATGAAGTTGTGTTGCAAGGATGCAGACAGAAGAACATGTATGTTGTGGATTGGTCAACCGCTACACACAGCACCTGTCTATTGGCAAAGAGCACAGCTGAATCAAGTTGGATGTGGCATAAAAAGCTGAGTCACCTGAATTTCAAAATGATCAACAAGCTTGCACGAAGTAATCTTATGGAAGGACTTCCAGACTCAGTATACAAGAAGGAGAATATATGTGATCCACGTCAAAAGGGAAAACAAATCAAATCTTCATTCAAAGAAAAGACATGTCCATCTTCAACAAGAATATTGCATCTGCTACATATGGATCTATTTGGCCCAGTGGAACCAGCTAGCATAAGTGGGAAGAAATATACCTTGGTGGTAGTAGATGACTACTCAAGATATACATGGACAATATTCATGTGTAAGAAGAAAGAAACTCTACAAAAACTACCACAGATGATGAAGAGGATTCAAAACGAGAAGAGCCAAACCATTATCAAAATAAGATCGAGATAGAGGAACTGAATTTGTCAATGGAATAATAACTCGATATTATATTGAAAATGGTATTGGTCATGAACTATCGGCGACAAGGACTCCGAAACAGAATCGAGTTGCGAGAAAGAAGGAAACAGAACACTCAAAGAAGCGGCAAGGACCATGTTAGGTCGAAGCGGGGTTACCAAAAAGATTTTGGGCGAAGCAATCAACACTTGCTACACTCAAAAAGGATGTATGATAAAATGCAGACAAATGACAAAGACTCCTATGAGATTTGGTGGAAGAAAACCAAATGTTGCATATTTCGAATATTTGGATGTAAATGCTTCATCCACAACAATGGCAAAGACAATCTAAAGGCTTTTGATGCTAAAGGCGATGAAGGTATCTTCTTAGGATACTCAAAAAAGCAAAGCTCTGAGTACTCAACAAAGGACTATGGTTGCGGAAGAATCCATTCATGTGGTATTCGATGAGCCAAATGTAAATGGAGAAGACATTGAAGAGTCAAATGATAAAGGTTTGAATCATCCAACCATACGAAGAGTCCCTATCTTTGAAGCTGCCACCGGAATTATAAACTCGAAAGAAGATGAGATAGTTGAATCTCAAAAACAGTGGAAAATTTGCAGCTAAGTGATTACGAGAGAGTTGGACACAAAGAACACAAATCGCAAGACGATCAATACGACTAAACTTACTCCAACCTCGATGTAAGATGGCCGAGAGACCATCCACCGAACTTGTCATTGGAAATATAAGAGAAGGTGTCAAAACAAGATCCAGAACTCAACAAGAAGCTATGTTCACATGCTTCATCTCGCAAATAGAGCCCAAAGATGTGTTACAAGCATTGGACGACGCACATTGGATTCAAGCTATGCAAGAAAGAGTGAATCGGTTTGAAAGAAATAAAGTATGGGAATTAGTGCAAAGACCCATACATCAAAATGTTATTGGCACCAAATGGGTATTCGAGAAACAAGATGAACGAGGAAGGTTACGTGGTAAGAAACAAAGCAAGACTAGTAGCCAAAGGATATTGCCAAGAAGAAGGAATAGATTTTGATGAAACATTTGCTCCTATAGCAAGATTGGAAGCTATAAGGATGTTTCTTGCCTATGCGACTCACAAGAATTTCACGTATATCGATGGATGTAAAAAGTGCATTCCTAAATGGTTTATTGGAAGAAGAAGTGTATGTTGAACAACCTCCAGGATTTGAGCGAGAAGACTCTTGGAGATAAGGTATACAAACTCAAGAAAGCCTTTCAGTATGGATTGAAACAGGCACCCAGCATGGTATGATACCTTGTCGAATTCCTAACCGAAAATGGATTCACAAAAGGAAAAGTAGATAGAACACTTTTCGAAATTCAAGACAAAAAGAGTATCTTTTGCTTGTTCAAATATATGTGGATGACATCATTTTTGGATCCACAAACAAAGAGTCATGTGAAAAATTTTCAAACCTCATGCACGAGTAAATTTGAAATGAGCATGATGGGAGAGTCGACATTCTTCCTCGGACTCCAAGTGAAACAATCGAAGGATGGAACCTTCATAAGTCAAACAAAATACACCAGGGACTTAATGAAGAAATTTGGTATGGAGGAGAAGTCTTACGTGAAAATACCAATGAATACATCACCAAAATGGACATGGATGCGATGGCAAGCACAGAGATCAAACAAGATACTGAGCACTTATTGGATCATTGCTCTATCTTACATGCTCTATCTTACGGGCGGACATCACCTTTGTTGTAGGTGTATGTGCAAGATTTCAATCTGCTCCAAAAGAGAGCCATATGACAAAGAAGCTAAGAGAATATTGAGATACTTGAAAGGAAGCCAAGAAGTCGGCTTATGGTATCCAAAGGAAGGTGGATTCAAGCTAATCGGCTATTCGGACTACGACTATCTTTGGATGCGAGTTGACGTTAAAAGCACTTCAGGCACATGTCAAATGCTAGGAAACAGGTGATTTCTGGTTTAGCAAGAAGCAAAACTCAATAGCCACCTCTGGTGAAGGCGAGAATACATAGGCTGCGGCAACACCCAAGTCCTATGGATGAGACAAAGAAATGAGAGACTATGAAGTTGAGGAAAAAGAAATTCCAATCATGTGTGATAACACAAGTGCAATTGCCATTACTCAAAATCTGTGTTGCACTCAAGAACAAAGCATATCGATGTCGGATATCACTTCATAAGAGATCATGTTGAAAAGAAGGACATCATCTTGGAATATATCTCAATTGATAAACAATTGGTGACATCTTCACAAAACCATTATGTGAGTCAAGATTTGAAGAACTCAAACATGAGTTAGGGTTAATTGAGTGAAATGACACTCGGAAGAATCAAAGAAAAGAAATGGAACACAAAAAGGGTGAAAAAGAGTTGAACACACAAATCACCAAGAATCACCATGTCGGAAAGACAACTGACTACCCAGTCAATCGGTGATAGTTTGAGTCACTAAGAGAACTATGAGAAGTAGAGTTAAATCGGCTAAGGGATAAGGTTTCGAGTCACTTATGAGCAAAGTGACAAAAACGCAATGCGTTTGACTAAGCGGGAATGTTTTTAAGGAATACGTCAAAGATAATGATGATGTGTACGACATAAAGCCGCACACCAAGCTTATGATTGGATATAAATCTTTCACGCATTAAATACGAGACATTAAATGCTAAATAGGCGTGCAAAATCTAAGCCGTTGATTTCGATCACATTTCAAAAAACCACCCGCACGTCCTTTCATAAACCATACTTAAACCATTTCCGTCCGTTTCTCTCTCACACTACCAAAACTGTTCATTTCTTTCTCTCAAAAGCAAAGGCAAAAATTCTCTCGAAACCCTATCTATCTTCAAATCAATCTCTAAGTTTTTCCTTGATAAAATCTTGGAAAAATGGCACGAACCTATGATTTTTCCAAGTTAGGGAAGCAAATCCACACCGGGTCTACTGTGGATTTCGACGGCATGGTGAAACAGGGGTCCGACGACACCCTAGTGAAGAAAATTGCTGAAAAATTGGAAACGACCGGGCTGAAACCATTTCTGACGTTAGAATATCCGATGACCTATGTGGAGGAGGTCGACGCGATTCTGTGAATGCCGAGATTCACGATGAAGGAATAAAGTCATCCTGCTCACGGAAGCGGTGACTATCTCTCGCCAAGGATTTGGTGAACAACACCACTACCAATTGAAGGAGCCTCGAAATTAACGGTTGATGTAAACTTGGCCGATGCTTGGAAAGAAATAGCCAAGCCCGACTATCTTGATAAAATAGTGTACACAAGAAACAAGAGATCTTTGAAGGAGGATTATCACAAGTCATTGGACATAGTTGCCAAATGTATTGACTTCAAATTTGGCGGCTTTGACCAATCAAAAAGCAAAGCCGATTGTAATGGCCGCAATCATCGCAAAAAAGAAAATAAACCGGGTTGAGTTTGTCTACAAAGCAGACTACGCTGCCCGAACGTAGGAACAAATCCTTCAAGGAAGATGGCACATTTGGAGGATCCCTAGGATATGGCCTAGTGATTGGCCGGTGATGGAGGTGAAAGGAGTCCCTCTTAGACATGGGAAGGCATTCCATGTTAACAAGAGGATGTTCGAGCAAACCTCTCAGCGCACGAGAAGAGAGCCTACGCCAAGAGAGCGACACGAGTGAGAGGGAATCAACTCGACCAAAGATACAATCTGTTTTCCTCTCCACCCAAGAAGAAAGCTGCCCAAATGCTAAGAAGATCACGCTTCGCAAACAAAGAAAGTCAAAATCGCTCCTGCCCCTGCAGCTAGAGTCACCCCCCTGCACTCGTGTCTCCTCGCCCAGCAAAGAACGGTCGAGAAGGACTCACAAATACCTTCTCCGATCGTCAAAAAGAGGAGAATCCCGACAAGCCAAGATGGCGGCTCCTCGAAAAAAGATACCGGCCGCCCCGCGCCCAAGACTCGACGAAACTGCCTCTCGAACCGAGAAATCCCTCTGGTACAAACTAGAAGACGAAGAAGAATCATCAAGCGATCCGAGCTTGAAAAACCTAGAGTCACCACTCACCGAACAAATACCGAAACCATCAAGCAAATGAGTCCCCGGATGTAATTGATGAAACAACCAAGTCTGTGGGCGTCAAGAGAGGCAACTCAAGACACGGATGTAGTCCACACAATTTGAAACACAAGAAGAAGCCGATAGAGCCGATAGTGATGTGATGATCCTATCTCCACCTTACCCCAGACATCCAAAATCGTCTGCGTGAGTGGAGGAAATGGAAGTTGAGTAAATCAAGGGAACAGTTCCAACGGCCCAAGTTTATAGAAGAAGAAGAGGAACTGTAAACTTCCTTGGACTAACCATCATGCTCAAAGATCGGATGAAGACAATCGCACGGACATCCTGCGCAGATCTTCAAGGACAAGGAGAAAGAAAAGGCAAGCGAGAGGAAGGCGAGGCACGTGAGAAGGCCAAGATCCGCCTATCTCCCACCCGCAGAACACACACATCCTCTCCTTGATGTCTTCTCCGACAATGATGAGGATCCTGAGAATGTTGCTACCACGTAAGAGTTGCAAATGTAGCAAGCATTGCACGAATCCGGAATCCTTCACGAGCAAAGATTAATGGAGGGACCAGGAGAGTCCTCCAACACACGGTGAAATTGATCCAATGGGAGTGGTTCAAAGAAATCGCCATTGTTGTTGCTGCCACCACTTCCCCGGCTCACTCGGAAGAAGACAATAAGGGACCTGGCGATGAAAACCGGGATAGTGGGGACCCCGATCGAGCCAACCCCTATTGAAGGTGTGTTACAACCTGCCCCAACGGCTGAACACATTCAATCGAAACAATGGGAGTTTGGAGACGAGTGACCCCATTCCAAGTCACTCACCGGGTGCGCCCGGTGAGGGGAAAATCTCCCTCCACTGCGGCAAGGTCGGAGGATGTCGCAGATGACTCCACAACGAATCAAGGAGGCGAAGTGGAAAAAGAACAAACACTAACCAAACAATAAGTTGTCATCAACGAAGCTCGAGGCCAGTTGGTATCTCGGTGAGATGCCAACTCGCTCGAAGGCTAATGGCGTTCTTTGATGCGGTCGAGGCACGTAAGGAATGTACCCGGGAGTTAACACTGGGCAATGAAAGTGCAATCCATGGCTTTGAGACTCCAATGGATGCCACCACGAAGACCCTAAGACAAATGACACGTCGAAAGGGAGGACCAAGGCCTCATTGCGATCCAAGACATCAGCTGGAGGTAATGAAGGCCACGGGAGGTTGAGACTTCCCCTGGTAAAGAAGCTAAAGTAGAGAACATCCCTCCCGCAATCATCGACCCATCTGAAAAGGAGATAAGCGCGCTTCATGATTCCCAGGATAATCCCGATGTAACCTTTCTAGGATCGGAAAGCGAAGAAGAAGTTGTCGAGTCATCCCGGTGACGGATCCAAAAGACTCGACTACGGATGTTCCAAGCACGAGCAAGTCGATCCCAAGACTACTCGTCAAACCTTTAATTTTGATGATGAGCCACCAATGGAAATCTCATCATCGTCCGATGACGCTCGATAAGGTCGAGGACTAGTCTACTCAATTGGAGAAATCACCAGACCAACGGCTTGAGACAAGATGAGGCTCGAAAGTCGGGTCTACTTCACAACAAACCCCAAATGAACCCGAGTCCATCGCGCGGCTCCTCAAGTCAGCAGCAGGTCGATTCCAACAAGAACTTCACGCGCACCGCTCATCATCGAACAAATCCCGATTGGCGGTGATGAATCCTTTATAGAATCTTTTCCTTTTTCCCTGGAGGTACCCAACCTCCATGAAGAGTTAGAGAACGAAACGCGCACGCTACCACGACCAGCTCCGTTTTTCCATCAGCACCATTGTTCCACTGATTATGATTTTGACGCTTTGCATGGCCATCACCGCAACGGAAGAATCACCAAGTCCGCGAAGTGTTCAAGGCATTATTCGGCGAGATTGAACGGATGGAGAGGCATCGAGCCTCTATGGACATGCGACCGACAACAGATGCCAATCTCACTGATTTAAGAGGCATAACATCGAGATCGGGGAATGGTGGCAACAAAGAAGAAACAATGCGTGTGGAACAAGTTATATACTTCGTGACATTGTTCAACAAGTCAGCGGTATGGAGAGTGAAAATGCTTGATGCAAAAACGAAGGTTTAGAGAACATATTGAGCACATGCATGAAGCTCACACCGCCGAGATAAAGTCTGCTGCGTGAGCAAAATAAGAGTGATCTACAAACGTTTGGAAGAAACCATGAATACAAAATTCACCTTCTCATGGCCGAGATGAAGCCGATTTCAAAGCAGAGTCCAACGCTACTCGATCCGAATTTCGTGCCGCATACTCTGCGCAGCCAGACTCGAGACAGAACTCTACCATCGCCAGAGCTCGACTTCCCGCTTGCGAGATGTTTCCAGTGTCCCTCTCTCTTTTGATGATGCCAAAAAGGGAAGAGGAATACCTTAAAGCACGAAAAGATCCGAAAAAGAGGATGTAGGCAGAAGGGAAAGACAAAATTGAGGAAGCCAAAACAAAAGAAAGGAAAATCACGAGGGGGAAGGATCGAAAGATGTGACCTTGATGATTGCACAAACCCCCAAACAGGTCTCACACACGGTGACATTATCAAGCAAAAACTCCTCAGACTCGCCACTCCAACACTCTTGCTATATCTATGGTCCGAAAAGAGAAAAACAATTGAAGCGGGGATGAAGGAAGTGGAAGGAAGAATGGATGCCCAAGTTATGAACATCTTGAAAGAACATGGAGGCATTCCAAAGAGATGAGACACTTATGCCATCTCGGATGTCGGGACGAGCCACGATCGCTTGATGAATTTAAAACGCCGCATCTCAAGGATACTTTGCAAATATGTCTATGGCTCAAGCTTGGGACTCTGTACTTGGGAAAAGGGTCTCACGTTATGTGAAGAAGGCGACGACAGGCAATGAGACTACCTATCCTCTGGCTGACACTCCCGTCACTCAAATTGAAAGAAGAAGACCCCAAGACAATACACGCCCGAGAGGTAGAGGAAAAAGTAGTGGTGGAGGAAGAGGTTTCATACCTGTGGCCTCCGCCCAAAAATATTGAGTACATAGATCCGTGGCAAGAAAGGAGGGATCTACTGGGGCTGGGCTTGACCAAATAGCAAACTTGCAAGTGGCTAAAAAGTAACGCCGAGTATGCAAAAAGAATAGAAGAAGAAAACAAGAGACAAACTCAGCTATGGGAGGAAAGACAGAAAGATTAAGAAGAGATGAAGTCACAGGAAGGCATATGAAAAGAAAAAGAAGGCGGATGACGATGAGAAAAAGAGAAGAAGATCTTTGAACAAGATGAAAGAAGGAGACAATGAAGGAGATGAAGTGTTCTTGTCCACCCCCCTTCGTGTATTTTATTATGTAAATACATACAATGTAAGTCTTCGTAATAAAGCTATAAATTCTTTATTTTCTCGTGTAGACAAATATGTGCTTTGATACACCTTGTAAACAATTGTGTAAAAAAACAAGAATGTTATGATCAATAAAAGGATTGATTCTGCGCATACATTCTATGTCAATACACTATCTGTATGTATCTTTGCTATTTGCATTTTTGAATGGTTTAAGTTTTGGCATCATCAAAAAGGGGAAATTGTTAGGAAATTTATTATTTAGATTTTGATGAATGCCATGTAAAACTTAGAATATGAAGTTGGCACCCCAATTTTTGTTGTAAAATGCATTTTAATAAATAGAGTGGCCAAGTGAGTTAAGTCACCACGCCTAACATGCAAGAAGACAATTGAAGACTAGAAGGAAGACTCACGTGCGACAAATTTGAGTATGGCAAAGAAGAGTAGACGGGAACTCTATCAAGAAGCAACTGAGATGCAAACAGAGTGGAGATCGTCAAGTCAACTCGAGAAAAGCCAAGTCTCAAGTTGAAGTGACAAGAGTCATCCACGATTGGAAGTGACTCTAAGTCACCTGGGGAAAGCAATGAAATGCGGTCAAGTCGAGATAATCAAAAAGATCCGTTGCACGTAAATCAAGAGATTTACTTAAACAAGTAATATCTCCATACCACCTTTCTCGAGTGCTCGGTCCCGTGCAAAAGGAATGAACCAATGGGAAGCACTACACCGTGTCGAACTCCGAAAGGTGAAAGAACAATTCATACGAGGAAATGGCAATTCCAAGGATCGCAACAAGACAAGCCAACGACGCAAAGTGACTTTAAAAAATAAGCCTATCTCTTCAACGGGCAAATTTTTGAAAGATCACTATAAAAGGCTGAGGAGTTTATTTGAGAATGAAAAATACGAGTGACACAAGAGACAGACCTGAACCAAAAACGTTCAAGAAATTATTAGAAAATCTGAAATATTCTCAATCCTCAAGCCTACACTACGAAGAACATCAATCCAACACTCACCTGTGAAGGAAAGATAACTTCAATCAGTTGAAGAGGAAAATACTGAAAAATCAAGGGGTCCACATTCCACGAAGGATTGTAGGAAGGTTCAAGGTCGAACCAAGTCTTAAGCTTTTGGAGGGCTTCGTGATCAAATCCAAATAGCTTGAGCAAGTGAGCTGTAGTAGCAAAGCGCGATTGCCCCGTGAAGAAGTTCGAGTCGCATGCAAGCCACCGAGTGATCAAGGCGTCTCGGATCGAGTCCCAAAGGATCAAGTCACCAGTGTGATCAAGACTTGTATCCGGACTATTACCACTTTGTATACTTGATCATTACCTAGTGGATTCCTCCAGAGTTGGAGAAGAGAGGAGTAGAAGAATTACCCCATCTTCGAACCTCTCTATAAAAATTTCATTGTGTCATTTACATTTCAAAGACTTTAATTCCCGTGCATCTTAACTCGTTTATATCTCGCAGATAAATTTGCTATCCACTTGATAATTTATAAGTACTAAACTAAGCACTAAATCCTTGCTTAACCAAACTTAAGGGTGTTAAGTCTTCCAATGAAAACAAAACCACAAATGAGTTAATTTAGAGCCAACAAATGCGTTATTCCATCAACAACTCGCCCGAGTCCGTTGAGAGACTAACTCTACCGATTGACTAAATTGATCGTCCATCAAGGACACAATTGTGTAGTATCAACTCAGTATATTTAAAAGGACTAAATCGAAAATTTGGTAAGGTTTATTCAACCCCCCCATTCTAAACCTTACACTTACACCCTTGAGACTACAATAGCCGACTTGACTCGGCTTTCTTGGTCCAATCTATTACAATACAAATTACAAGGAAAATGGGGTGCCAACTTCCTAGTTTAAGTTTTACATGATATCATCAAAATCTATCAAATAAATTTCCTAACAATTCCCCCTTTTTGATGATGCCAAAACTTAAAATAATTAAGTAAATAGCAAAAAAAAAAACAAAATACACGCAATGTAGTAACAAAGAATGTATGCTTGAATTAATCATTTTATTGATCATAACATTCTTGTCCTTTACAAAGTTGTTTACAACATGTATGAGATCTATATATTTATACATGTCAAAACAATGTTTTTCTAAGCTAAGATACATACAAACTCAAAATTACAGGGAAATTCACTTAGCTTATTACAGAAGACTTACACATGTATTTACAACAAAATACATGAAGGGGTTCGCAAAGATGCTTGCGCCCTTTTTTTGTCGCTTCCTTCCTCTCTCTTCTTCAGCTCTTTTGTGATCTTTATCATCAGCTCTTTTTCTTTTCTTATCTTCTTCTTCTCTTTTCTTTTTCTCATATGCTCGCCTTCCAGTAGGGTCATCCCTTCGCTGCCTTTCTTCCCATTCGCAAGTTGCTCTGGCACTTTCTTCTGCCATCCTTTTCTTGGCATCTTCAATTTTGTGCGCAACTTCTAAATTCGCCAAATGGTCATGCCCAGCCCAGTATGTTAGGCCTTTTTTTCTCAGGATCTACAAAAGTGATATCTTTTGTCCTTGGCCGTGATTGAGAACTTCTTCCAGTGCCACTTTGTCTTTCTTTTCTCGACTCTGCTCCTCTTCCTCTGAGAGTATACTGCACAGGAGTATTGGATTTTCCAGCTGAGTGACTGCTAGTACTCTGCTTCTTCTCAGCCGTGTTGCACACTTCCAAGCCTTTTTCCTAGTACAACTCCCAGGCTAATGTTAAAGTCATTCCTTCGAAATAGCCTTCAGCTTCCAAAGTTTGAAATTCTTCCATGGATCTTGGCTCAGATCCAGCATTTGGCATTACTTCTCTGGGGGGGCTCTATCATGGCATTGCCTAATCCAGCTGGGAGACCACCATGATGTTTTAAAAGTTCTTCCACTCGTGTTGACTGCTTCTCAACTACCTTCTCAAATGCAGCTTCGATGACCTTTCTTTTATCTTTCATGGCCACTGCAGCTTTTTCAATTGGTAATTTCAAGGGTAGCTTGCTAAAAATATTAGTTGTGACTTGACCTAGTTGTGGGGTTTCAACGTACATCAACTTCATATCCTTCGAACTCCTTTCCCCCTCAGTTGTGTCACCTCCTTTCTTTATTTCTTTCTTCTTCCCTTAACGGTATCCTCTTTCCCCTTTTTGGCATCATCACCAAAGGAGAGAGGTATCCCAGCGAACAATCCACTGAGGATAAAATCAAGTCGGCTATTTGTCTAGTTGTGCTTAGAGTCTGTTGTATGGTATGCCTTACGAAATTTTGAGCATGTGGCCTTAGACTCGGTTGTCACTATCTTTATTTCAGCCATGAGAAGACTAAATTTCTCATTCATGTTATTCATGAGTCTGGCAATCTTATTTTTGTGAAAATGCGGTAGCAGCTCCATATCCGACTTGTGGGACTTGTCAATCCTCGCAATATACTCCTTCATCCGTTGTTAGTACATGGAATTGTCCTCACTCCACAATAGCATTTTAGCAAATAAGGCCTTGAAGTGGAAGACTTGCTCATATCTCATAGTTGTCTGCTGTGCGGCCCATTCCTGAATCACTCTTGGAGTCTGATTATGCACAAAGGAATTAAATCATATGTCTGCCTTGTCTCCATATTATTTTTGACTCATAATAAGTTCATCCAATGATTTGGACGCTTTTGTAAATGAGGCAATCACATTTTTAAGATCTTTTTCCCTCTTTTCTATAGCAACTAACTCTGCAATGATCTTGTTATGTTCAGCTTTCAGCTTAGTGTTCTCATTAGCTATTTGACTAAGAGTGCTCAGCTCTTTTGTCAGTTGTGAGTTTTGGTTTTTAAGCTGGCTGTTTTCCTCATTTAGAAGTGTGTCCAAGGTTTCAATGTGCTCAAAATCTTTCATCATTTTGCCTAATGAATCATAAAGATCTAATGGTGATGAATTGTGTGTGTCACAGTCATTATCACCTGAATCAGAATGAGATGAGTTAGAATGTACCTCATCTTCTTGATCTTGTTTTTTGGCCATGAGGTAGATCAAAGCCTCTTCTTCGGTATCTGTTGTGAAATTTATTTTATAGATTTTGATGAATGTCATATAAAACTTAAACTAGAAAGTTGGCACCCCATTTTCTTTGTAATTTACATTGTAATAGATAGGACTAGAAAAGCTGACTCAAGTCAGCTACGCCTGGAAATACAAGAAGTCAACTGAAGACTAAAGTGAAGACTCTGCTCTGGAACAACTGAGTATGGCACAGATAGAAGATCAAGAACTCGACTGAAGATGTATCAGTTGAGGAACAGTTGTGTGAAGAGTCAACCAAGTCATCTCAAGAAGCCAAGTCTCAAGTTGAAACTGACAGATGAGTCATCCAAGGATTGGAAGTTGACTCAAGTCACCTAGGGTATTAAAGACTGCAGTCATGTCAAGACAACTGAATGAGATCCCTTGATGTAAATCAAGAATGTTACCCAGAATGGTAACAAAGTAAAGTTGTCAGAGATAAAATGTTAGTTCCAATTGTGTGCAAAAGGAACAAACCAATGGGAAGCACTGCACCGAGTGTCAGAATCGCTGCAATGCTGCAAGACATTAAATCCGAGGAATTGTCAACATCAAGGACTGCAACAAGACAAGCCAACGAACACAAGTGACTTTTGAAATCAGCCTATCTCTTCAACGGGCAGATTTTCGAAAGTTCACAATAAAAGGCTGAGGAAATTCATTGAGAAAAGGTTACCTTGCACACCTGAGAAATCAAACATTATTCAAGCTATTAACCTGCAATTATTCTCAAGTATATTCAAGCAAATCCTCAAGCCTGAAATTCGAAGGAAATTGATCCAACACAAGCTGTGAAGGAAAGACAACTTCAAACCTGTTGAAGAGGAAACTTTTGAAGAATCAAAATGGGTCTACTTTCCAAGGAGGATTGTAGGAAGGTTCAAGGTCGAACCAGTATCAAGTTATTGGAGGGCTTCGTTATCAAATCCAAGAGCTTGAGAAAGTGAGCTGAAGTAGCAAGGTAGCTGCCCTGTGAAGAAGATGAGTCGGACGAGAAGCCAGCTGTGTGACCAAGGTTGTCTCTATACTGTTCACCACTCTGTAATTTGATCTGTCACTTAGTCGATTCCTCCAGGAGGTTGAGAAGAGAGGATTAGAAGAATGACCCCATCTTCGAACCTCTATAAGAATTAACTATGTCATTTATTTTTTCAGCACATTTACATTTCTGAATACTTACATTATATCTGCTGATAAACTTATTTGCTATCCAACTGATTAATAACCAAGTGCTAAAATCCAGTATTAAAACAAGTTTAAAATAATTCAAAGGGTGTTAAATCTTCCGTTGATAAAACCAACACAACCAAGTTAAAGTTTAGGTTAAACAACTGAGTTATTCTATCAACAACTCTATCGAGTCTGTTGAGTGGCTAACTTTGTTGAATAACTAACTTATTTGTCCCTCAAGGATGCAGCTGTTTGAGTTAACTCTGTAATATTCTTAAAAGGACCAAAATCGAAAAGTTGGTAAGGTTTGTTCAACCCTTCCCCCCCTTCTAAACCTTACTCACACCCCTTGGGACCTACCAGTGGTATCAGAGCGGTTGGTTCATTGAGCATTCTGCACTGGTTACTGAACTAGGTATCTATCTTTTCAAAAAGATTTTTAACACTTGTATTTTCAAAATCTTTCATTTTTAGCAAAGTTATTATTGTGGAAGCAAATTTGATACGCATTTCTATGTTCACTGTTGAAGAATTTGATGATTGAAAATACGTATGCCAGGCTCATCTATCTGCTCTACATGATGAAATGTGGTTCGTAATAGAGGATGGGCCACTGCAAATATTGAAAGTGAACACGGTTGCAAGAAAAGCGAGCACCGCAAGGAAGGAGAGGAAGTCGGCTACGAGGCAAGACCAGCCATGGTTGAGAAACTAAGGACCGAATGGACAAATGAGGACAGAAAAAAGATGCAACTTGGACAATATGGCCAATGACATATTCTACAAGACTTTGGACAAAGCAATGTTCAACAAAGTCAAATCTTGCAAAATAGCAAAAGAAATCGAAATAAAAAAATGACTTTAATTTGTGAAGGATCAGAGCAAATTAAAGAAAATAAATTATCTGTTGCTGTTAAAAAATTTGAAAATTTTAAAATGCTTGCAGGTGAAACCATGGATCAGCTAGATGCCAAATTCACTGAGATTACAAATGAGCTTTCAGCTCTTGGGAAGGAATACACATAGACGGAGATGTGTATGAAGATCTAGAGGAGCCTTCCAGCTGAATGGGAAATTAAGACTATGGCTCTGAGACAATCAATGGACCTCTAAAAAACATCCAACCATGAGCTATTCTCAGACCTCAAAGCCTATGAGTTTTGAGCTGAGAAGAAAAGACCAAGAGGAGACAGTTGTACCGAAGACAGCTGCATTGATAGTCAAGGATGGAAAGAGAGCTGAAACCAAGGAAGCCATAAACTAGGAGGAAATAGCCCTGATGGTTAAAAGATTCAACAAGTTCTTCAACAAGAACTATAAGAGAAACAAGGGTGAAACCTCTAGGAGACATTCAGCTCCCTCTAAGTCAAGGGAAGAAAAGCCACGCAAGAGAGCTGAGCATCAAAGGGTTGAATATCAAAAAGCTAATAACCCAGGACATTTTGCAGTTGATTGTTCCTATCCACCACTCAATAAAGACTGGAATGAAGAAGAAAGAAAAGTCTTGAGAGAAAGAAGACAGGAAAAGAAGAAAGCCATGTTGGTTGCTCAGACTGCTAAGACATCTAAGGCTAACTTTGTTGAATAACTAACTTATTTGTCCCTCAAGGATGCAGCTGTTTGAGTTAACTCTGTAATATTCTTAAAAGGACCAAAATCGAAAAGTTGGTAAGGTTTGTTCAACCCTTCCCCCCCTTCTAAACCTTACTCACACCCCTTGGGACCTACAAGTGGTATCAGAGCGGTTGGTTCATTGAGCATTCTGCACTGGTTACTGAACTAGGTATCTATCTTTTCAAAAAGATTTTTAACACTTGTATTTTCAAAATCTTTCATTTTTAGCAAAGTTATTATTGTGGAAGCAAATTTGATACGCATTTCTATGTTCACTGTTGAAGAATTTGATGATTGGAAAATACGTATGCAGGCTCATCTATCTGCTCTACATGATGAAATGTGGTTCGTAATAGAGGATGGGCCACTGCAAATATTGAAAGTGAACACGGTTGCAAGAAGAGCAGCTGCAGCTGAAGGAGAGGAAGTCTGTTGCTGAGGCAAGACCAGCCATGGTTGAGAAACTAAGGACTGAATGGACAAATGAGGACAGAAAAAGATGCAACTTGGACAATATGGCCAATGACATATTCTACAAGACTTTGGACAAAGCAATGTTCAACAAAGTCAAATCTTGCAAAATAGCAAAAGAAATCTGGAATAAGCTGACTTTAATTTGTGAAGGATCAGAGCAAATTAAAGAAAATAAATTATCTGTTGCTGTTAAAAAATTTGAAAATTTTAAAATGCTTGCAGGTGAAACCATGGATCAGCTAGATGCCAAATTCACTGAGATTACAAATGAGCTTTCAGCTCTTGGGAAGGAATACACATAGACGGAGATGTGTATGAAGATCTAGAGGAGCCTTCCAGCTGAATGGGAAATTAAGACTATGGCTCTGAGACAATCAATGGACCTCTAAAAAACATCCAACCATGAGCTATTCTCAGACCTCAAAGCCTATGAGTTTTGAGCTGAGAAGAAAAGACCAAGAGGAGACAGTTGTACCGAAGACAGCTGCATTGATAGTCAAGGATGGAAAGAGAGCTGAAACCAAGGAAGCCATAGACTAGGAGGAAATAGCCCTGATGGTTAAAAGATTCAACAAGTTCTTCAACAAGAACTATAAGAGAAACAAGGGTGAAACCTCTAGGAGACATTCAGCTCCCTCTAAGTCAAGGGAAGAAAAGCCACGCAAGAGAGCTGAGCATCAAAGGGTTGAATATCAAAAAGCTAATAACCCAGGACATTTTGCAGTTGATTGTTCCTATCCACCAGTCAATAAAGACTGGAATGAAGAAGAAAGAAAAGTCTTGAGAGAAAGAAGACAGGAAAAGAAGAAAGCCATGTTGGTTGCTGAGACTGCTAAGACATCTAAGTCTAACGAGGCAGCAGACTCAGAGAGTAGTGAAGCTGACTACTCAAGTGATTCTGAAGAAGAAGCCATGATCTGTCTTATGGCTAAGGAACAAGATCAACCAGACCAAGAAGATGAGGTTCAAGGAATAGCTGAGTGCCAAGGAACCTGGTACATGGATAGTGGTTGTTCCAGACATATGACAGGAAACAAGAAATATTTGTCAAGATTCAAGGAGATTAGAGGTGCAAAAGTCAAATTTGGAGGAAATGAAGCTCTAGGGGAAATCAAAGGAACAATAACTATCAAGAAGAATTGATTGGAAATCACAAATGTTCCATATATTGAAGGGCTCAACATCAACCTGTTAAGCATCAGTCAACTCTGTGACAATGGCTACAATGTTGGATTCAATATGGGAGTGTGCCAGATCAAAGATATTGAATCTAAATATAATAGTGCTGCAAGGATCAAGACGGAAGAATATGTATGTGGTAGATTGGTCTACTGCCACACCAAACACTTGTCTGTTAGCAAAGAGCACAGCCGAATCAAGTTGGTTGTGGAAAATAAGCTGAGTCATCTGAATTTCAAGACAATCAACAAGCTTGCAAGGAGTCATCTTGTGGAAGGATTGCCAGACTCAGTGTACAAGAAGGAAAGTGTATGTGATGCATGCCAGATGGGAAAACAAATCAAATCTTCATACAAGGATAAGCCTAGTCCTTCTTCAACAAGGATATTACATATGTTGCATATGGATCTATTTGGTCCTATTGAACCAGCAAGCATAAGTGGAAAGAAATACACCCTGGTGGTGGTGGATGATTATTCAAGATATACATGGACAATCTTCATGTGCAAAAAGAATGAAACTTTGTAGAAGTTACCTCAGCTGATGAAAAGAGTTCAAAATGAAAAGAGCCAAACCATTATAGAGATAAGATCTGATAGAGGAACTGAGTTTGTCAATGGGATAATAACTCTGTATTGTGTTGAAAATGGTATTGCTCATGAGTTATCACCAGCAAGAACTCCACAGTAGAATGCAGTAGCTGAAAGAAGGAACAGAACTCTCAAGGAAGCTACAAGAACCATGTCAGTTGAAGCTGGATTGCTTAAGAGATTTTGGGTTGAAGCAATTAACACAGCATGTTATACCCAAAATAGATGAATGATAAACAGGCAATTGACCAAGACTCCCTATGAAATCTGGACAGGGAGAAAGCCAAATGTTGGGTACTTCAGGATATTTTGGATGTAAATGCTTCATCCACAACAATGGCAAAGATAATTTGAAGGCTTTCGATGCTAAAGCTGATGAAGGTATATTTTTGGGATACTCAGCTGAAAGCAAAGCCTATAGAGTGCTGAACAAGAGGACTATGGTCAAAGAAGAGTCTATCCATGTGGTTTTTGATGAACCTAATGTGAATGGAGAAGACATTGAAGAGTTAGCTGACAAGGTGAATCACCAACTATGCGAGAAGAGTCCTTATGTTGAAGTCAAGTAAGAGCAATCAACCCGGATAAAGATGAGATAGTCAATCTCAAAGACAAATTGGAAAGTCTACAACTGAATGAAGATGAAAGAGCTGTTTAAGACAACATAGCTGCGAGATGCTAGAGATGGTGAGATGGCTGATAGACCATCCCACATAGTTAGTTATTGGAGATGTTAGAGATGGTGTAAGAACCAGATCCAGAGCACAGCAAGAAGCAATGTTCACTTGTTTTATTTCGCAAATAGAGCCAAAAAATGTGTCTCAAGCATTGGATAACACAAATTGGATTCAAGCCATGCAAGAAGAGCTAAATCAATTTGAAAGAATCAAGGTATGGGAATTGGTTCAGAGGTCAACCCATCAAAATGTTATAGGCACAAAATGGGTTTTCAGAAACAAGATGAATGAGGAAGGATCTGTGGTAAGAAACAAAGCAAGATTGGTAGCCAAAGGGTATTGCAAAGAAGAGGGAATGGATTTTGATGAAACATTTGCACCTGTTGCAAGATTAGAAGCAATAAGAATGTTTCTTGTCTATGCTGCACATAAGAACTTCACTGTATATCAAATGGATGTGAAGAATGCATTTTAAATGGACTACTAGAGGAAGAAGTCTATGTTGAACAACCTCCAGGTTTTGAGCATATGACTATTGGAGATAAGGTGTACAAGCTCAAGAAAGCATTATATAGATTGAAACAAGCACCAAGAGCATGGTATGATACATTGTCTCAATTTCTAACTGACAATGGATTCACCAAAGGCAAAGTTGACAGAACACTCTTCAGGATTCAAGATGGAGAAAGTATACTGCTTGCTCAAATATATATGGATGGTATCATTTTTTGGATCCACAAATAAAGAGCTGTGTGATAAGTTCTCAAACCTCATGCAAGGCAAATTTGAAATGAGCATGATGGAATAGCTAACTTTCTTCCTAGGACTTCAAGTCAAGCAATTGAACGATGGAATCTTCATAAGTCAAACAAAGTTCACCAGAGATTTAATGAAGAAATTTGGTATGGAAGAGAAGTCTTCTGTGAAAATACCAATGAACACATCACTCAAGATGGACATGGATGCAGATGGCAAGGCTGTAGATCAAACCAGATATAGAGCTCTCATTGGATCATTACTCTACTTCACAGCCAGCAGGCCAGACATCACCTTTGCAGTAGGTGTTTGTGCCAAGTCTGCGAGGTGATCAAAGAGAGGCCATCAAGACCCAAACCAGTGAAGAAGACAACTGAGGATAGTGAGGCAGCAGAGACAACTAAACCCATAGTTTAAGGAATTGTCTCTCCACCTGCCACTGATGCTACTGAAGGCAAGGAGGAGCAGAACCTCTTGGCTTCAATAGAAAGGAGATGATGAAGATGAGGATGATGATGTTGTCATGTATTCTCCATTGTATCCAGATATCCAGAGATGACTACGAGAGTGGAGGGCATGGAAACTTGATCACTCAAGGATGCACTTCGCTCATCCTGAGTACATCGAAGAGAAAGAAGAGTTGCTTCATTTTCTTGGGGTATCGACTGTTCGACAGGCCCTTGACGAAGAAAACTATATGGATATCCTCCGCATTATCAAAGCAGATGAGAAAGACAAAGCTGAGGAGGAAGTCGTGTCCATGAAAAAGCAAAGATGTGTGAATTCACAAACTCTCCATCTCACACTCATACACATCTAGACATATACTCAGAGAGTGATGAGGATCCCACTGCTGCAGCAGAGAAGTCGGACATGCAGCAAGCAATGAGAGAATCCAGGCAATTGCATGAGCAGCAATTATTTGAAGAACCAGGAGAGTCATCTCAATCTCTCATGCAAATCGACCCATTGGGAGGATGGGTCCAAGGGAATTGGCAATGAAATTGGGACTTTGGGCACCCAAGTTGAGCCAACCCCTGATAAAGGTGTGTTACCACGTGCCCTAGCGGCTGAACGCACAACAGAAGAAGCCACGAGTCTGGAGAAGAGTGACCCCACCCTTAGTCACTCAGTTGGTATGCCAGCTGAGGGGGAAACTCACTCCACCACAGCAGGGTTGGACGTTGTTGCAGATGACTCAACTTTGAAGCAAGGAGGCCAGGGAAACGAGAAAGAACCACATCGATTGATATTGAAGAAGCTCGGACAATTGAGTCTCCCAAATTGAAATGTCACCGCTTTGAAGCGTCGATGACACTGTTTTACAATGAGGCACATGATGGAAATGCCCCGGGAGTTAACACTCTGGGCAATGAAAGTGCAATCCAAGGGGTTGAGACCCCTATGGATGCCAATGCCGAAGACCCTAAGACAGATGCGACTGTCGAAGGGAACATTGAAGGCCTCATAGCAGTTGAGACTGCTAGAGGTATTGAAGGCCCAAGGGAGGTTGAGACTTCCCTGGGTAACGCTCAAGAGACTCAGAACATTCCTCTTGTTCAATGCGCTGAAGTAGAAGAGGAGATAAGCGCACTTCATGACTCCCAGGAGAACCTTGATACATCATTCTTGGGGTCTGAAAATGAAGTTGAGTCCACTCCAGTTGCAGATCCAAAGGACCCAGCTAAGGATGTTCTCAAAACTACGAGCTGCAGATCCAAAGGACCCAACTGAGGATGTTCTCAAAACTACGAGCCAGCCAATTGACAAAGTTGCTGGTCAAAAATTTAACTTCGATGATGAGCCAAACCCCCAAGTCTCATCATCATGTGATGACGTTGATCATGCAGCAGAGGAAATGGTTATTCATTTAGAAAAATCCACTGAGACCAAAGACGTTGTTATGACAGCCGAGGCTCAGTCAGCAGGGCAAAGCAATACACTAGCCCCGGTTGAAACCGAGTCAACTACACAGGCTCCAACAACTGCAGCAGTAGCGACTAAAACCGATGTCTATTAGTGGAAAAATCCAATCATACACATCGGTTTTCTAGATAACCGATGTTAAAACACATTAGACAACAGTATTATCAGGAAAATGATTCTTTTTTATGATGTCTATTTGTATTTTTCTTGTAGTGAACCCAACTCTATCAAGGCTCCCACAGCTGTGACCACTGCCGATGAAGCAACCGCGGCTGAGGCACGAAGAGCTGAATCATCACAGACACAACCCTCACAAACAATCCCATATGTGAGTGATGATGCATTTCCAAAGGTATTCCCTTTCACGCCGATCCTACCAGATTTTGAAGAAGAGACTACAGTTGAACAACGAAGATTCATCGTTAGAGAAGATCCAATCATCCCTACTGACACCATTGTTCCAGTCGAGTTTAACTTTGAAGAGTTGCTTGCAGCTGAATCAAGTGAGACAACTGAGTTTTGTGAGGTCTTCAAGAAGATCTGTGAAGAGATTGAGAAGATTGAAAGACATCAGCCCTCCCTCCATTTAAGACTGGACAACAAGGATGCTACCCTCAAAACAAATTTGAGAGGGATAGTGGTTCGGATCCGAGAATGGTCTCAACAGAAATCTGCCATGCAAATCGAGCAAGTTCGTTATTTCAAAGCACACTATCTGGCAGAAAGCTTGTTTGGATGGCTGACAATGCTGATATCAAACATAGGATGCAGGCGTATATTGAAAGGTTGCATGCATCTCACAAAACAGAAATGGAGCTACTGTGAATTCCAGAGAAAAGAAGTTTTGCGCCTTGAGGAGACCATGAATGCGAAATTCAGCCTCCTCATGGCTGAAATGAAATTGGTGGCAGCCGAGTCCAAAGCCATTCGCTCAGAATTCTGGACAACTTATGCAGTCGTAGAATCCAAACAGAATTTCGCTCTCAGCGGACTCGACTTTACCTTGAGCCTACATGTGAAAATCTTAATTACCCATCACTCATACACACAAAGTATAGAAGAATGTTGAAGGTTAAGGAGGGTATGATAAGTAGGGTATATGTTATTTGCATGGAGTTGCCTGAGAAAAAAGAAAATATGAAACCCCATGTATTAAAATATGCAAAAGAATAAATTTGGGGGTTTCGAAAAAAAAATCGAAGTTCATAAAGGGAGAATAATTGAGAATTCAACAAAAGTGAAGGTAGCTATTTCGTTTGACAATTGGTGATTTGAAGTGATAATTGTGTGTTTGGGTGAGTTGAGCCACTTAATCCTATATTTTCCAACCTTACCCTAAGCCCACATTACAAGCTTTGAAAGTCCTATTGATCCTTGTGTTACATTAACCTATATTAGTGGAGATTAGTGTGAATGACAAGCTTATGGAGTCCGGTAAATATTTCATCTTGATATTTAAAAAGTGGATCATTTTAACAACACTTGATTGCGTGAATCTATTTGAATAATGTAAACAGAGTTGGCATGTACATTCCACACTTTTGATCACAATGTTAAAACGCATGTTTGATTGATAGTGAAATGAGTAATAAGACAAATGATATTGGTTGTGAAGTTTTGCAGTTTGTTTATATTGTTGTGTCATGTATTTTTCATTTTAGAGTTGTAAATGCTTGTGGATAAGCAATATTCTAAGTTTGGGGGTATTTGTTCACTTGGTTTTATACCATTGATTTGGGCTTCCTAGACTTGAGTTTTGTGTTGTTTTTGAGTATTTTGAGTCATTTTTGTTATATCTCATAGGTTAGGCATTAATTCCCATTGTTTCGAGTCATTTGAGTGGTCAATCCATGTTGAGGGCCAATTATATTGCGTTTATAGTCATATTAATGAATCATGTATCAAAAGAAGTATGAACGAGCAAACAACGAGAGATTGATTGGAAGAAAAGTCCAAATGCGTCTGGAATTTCTAGCACTGGCAGAGTTTCATATTTATGCCATATCTCTCTCTACAAAATTAATAATACACTGATTCAAAGCCAAATTCGGACGTTTGGGTGGTTCGGCTGAAGGTTAAAAATGTTGTGGCTCAGTCACGGAGGCGAAAATCTGGGAGTGAAGAAATTGAGTTGGCGCTGCAGCCGCTCCTATCCTCAGCGCCGGCAGCGTTGCCTAGAGCAACGAAATGACACTGCAGCGCCCCATTTCTGGTGCCGCAGCGCCGGGTGGAAAATTTCGATTGGCGCCGCAGCGCCACTGGGCGGACAAAACAAGTAGTTTTATTCTTTTTTGTTGGACTTTTGTGAAGTTATAAATAGAAGTCTTGGGGCGTGAAATAGGGATCTTGGACCCTTGGGCAGCCAACAAAACAACTACAAGACATAAGAGAAGGCTTGGAATATCTTGGGAAAGGCTTGGAGATGAAGATTGAAGGCTTCTACATCTAGAAATAGAGAAGATCCCTCAACTCTTGTTCTTATTTTGTTCCTTTCTTCATATCTTGTAAGATGTATTATTTTATTCCTATAGATTCATTTTCTTCAATCATGAGCTAAACTCTATAATTCTAGAGGGATGATGTAATCTATGTTTGAACTTATGTTTTGAGATTGTGGTTTGTCAATCTAGATTTCTCAATTTATTTGTGCTATTTTGGATATATTGCTTCTAAATTATTTGATCAATAATTTAGAGTGTTTGGTGTATTTGATTTGACACTTGAGAGAGGTAATTGAATACATGACCTTGAAATAGCATAACCTAGGATTTCATAGAATTGAGAGATTTGTGAATCCTTTGAAGTCATTTATCAAGATTCGTAGTTTTTATTGAGATTTCAATTGGTGATTTTTATAGAGATATTGATTTCCCAATTGAGATCTAAAATCATTTGGCACTCGAGAGAGGAAATGATTATTGTAGAAATCCTGACTTATAAAATGGTAATTTATGATTGATAAACCATATTGATAACATAAGGGACAATTAGATTCATCACACCTCTAGAATTCATTTGAACATTTGGATAAACTCATTTTTATTCTCATATTCTTAATTTATTTTTGTTATTCTAGTATAATAAACTCCATCAATTATTGAATTTCTAAATAAAGTTAGACTACTATATTATAGTACCTAGCAATAATTCGATAATTATTCCCTGTGGATACGACAACCTTACTTTCACTATATTAAAACTTGACACCGTAGACTTGCAGATAGAAAAATCTCTAACAAGTTTTTGGCGCCGTTGCCGGGGAATAATTCATCTTATTTGCGCTAATATTATTACTTAGTAATTTTACTTTAATTTTGATTGGTTCTTATTGCAATAGGGTTATTGCCATTTTTGTGTTTTCTTGTTGATGCAAAGAAATAAAAGTGCTAATTTAATCTTATTTGATCCAGAAATTGAAAGAACGCTCCGGAAGATTAAAGCCGCACGAAGAATTGAATTCGCAAAAATGGCAGGAAACGGTGAAGAGGAAAATCGCATACTCATTATTGCACCACCGGAGAGGGCCATTCGTGACTATTTTAGACCAACCACCAACCAAAATTATTCAGGCATTGTTCACCAACCAATCAATGCGAACAATTTTGAATTGAAATTGGCCTTGATCAACATGGAACAGCAAAACCGGTTTGGGGGTAGTGCTGTGGACGACCCAAACGCTCATTTGGCTGTTTTTCTCGAGATATGTGACACTATAAAAATGAATGGGGTTCCTGATGAAGCTATTTGGTTCTGGTTATTTCCGTTTTCACTTCGTGATAAAGCTAGACAATGGCTTCAAACCTTCCCACCCGGAAGTATCACTATTTGGGACGATCTCACTGAAAAATTCATGGCAAAATTCTTTCCACCTAGCAAGACACTTCAACTGAAGAGTGAGATTGCTCAATTTCATCAAATCAACTTTGAACCACTCTATGAAGCTTGGGAGCGATTCAAAGAATTATTGAGAAGGTGTCCACAACACAGGTACGCTGATTGGCAAAAAGTTCAGTATTTCTACAATGGTATGAATGGCCATTCGAGAACTATTATAGATGCTGCAGCAGAAGGTACATTGATGGCTAAAACTCCAAGTGAAGCCATGTTTTTGCTAGAAGAAATGGCTGCCAATAGTTATCAATGGCCTTTTGAGAGATCTCCGCCAAGAAAAGTCATTGGTGTCCTTGAACTTGATACTATGTCCGCATTGGCCTCTCAAATTTCCGCATTGTCAAAGCAAATTGCCACTCTAAATTCGGGTGGAAAATAACAACCAGAGGTTGTTATGGAGATAAGTCAGAAGTTGTGAATCCCGATACGGAACAAGTCAATTATGTGAACAATCGGGGTTTTAACAATAGAGGGAATCAATTGCCAACGCATTATCATCCAGGACTTCGCAATCATGAAAATTTCTCATATAGAAATACGATAAATGTGTTGCAACCACCTCCGGGATTTCAAACTCAGGAAAGTACGAGTACACAGGTGGGATAAAACAAGTCGTCTTTGGAAGAATTACTTGGCACATTTATTGTAGAAACCCGAGCTTGGATGAACAAGAGGGATGCTAACATGGACAAGCTCAGCTCGAGAGTTATAACAATAGAAGGTCACATCAACTACTTGGGGACACAAGTAGGGCAGTTAGCAACAACAGTGAATTCATTGCAGCAGAGAGGAAAATTTCTGAGTGATACAGAGGTTAATCCGAGGAAGCATTGCAATGCAATTTATGTAAGAATGGAGGAAGAAATTCAGCTTGCACCTGAACAATCGCCCATTTATGCGAAAGGAGTGGAATCCAAGGAAATGAAATTTGAAGAGTTTGAAACTGTGTACCTGATAGAGGAAAGTAGTGCAATAGTTCAGAGAAAACTACCTCAGAAAATGAAGGATCCAGGGAGTTTTAATATTCCTTGTACTATTGGAGGAGTTTTGTTTGAAAAGCCACTTTGTGATCTTGGTTCAAGTGTAAATCTTATCTCTCTTTCCGAAGTTACAAGGCTTGGGCTTGGGGATGTGAAACCTTCTAATATCACATTGCAATTTGCTGATCGATCCATCACATATCCTTGGGGAATTATTGAAGATGTGCTAGTAAAAGTTGATAAATTCGTTTTTCCCATGGATTTTGTGGTGTTGGACATGGAGGAGGATCAGAAAATACCTATAATTTTTGGTTGGCCATTTCTAGCTACGTCAAGAGCATTGATTGACGTAGAAATGGGGGAGTTGACTCTGCGGGTGAATAAGGAAGAAGTCGTGTTCACCATTTTTCCAACTAAGAGACATAAATTTGAATCAAGTGATGGTTATCAGATAGATGGGCATAGGGCTGAAGATATTGGTGGTTGGGAAGTATCTAAGGGAAACGTAGATAACGTTCCTATTGGAGATCCAACTTGAAGACAAATTTGACAAAGTCTGGCTGAAGACTGTAAACTTAGCGCTTCTTGGGAGGCAACCCAAGTGATTTTTCTTGTTTTTTCCAGTTGCTTATTTTGTTTATTTTTCATTTTATTCGATTTTTATTTGATTTTTTATTGCAAAAAAAAATCGAAAAAACAAATGGCACTATATTTTCCACTTGGGTGCATTGTGTACGTACTTTAATTTTCGAGTTCTCACCCATAACTGAATTTCATGGCTCCACAAGTTTTGTTTTCTTGTCTACCTTGCAAGGTTACAAAGATGCAAAACCAAAAAAGGATCGGGCCGAGGCGAAGGGGACAAACAAGACCACACCTCGGAGTCATGTAACACCCACGAGCTTGTGCGCTAGGATGCATAGTGAGCTTATACAGAATACCTCATGCACGTATTGGTACCAGATATCTTTGATAAGGAGCTTTAACTCCTTGACTACCAGGAAAGTCCTTTTGCCACCTCTCCATTGGGGACAATGTCGTTTTAAGTTTGGGGGGTGTAGTCTGTTTTTGATCATCGAGTCGAGTTTTGAGTAAAAAAAATAAAATAAAATAAAATAGTTGAGTTGTCGTTTGTAAAACTGTGAAATTGCATGACTAAGTTAATTTGTTGAATATGAATTGAACGGTCAAGATAACATGTGTTTGAATTGTGATCTATTCTTCTTTCCATTAATTCCATCAATGTGCTTAACTCCGTTGATTTATTTGAGGATGATTTATGCAATTGAGTATTTCTTGTATGATCCCACTGGATTCTGGAACTTGTTTGATAACTAGTCGAGGCGAAATCTTAGGTGAAGTAACACTAAGGAAATGATTTAGGCCATCTTTGAGCAAGCTAGAGCCAAAATTGCTTACCTTTTTATTATATACTCTCACTAGTGTCCCCTTTGAGCCTGTTAAACCCGTTCTTTGGCAACCAATCTTTTACCTTGAGCCTACATGTGAAAATCTTAATTACCCATCACTCATACACAAAGTATAGAAGAATGTTGAAGGTTGATGAGGGTATGATAAGTAGGGTATATGTTATTTACATGGAGTTGGCTGAGAAAAAGAAAATATGAAACCCCATGTATTAAAATATGCAAAAGAATAAGTTTGGGGGTTTCGAAAAAAAAAATTGAGGCTCATAAAGGGAGAATAATTGAGAATTCAACAAAAGTGAAGGTAGATATTTTGTTTGACAATTGGTGATTTGAAATGATAATTGTGTGTTTGGGTGAGTTGAGCCACTTAATCCTATATTTTCCAACCTTACCCTAAGCCGACATTACAAGCTTTGAAAGTCCTATTGATCCTTGTGTTACATTAACCTACATTAGTGAAGATTAGTGTGAATGACAAGCTTATGGAGTCTGGTAAACATTTCATCTTGATATTTAAAAAGTGGATCATTTTAACAACACTTGATTGCGTGAATCTATTTGAATAATGTAAACGAAGTTGGCATGTACATTCCACACTTTTGATCACAATGTTAAAACGCATGTTTGATTGATAGTGAAATGAGTAATAAGACAAATGATATTGGTTGTGAAGTTTTGTAGTTTGTTTGTATTGTTGTGTCATGTATTTTTCATTTTAGAGTTGTAAATGCTTGAGGATAAGCAATATTCTAAGTTTGGGGGTATTTGTTCACATGGTTTTATACCACTGATTTGGGCTTCCTAGACTTGAGTTTTGTGTTGTTTTTGAGTATTTTGAGTCATTTTTGTTATATCTCATAGGTTAGGCATTAATTCCCATTGTTTCGAGTTATTTGAGTGGTCAATCCATGTTGAGGGCCAATTATATTGAGTTTATAGTCATATTAATGAATCATGTATCTGGAATTTCTAGCACTAGCAGAGTTTCGTATTTTGGCCATAGCCCTCTCTACAAAATTTATATTGAGCTGATTCAAGTGGCTATGGAAAGATAAGATATAGGGCTACAACTTTGATGAGGACTCAAAACCAAATTCGGACGTTTGGGTGGCGCTGCAGCGCGAAAAATACGTGCTGCAGCGTGGAGGCGAAAATCTGGGCAGTGAAGAAATTCGAGTTGGCTGCAGCTACTTATCCTTATCCTGGCCCAGCTTAGAGCAACGAAAATGAAGCTAGCACTTCCATTTCTCGCCCCGTTTCTTGGCACCGCAGACTTCGGCGACAAAACAAGAAGTTTTATTCTTTTTCTTGACTTTTGTGGGGTTATAAATAGAAGTCTTGGGGCGTGAAATTAGGGATCTTGGACCCTTGGGCAGCCGACAAAACAGCTAGAAGACATAAGAGAAGGCTTGGAATATCTTGAGAAAGTCTTGGAAAAGAAGATTGAAGGCTTCTACATCTAGAAATATAGAAGATCCCTCAACTCTTGTTCTTATTTTGTTCCTTTCTTCCTATCTTGTAAGATGTATTGTTGTATTTCTATGTATTCATTTTCTTCAATCATGAGCTAAACTCTATAATTCTATAGGGATGATGTAATCTATGTTTGAACTTATGTTTTGAGATTGTGGTTTGTCAATCTAGATTTCTCAATTTATTTGTGCTATTTGGATCTATTGCTTCTAATTACTTGATCAATAATTTAGAGTGTTTGGTGTATTTGATTTGACACTTGAGAGAGGTAATTGAATACATGACCTTGAAATAGCATAACCTAGTATTTTATAGAATTGAGAGATTTGTGAATCCTTTGAAGTCATTTATCAAGATTCATAGTTTTTATTGAGATTTCAATTGGTGATTTTTATAGAGATAATGATTTCCCAATTGAGATCTAAAATCATTTGGCGCTCGAGAGAGGAAATGATTATTGTAGAAATCTTGACTTATAAATTGGTAATTTATGATTGATAAACCATATTGATAACATAAGGGATAATTAGATTCATCACACCTCTAGAATTCATTTGAACATTTGGATAAACTCATTTTTATTCTCATATTCTTAATTTATTTTTGTTATTCTAGTATAATAAACTCCATCAATTATTGAATTTCTAAATAAAGTTAGACTACTATATTATAGTACCTAGCAATAATTCGATAATTATTCCCTGTGGATACGACAACCTTACTTTCACTATATTAAAACTTGACACCGTAGACTTGCGGTTAGAAAAATCTCTAACAGATATGTTACGGCTTCTATTATCAGCAAACTTCCAGTGACTCTGCCGATCGAACACTCTGTTGTGCCAATGTCACAGAAAAGGAAAATCATTGAAGCAGGAATGGTAGAGTTCGACAAAAGTACAGATGCCCGCATTGAAGAAGTGATGAAACAATATGGCGGCATTTTGGCATGCAAAGATCAAGATGTCGCACATGACAATGGATCCAAGCCGAGATCAGTTGAAGAATTCAAGACGCTCAAATCCAAAGGATATTTCCAAGGAATGTCACTAGCCCAAGCCTGGGATTTGTACTGGGAGAAGGGTCTTGCATTGTGTGAAGAAGAATAGGCGATAGGCGGAGCACTACACAGCCACCCACTCGGTTGGTAGCGTAAGACTCTGTACAATATACACCCAGAGGAGGGGGAAGAAGTGGTGGAGGAAGAGGTTCTCGACCTCGTCCAAAACACGAGAATATCGAATATGTAGATCCTGGAAAGAAGGGGAGGATCTATTAGGCTGGGTTTGATGATGTGGCAAATCTGGAAGTGGCAAGGAAGAATGCTGAGGCCGTGAAGACAAGAGGAGGAAAATGAAAGACAAACTCAGCTATGGCTCGAAAGGAAGCAAAAGGATGATGCTGCGAAGAGAGCCTATGAGAAGAAGAAGAAAGTTGAGGAAGAAGAAAGAAAAAGGAAAAGAGTTGATGACTTCGACAGAGCTAAAGAAGATAGAAGGAGCCAAGTCTCAAGTTGAAAGTGACAGATGAGTCATCCAAGGTTTGGAAGTTGACTCAAGTCACCTGGGGTATAAAAGACTGCAGTCAAGTCAAGACAACTGAATGAGATCCCTTGATGTAAGTCAAGAATGTTACCCAGAATGGTAACAAGTTAAAGTTGTCAGAGATAAAGTGCTAGTTCCAGTTGTGTGCAAAAGGAATAAACCAATGGGAAGCACTGCACCAAGGGTCAGAATCGCTGCAACGCTACAAGACATTAAATCCGAGGAAATGTCAACATCAAGGAATGCAACAAGACAAGCCAACGAACACAAGTGACTTTTGAAATCAGCTTATCTCTTCAACGGGCAGATTTTCAAAAGTTCACTATAAAAGGCTGAGGAAATTCATTGAGAAAAGGTTACCTTGTACACCTGAGAAATCAAGCATTATTCAAGCTACTAACCTGGAATTATTCTCAAGTATATTCAAGCAAATCCTCAAGCCTGAAATTCAAAGGAAATCGATCCAACACAAGCTGTGAAGGAAAGACAACTTCAAACTTGTTGAAGAGCAAACTTTTGAAGAATCAAAAGGGGTCTACTTTCCAAGGAGGATTGTAGAAAGGTTGAAGGTCGAACCCGTATCAAGTTATTGGAGGGCTACATGATTAAATCCAAGAGCTTGAGAAAGTGAGCTGAAGTAGCAAGGCAGCTGCCCTGTGAAGAAGCTAAGTCGGATGAGAAACAAGCTGTGTGACCAAGGCTGTCTCTAAATTGTTCACCACTCTATAAATTGATCTGTTACTTAGTGGATTCCTCCAGGAGTTGGAGAAGAGAGGATTAGAAGAATTACCCCATCTTCGAACCTCTATAAAAATTAACTGTGTCATTTATTTTTTTAGCACATTTACATTTCTGCATACTTACATTATATCTGTTGATAAACGTATTTTCTATGAAACTGATTAATAACCAAGTGCTAAAGTCAAGTGTTAAAACAAGTTTAAAACAATTCAAAGGTTGTTAAGTCTTCCGCTGATAAAACCAACACATCCAAGTTAAAGTTTAGGTTAAACAGCTAAGTTATTCTATCAACTGCTCTATTGAGTCTGTTGAGTGGCTAATCGTGTCTTTGAATAACTAACTTAGTTGTCCTCAAGGATGCAAAGTTTGAGTTAACTCGAATATTCTTAAAAGGACTAAAATCAGAAAGTTGGTAATGTTTATTCAATCCCCCCTTCTAAACCTTACTCACACCCTTTGGGACCTACAGTATCACTTAAGTAGTCAGCTTGACCACTCTCTGAGTCTGCTGCCTCTTTGCATTTGGTCGCTCGGCGACCTCGCAGCCAACATGTCTTTCTTCTTTTCCTGTCTTCTTTCCCTGAAGACTCTTCTTTCTTCTTCATTCTATACATGTTGATCGTGGATGAGAGCAACAAAGAAAATGTCCTGGTTGTCTCCGAATTCCAACACAGGGTTCTCGCCTTTCTCGATCGCTCCTGCCCTTGGATTATCAGCTCTCTGATAATCAGCTCTTTGATTCTCAGCTCTTAGGTCGTCTGTTCTCTCTTGCTTTGGAGGGTGCTGAATGTCTTCTGGAGGTCTCACCCTTGTTTCTTTTATAATTCTTGTTAAAGAACTTAATGAATCTTTTAACCATAGGGGCAATCTTCGCTTGGTCAATGGTTTCTTTTAGCTCAGCTCTTTTCCCATCATTGGCCAACAATATAGTTGTCTTGGGTATAGCTGTTTCCTCCTGCTCTTTCCTTCTCAACTCAAACTCATAGGCTTTGAGGTGTGAGAATAGTTCATGGTTGGAAGTCTTTGAGAGGTCCATTGAATGTCTCTGGGCCATGACCTTCATTTCCCATTCAGCTGGGAAGGCTCTTAAAATCTTCGTACAAATCTCCTTTCGTGTGTATTCTTTCCCTAGAGCTGAAAGCTCATTTGGTATCTCAGTAAATCTGGCATCTAGCTGATCTATAGATTCACCTGCAAATATTCTAAAATTTTCAAACTTTTGAACAGCAACAGTTAAATTGTTCTCCTTAATCTGTTCTGATCCTTCACAAATTAAGGTTAGCTTATCCCAAATTTCTTTTGCAGATTTGCGAGATTTGACTTTGTAGAACATGGCTTTGTCCAACGTATTGTAGAGTATATCCTTGGCCACATTGTCCAGGTTATATCTTTTTCTATCTTCATTTGTCCATTCAGTTCTTGGTTTTCAACTATGACTGGTCTTTCTTTAGCAACTTCTCCTTTAGCTGCAGGTGCAGCTCTTACAGAAGTATTGACTTTGTAAATTTCCAATGGCCCATCCTCTATCATTAGCCACATTTCATCATGTAAAGAGGATAGATGAGCCTGCATGCGAATTTTCCACTCATCAAACTCTTCCATATTAAACATTGGAATACGAGTTAGATTTGCTTCTTTGATAATAACTTTGCTTAAAAATGAAAGACTTTGAAAAACACAAGTGATTAAACTTTTTGAAAAGATAGAGATCTGTAGGTCCCAAGGGGTGTAAGTGTAAGGTTTAGAAGGGGGGGGTTGAATAAACCTTACCAAATTTTCGATTTAGTCCTTTTAAATCTACAGAGTTAATTCTACACACGCTTGTGTCCTTGATGGACAATCGAATTAGTCACTCAAGAGAGTTCATCTCTCAACGACTCAAATGAGTTGTTGATGGAGTAACTCAAATTGTTGGCTACGATTTAACTCAACTCGTGGTTTTATTTTCAGAAGACTTAACACCCTTAAGTTTGATTAAGCAAGATTTTAGAGCTTGATTTAGTACTTATAAATTATCAAATGGATAGCAAATTTATCGCCAGATATAAGCGATTAAAAGTACAGAAATTTAAATGCTTGAAATGTAAAATGACACAATGAAGTTTTTATAGAGGTTCAAGATGGGGTAATTCTTCTACTCCTCTCTTCTCCAACTCCCGGAGGAATCCACTAGGTAATGATCGGTTTACAAAGTGGTAATGATCCAGATACAAGTCTTGATCACAACAAACTTGATCCTTAGGGACTCGATGAGACGCCTTGATCACTCACCGGCTTCTCGTGACGACTCGGCTTTCTTCACAGGTAAACTTTTGCGCTGTTACTACAGCTCACTTGCTCAAGCTCTTTGGATTTGATCACGAAACCCTCCAAAAGCTTAAGACTTGGTTCAGCCTTGAACCTTTCTACAATCCTTCCTAGAATGTAGACCCCTTGTTTTCAAAGGTTTCCTCTTCAACCGATTGAAGTTCTCTTTCCTTCACAAAGGAGTGTTGGATTGATGTACTTCGTAATCTGGCTTGAGGATTGAGATTGTTTTAGTTTTTCTAATGTGCTTGTATATCTCACGTATGTGTCATTCATTATCCTTCAAACAAACTCCTCAGCCTTTTATAGTGAACTTTCAAAAATTTGCCCGTTGAAGAGATAGGCTTATTTTTTAAAGTCACTCTGCGATCGTTGGCTTGCGCTTCTTGGAATTGCCGTTTCCTCGTATGAATTGTTCTTTCACCTTTTGAGTTCGACACGGTGTAGTGCTTCCCATTGGTTCATTCCTTTTGCACGCTTCGGGACCGAGCACTCCAAGAAAGGTGGTATGGAGATATTACTTGTTTAAGTAAATCTCTTGATTTTCGTAAACGGTTCTTTTTCGCTTATCTCGACTTGACGCATTTCCATGCTTTCCCAGGTGACTTAGAGTCGCCTTCCAATCATTGGATGACTCTTCTATCACTTCAACTTGAGACTTGGCTTTTCTTGAGTTGACTTGACCGATGCTCCACTCACCGCATCTCGATTGCTTCTTCAAGAGAGTTCTGTCTACTCTTCTTTGCCATACTCACTGTCGCACAGAGTCTTCCTTCCGATCTTGATTGTCTTCTTGCATGTTAGGCGTAGGCCGACTTAACTCAGCTTGGCCAACTCTAATTGTTACAATACATTTTACAACAAGAATTGGGGTGCCAACTTTCTATTCTAAGTTTTACATGGCATTCATCAAAATCTAAACAATAAAATTCCTAACAATTTCCCCCTTTTTGATGATGCCAAAACTTAAATCATACAAAGATGCAACTAACAAAGATACATACAGATAGTGTATTGACATAGAATGTATGCTTGAAATTAATCTTTTTATTGATCATATCATTCTTGTACTTAACACAACTGTTTACAAAGGTGTATCGTAGTATATAATTGTCTTCACAAAAAAATTTATAGCTTTATTACGTAAGACTTACATTGTATGTATTTACATAATAAAATACACGAAGGGTTGGACAAAGAATTAAATTCATCTCCTTCATTGTCTCCTTCTTTCATCTTGTTCAAGATCTTCTTCTCTTCTTCTCTTTCTTCTCGTCGCGTCACCGAATTTCTTTTTTTCTTTTCATATGCCTTCCTCGGCAGCTTCATCTTTTCTTAATCTTTCCTGTCTCTCCCGCCATAGCCGAGTTTGTCTCTTGTTTTCTTCTTCTAATCTTTTTGCATACTCGGCGTTAGTTTTAGCCACTTTTAAATTTGCCACTTGGTCAAGCCCAAATTTCAAGATCCCTCCTTTCTTTCCCCGGATCTACGTATTCAATATTCTTGGGCGAGGCCTAGGTCCAAGCTTCTTCCTCCACTAACGCTTCTTTCTACCTCTGGGCGTATCTTTGACTTGGGGTCTTCTTCTTCCCACCGAGTGACTAGCGAGTGACCAAAGCAGAGTGACCGCCAAGTCTCGCTCTGTCGCCTTCTTCACATAACGTGAGACCCTTTTCCCAAGATAAGTCCCAAGCTTGAGCCATGGACATATTTGCAAAATATCCTTCGATTCGAAAGCGTTTTGAATTCGCCAACTCGACGCGTGGCTCTCCGACATCATCAAATGGCATATGTGTCTCTCGCTTCTCTTGGAATGCCTCCGTGTTCTTTCAAGATGTTCATAACTCGCATCCATTGTTCCTTCCACTTCCTTCATCCCCGCTTCAATTGCTTTTCTTTTCTCACCATAGATACATCGTGAGTGTTGGAGTGGCGAGTCACGGGAGTTTGTCGCTTATAATGTCACCGTGACAGACCTTGTTGAGGGGTTTGTGCAATCATCAAGGTCATATCTTTTGATCCTTCCCCCAAAGAGATTTTTCTTTCTTTTGTTTCAAAATTTCCTCACCGATTTTCCCTTCTCGATTGTTCCTTCTCACCGCTCCTTTCTTTTCAAACTTGATTTTCTTTGCTTTAAGGTATTCCTCTTCCCCCTTTTTGGCATCATCAAAGGATAGAGGAACCCCGAACATCTTTGGCAAGCATGAAATCGAGCTCGGATAATCGAAGTTCGCTTCAAGTCCGCTGCGTTGTATGGCCACGAAATTGAATCGACGAGTAGCGTTGGATTCTCAAAATCGCTTCATCTCACCATGAGGAGGCTGAATTTTCTTGTCATGTGTTCTTCCAAACGCTCGATCATTTGTATTTTGCTCACGCAGCAGCTTGATCTCGGTAGTGTGAGCTTCATGCATATGCTCAATGTGTTCTCTCGGCTTTGTTTTTGCATCGCATTTTCGACTCTCCACACACTGACTTGTTGAACAAAGTTCTCAAGTATCTCACCGTTCCACACGCATTGATTCCGTTGTTGCCACCATTCCCTTATCCGAATCAAGTTATGCCTCTTAGATCACCGTAAGGGTGGCATCTCTGTTGTCGAAGTCGCATGTCCAAAGAGGCCTGATGCCTCTCCATTCGCTCAACCTCGGCAGAAAGAGTGCCTTGAACACTTCTCGAACTTCACCGATTCTTCATTGCGGTGATGGCCATACAAAGATCGGGTCATAGTCACCGAACAATGGTGTCGATGGAAGAACAGAGCCGCTTTGTGATAGCGTGCTTGTTCGCTTTCGACTCTTCGTGGAGTTCTCGTATCTCCAAAGTGAAAAAGGAAAGATTCTACAAAAGATTCCTCACCGCCAACCGGGATCTGTTCGATGATGAGCGGTGCGCGTGAAGTCCTTTTTGGGAATCGATCCTGCTGCGAGCTTGAGGAGCCTGAGCGGTGGTCTCCCTGGTTCACCGGGTTTTGTTGTAAAGTAGACCCGCTTCTGCCGAGCCTCATTGTCTTAACAGCCTTCGTTGGTCTCAATTGATTTTTCCATTTCGATGAGATCGTCCTCGGCTTTATCGAGAAGCGTCATCGACGATGATGAGATTTCCATTGGTGGCTCATCATCAAAGTTAAAAGTTTGACGAGTAGTCTTGGGATCGAGACTTGCTCGTGCCTGGAACATCCGCAACCGAGCCTTTTGATTTGTCATGGGGAGGACTCGCCTTCTTTTCTTCGCCTTCTCGATCCCGGAAAAGTGACATCGTGGTTGTCCCGGGAATCATGAAGTGCGCCGATCTCCTTCTCGGATGGGTCGATGATAACAGGAGGGATGTTCTCTACTTGAGCCTCTTTACCCCGGAAGTCTCAACCTCCCGTGGCCTTCGATTCCTCCAAAGGCCTCTCTAGTCTGCGAGGCCTTGTCCTCCCTTTCGACAAAGGTGTCACCGTGTCTTAGGGTCTTCTACAAAGGCATCCATTGAGTCTCAACCCCATGGATTGCACTTTCATCGCCTGCAGTGTTAACTCCCCGGCCGTTCCTTCTCGTGCCTCGATCGCATCGCCAGCCGTCATTAGCCTTCGAGCGCTTGGCACCTCAACCGAGAGCGCTCTCAATCGCTCTGAGCTTCGTTGATGGCAACTTGTTGTTCTTCTTGTGATTGTAATTTCTCTTCTTCGCCTCTTTAATTCTTTGTGGAGTCATCTGCGCATCCTCCGACCTTGCCGCAGCGTGGAGGGAGTTTCCCACCGGCGCACCACCGAGTGACTTGGAGTGGGGTCACTCGTCTCCAAACTCCCATTTGCTTCGATTGATGGTTCAAACCGTTGGGGCAGGTGGTAGCACACCTTCAATAGGGGTTGGCTCGACCGGGGTCCCCACGCCCGCCATCGCCATCTCCTTATTGCCTTCTTCCGAGTGAGTCAGGGAAGTGGTAGCAAGAATAACAAAGGCTATTTTCTTTGAACCACTCCCATTGGATCGATTTCACTGTGTTCGAGGACTCTCCTGGTCCCTCCATTAGTCTTTGCTCGTGAAGGATTCTTGATTCGCGCAATGCTTGCTGCATTTGCAATTCTTCCGTCGCGGGCGAAAGATTCTCAGTACTTCATCACTTTCGGAGAAGACATCAAGAAGAGGATGTGTGTGTTCTGTGGTGCCGAGATAGGCGGATGCTTTCCTTCTCACGTGCTTCGGCTTCTTCACTCGCTTTTCTCTCTCTTGTCCTTGTAGATCTGCGGAATGTCTATGCGCTTGTCTTCATCCGTAGCCGGGAGCACGATGAGTTAATCCAAGGGAAATTTAGCGAGCCTTCCTCTTCTTCTTCTATGAACTCGGGCCGTTGGAACTGTTCCTTGACTTGCTCAACTTCCATTTTCTCCACTCACGCAGACGATTTTGGATGTCCGGGTACGGTGGAGATAGGATCATTACATCACTATCTCGCTTCCGACAGTTCTTCTTGTGCTTCACTGCGTGTGAGTTACAAAGTGTGTCTTCCTGGTTGCCTCGATGATCGCCTTCAAGAGACTTGGTCATTGCATCAACTACATCCGGAGACTCTACTTCTCCGGTAGTCTCCTGGTATTTGTGCTAGCCGAGAATCGACTCACCTTGGTTTCTCCTGTCGACCGCTTGACGAGTCTTCTTCGTCTCCTGGTTTGTACTGGGGAATTTCTGTTCGAGGCGGTTTCCTCTCGAGTCTTGGGCGGCGGGGCCGTCTTTGGTGTTTGTTTCGAGAGCCGGCCGTCTTGGCTTGTCGGTTCTCCTCCTTTTGAGGATCTCGAGAAGGTATTTGTGAGTCCTTCTCGACCGGCCGTAGGGGGGAGACAGGAGACACGGGCGGGCAGACTCTGCTGCAGGGAGCATGTTTGATTTTATTTCTTTGCAGGGCGTGATCTTCTTAGCACCGCAGGGCGCCTTTTCTTCTTGGCTAGAGAGGAAGCAGTGATCTTCGGGTCACCGATTCCCCCTCACCGTGTCGCTCTCTTGGCGTAAGCTCTCTTCTCGTGCACCGAGAGAGGTTTGCTCAACATCCTCTTGTTGACATGGAAAGCCTTCCCATGTCTAAGAAGGACTCTTTTCACCTCCAATAGCCGCCAATCACCAGGCCATATCCTAGGGATCCTCCAAATGTGCCATCTTCTTTGAAGGATTTGTTCCCCACGTTCGGGCAGAGTCTGCTGTAGACAAACTCACCAGTTTATCTTCTTTTCTTCGATGATTGCAGCCATTACAATCAGCTTAGCTTTTGATAGTTGGTCAAAGTCGCCAAATTTGATGTCGAGACATTTGGCAACTATATCCAACAACTTGTGATAATCCTCCTTCGCCAGCTCTTGTTTTGTCTTTGTGTATATTATTTTATCAAAGAAAGTCGGACTTGGCTATCTCTTTCCATGCGTCGGCCAAGTTTACATCGCTTCTTTTGATCTCGGATGCTCCTTCATGGCGGTAGTGAGCAATGTTCACCAAATCCTTGCGATAGTCACCGCTTCTCCGTGAACAGATGACTTGATTCATTCATCGTGAATCTCAAAGCATTCACGTAGAATTGTGCGACCTCCTCCACATAGGTCATCGGATATTCTAGCGTTAGAAACGGTTTTAATCCGGGCGTTTTCAACTTCTCGGCGATTTTCTTCACCAGGGTGTCGTCGGACCCTGGCTTCATCATTCCGAAATCCACCGTCCGAACCGTGTGGATTTGCTTTCCTAACTTGGTAAAGTCATAAGTTGGTGCCATTTCTCAGATTATATCAAGGAAAAACTCGAAATTAATTTGAAGGTTGATAGGGTTTCGAGAGTATTTTGCCTTTGCTTTTGAGAGAAAGAGATGAACAGTTTTAGAAGTGTGAGAGAGAAACGGACGAAAATGGTTTAAATATGGTTTATGAAAGGACGTGCAGTTTTTTTGAATTGTGATCAAAATCAACGGCTTGGATTTTGCACGCCTATTGAGCATTTCACGCCTCGTATTTAATGCGGCAAAGATTTATATCCAATCATAAGCTTGGTGTGCGGCTTTATGTCCGTACACATCATCATTATGTCGACGTGTTCCTTAAAACATTCCCGCTTAGTCAAAACGACGCGCGTTTTTGTCACTTTGCTCATAAGTTATTCACTTATCCCTTAGCCGATTTAACTCTACTTCTCACGCTTCTCTTAGTGACTCAAATATCAGCCCAGAGACTTCGGTGTAGTCGTCTTTTCCGACATGATTTCTTGGTGAGCCGACTTGCTTTTCGACTTAGATCAATTAATCCCAACTCATGCTTGAGTTCTTCAAATCTTGACTCACATAATGGTTTTGTGAAGATGTCGGCTAGTTGTTTATCGGTTGAGATATATTCCAGGATGATGTCCTTCATTTCAACATGATCTCTTATGAAGTGATATCGACATCAATATGCTTTGTTCTTGAATGCAACACAGATTTTGAGTGATTGCAATTGCACTTGTGTTATCACACATGATTGGAATTTCTTTTTCTTCAACTTCATAGTCTCTCATTTCTTTGTCTCATCCATAGGATTTGGGCACAAAAGAAATTGCCCAGCCTATGTATTCTCGCCTCACCAGTAGAGGTGGCTATTGAGTTTTGCTTCTTGCTAAACCAGGAAATTAGTCTGTTTCCTAGCATTTGACATGTGCCTGAAGTGCTCTTCCCGTCCACTCGCATCCAAAGATAGTCGAATCAATAGCCAATTAGCTTGAATCCACCTTCCTTGGATACCATAGCCTACTTCTTGCTTCCTTTCAAGTATCTCAATATTCTCTTAGTCTTTGTCATATGGCTCTCTTTCGAGAGATTGAAATCTTGCACATACACCTACAAAGAAAGGTGATGTCCGGCCTGCTAGCCGTGAGATAGAGCAATGATCCAATAAGTGCTCGTATCTTGTTTGATCTACGAGTGCTTGCCATCTACATCCATGTCCATTTTGACCGATGTGTTCATTGGTATTTTTACGTAAGACTTCTCCTCCATACCAAACTTCTTCATTAAGTCTCTCGTGTATTTTGTTTGACTTATGAAGGTTCCATCCTTCACTTGTTTCACTTGGAGTCCAAGGAAGAATGTCGCTCTCCCATCATGCTCATTTCAAATTTACTTTGCATGAGGTTTGAGAATTTTTCACACAACTCTTTGTTAGTGGATCCAAAAATGATGTCATCCACATATATTTGAACAAGCAATATACTCTTCTTGTCTTGAATTAAAAAGTGTTCTATCTACTTTTCCTTTTGTGAATCCATTTTCGCTTAGGAATTGTGACAGGTGTCATACCATGCTCACGGGTGCTGTTTCAATCCATACAGGGCTTTCTTGAGTTTGTATACCTTGTCTCCAAGAGTCTTCTCGCTCAAATCCTGGAGGTTGTTCAACATACACTTCTTCTTCCAATAAACCATTTAGGAATGCACTTTTTACATCCATTTGATATACAATGAAATTCTTGTGAGTCGCAGGCAAGAAACATCCTTATAGCTTCCAATCTTGCTACGAGGGGCAAATGTTTCATCAAAATCTATCCCTTCTTCTTGGCAATATCCTTTGGCTACTAGTCTTGCTTTGTTTCTTACCACGTAACCTTCCTCGTTCATCTTATTTCGAATACCCATTTGGTTCCAATAACATTTTGATGTATAGGTCTTTGCACTAATTCCCATACTTTATTTCTTTCAAACTCGATTCACTCTTCTTGCATAGCTTGAATCCAATGTGTGTCGTCCAATGCTTGTGACACATCTTTGGGCTCTATTTGCGAAATGAAGCATGTGAACATTGCTTCTTGTTGAGTTCGGATCTTGTCTTGACACCTTCTCTTATATCTCCAATGACAAGTTCTCGTGGATGGTCTCTCAGCCATTTTACGTCCAGGTTGGAGTAAGTTAGCTGATTCGATCGACTTGCACCGTGTTCTTTGGGTCGGCTCTCTCGTGGTCACTTAGCTGCAAATTTTCCACCGCTTTTGAGATTCTATCTCATCTTCTTCCTCAATTGATAATCCCGGCTTGACTTGAAAGATAGGGACTCTTCAGTATGGTTGGATGATTCAACTTATCACCGACTCTTCAATGTCTTCTCCATTTACATTTGGCTCATCGAATACTACATGGATGGATTCCTCTCAGTAACCATAGTTCTTTTGTTGAGTATCCTCGTAGGCTTTGCTTTCACCGAGTATCCTAAGAAGATACCTTCATCGCTTTAGCATCAAAGGCCTTTAGGTTGTCTTTGCCATTGTTGTGAATGAAGCATTTACATCCAAATATTCTCAAATATGCAACATTTGGTTTTCTTCCACCAGATCTCATAGGAGTCTTTGTCACCGCCTGCTTTTATCATACATCCGTTTTGGGTGTAGCAAGTCGTGTTGATTGCTTGACCCAAAATCTTTTTGTAACCCCGCTTGACTAACATGGTCCTTGCCGCTTCTTTGAGGGTTCTTTCCTTCTTTCTCGCAACTCCATTCTCATTGTGGAGTCCTTGCTCACGATAGTTCATGACCAATACCATTCTCAATACAAGATTGAGTTATTATTCCATTGACAAACTCGGTTCCTCTATCCGATCTTATTTTGATAATGGTTTGACTCTTCTCATTTTGAATTCTCTTCATCACCAAAGTGGTAGTTTTTGTAGGGTTTGTTTCTTCTTGCACATGAATATTGTCCATGTATATCTTGAGTAGTCATCTACTACCACCAAGGTGTATTTCTTTCCACTTATCTTTGGTGGTTCCACTGGGCCAAATAGATCCATATGAAGCAGATGCAATATTCTTGTTGAGGATGGGCATGTCTTTTCTTTGAATGACGACTTGATTTGTTTTCCTTTCGACATGCATCACATATACTCTCCTTCTTGTATCTTCGAGTCCGAAGTCCTTCTACAAGATGACTTCTTGCCACTTGTTAATTGTTTTGAAATTCAGGTGACTCACTTTTTGCCACACCAACTTGATTCAAAGTGTTTTTGCTAGTAGACAGTGTGTCTGGGTGTTGCGATTGACCAATCCACTACATACATATTCTTCTCGTCTACATCCTTGCAAAGACAACTTCATTTGATTCAATATCCTTGATTTGGCATATACCCATGTTGAATCCAACATTGTAGCCCTTGTCACGAGCCGATCGATACTCGCAAGTTGAAGTTGAGTCCTTCAACATATGCAACATCTGTGATTTCTAATCCATTCCTCTTGATGGATCCAATGCCTCTTATTTCACCAGAGCTTCATTTCCTCCAAATATGACTTTGGCTCCTTTGACTTCCTTGAATTTTGACATTTCTCTTATTTCTGTCATATGTCCGGGAATGCCACTATCCATGTACCAGGTTCCTTGGCACTCACTGCTCCTTGAACCCGCAATCAAGGAAATTAAGTTTTAGGTACCCATACTTGTCTCGGTCCCGAGGGGTTAGAATTGTAAGATGATCCAACCAACCTATAGCCAAATGATTTGACTCTAAGGGGTTGCCATCTATCGCCATAATCATAATTAATCCTGGCAAATTGCTTGGGGATTCTAGGTTCACACAAATGTCTCTTTTGTCTGTATGCCGCATATGTGTTTTAGCAATTGCCTTCCTTGAGTTATTGTGGTGTTTTTGAGTGTAGTGCCTAGGTGCATATGTGTGCTTTGATGAAAGCTCTTATGCTTTTGGAATGGCCTTTGCTTGAGTTCTAGGCCTTTGCCATTTGGGCTTATATTCCATAAGTCTATGCCGATAGTTCACATTATTCCAATCACTTGGCTTGGATATTTTCTACCATTCCCATCATATGTATTTCTTTTATGGATTTTCTGGGATTTTTGGTAGCTCTGCTTCCCTTTTACAGTATTTTACATTAGGAGTTTCTTTGAGGACTCGGTGAATCTCTTCTCGGTGACCTTTTCAAAGACACTCAATCAAGTTGTTTTCCTTTCCTTTGTAACCAAGGCCGCTTTGCTTAGTATTGTGCTTTGGAGTGAATGTGTGTGCAACATTTACGCTTTGGATTTTTCGGACTCTTCATGACTTGAAGATCCTTTTTCCAAAATTACTCTTGAGGTTTGACATGGCACGAGGAATTAAATCCTAAGCCTGTCTTGTCTCCACATTCTCTTTGACTCATAATAAGATCATCCAATGATTTAGATGCCTTAGTGAATGATGCAATAACATTCTTGAGGTCATTCTCCCTCTTTTCTATAGCAGCAATTTCTCGCTACTAATTTAGCATTTTCACCTTTTTAAACTTTCATTTTCAACGACTATTTGACTTAGAGTCCTCGGCTCTTAGTCGACTTTGAGTTTTGACTTTTGAGTAGGTTGTTTTCCTCATTCAATAGTGTGTGTGAGGATTTAATGTGTTCAAAATCTTTCATCATTTTGCTTAATGAATCATAAAGATCAGAGGTGATGAAGTGTGTGTGTCACGATCCACCGTCACTAGTGTCCGAGTTTGTTGAGTTAGATTGTACCTCATCTTCTTGATCTTGTTCTTTGGCCATCAAGCGGTCAAGGCTTCTTCTTCGAGTCACTTGAGTAGTCGGCTTCGCTCTCAATCACCGTCTCTCTTGACTTGGTTGTCTCGGAGCCTCTCTGCCCATCATTGCCTTTTTCTTTTCTTGTCTTCTTTCTCTCAAGACCTTTCTTTTCTTCTTCATCCCCTCGTATTGTTGTTGACTACGAGGATATGAGCAAATAATGGCATAGTGACCTGGTTGTCTACAGTTCAACATAGATATTCACCTTTTGATCGCTCTTTCCATTCTTGAGTTGTCACCCTTTGATACTCAACTTTTTGATGGTCCATTTCTCTTGGTTTGCCTGTCTTCCCTTGATTTGGAGGGAGCCGAGTGTCTTCTCGGAAGATTCACCCTTTCCTCTCTTGTAGTTCTTGTTAAAGAACTTGTTAAATCTTTTAACCATCGGGGCTATTTTTCTTCGGGTCAATTACTTCTTTGACCTCGGCTCTCTCTTCCCATCTTTGACAATTAGAGCAAATTGTTTTGGGTATAGTCAGTCTCTTCCTCGGTCTTTTCTTCTCACCAAACTCGTAGGCTTTGAGGTCCGAGAATAACTCATGGTTGGATGTCTTTGATAGGTCCATGGAATGTCTCGGCTGCCATGACCTTCATTTCCCATTCACCGAAGACTTTTTAGGATTTTCATACACATTTCCTTCTGTATTCCTTTCCAAGTGCGACATCTCATTTGTGATTTATGTGAACCGAGCGTCTAGTTGATCCAGGTTCTCTCCCGAGATCATTTTGAAATTCTCAAACTTCGTATACCACCGATAATTTGTTTTCTTTGATTTGCTCACGAGCCTTCACAAATCAATGTCAACTTGTCCCAGTTTCCTTAGCCGTTTTGTAGGATTTGACTTTATTGAACATGGCTTTGTCCAAGGTTTTGTAGAGGATGTCCTTGGCTACATTGTCCAGGTTGTATCTTTTTCTGTCATCATTTGTCCACTCGCTTCTTGGTTTTTCAACCATGATCGGTGCTGGGAGCAGATATCTTCTCCTTCACCGCAACTCTTCGTGCAGCCGTGTTCACCTTTAATATTTGCAGAGGCCCATCTTCTATCACTAACCACATCTCATCATGTAATGCTGATAGATGAGCCTGCATACGAATTTTCCAATCATCAAATTCTTCAATAGTGAACATAGGGATGCGTGTCAAATTTGCTTCCATGATAATAACTTTTGATGATAAAGAAGAGTTTTGAAAGTTTAAGTACTAAAGCGGACTTTGAAAAGTTTGGAGATCTAGTTCAGAACCGGTGCATGGAGGGTTCAATGAACCAACCGCTCGATACCACTTGTAGGTCCCAAGGGGTGTAAGTGTAAGGTTTAGAAGGGGGGTTGAATAAACCTTACCAAATTTTCGATTTAGTCCTTTTAAATCTACAAAGTTAATTCTACACGATGTGTCCTTGATGGACAAATGACTAGTTAGTCACTCAAGAGAGTTAATCTCTCAACAGACTCACCGAGTTGTTGATGGAGTAACTCACCGTTGGCTTACGATTTAACTCAACTGTGGGTTTTATTTTCATTGCGAAGACTTAACACCCTTAAGTTTGATTAAGCAAGATTTTAGAGCTTGATTTAGTACTTATAAATTATCAAATGGATAGCAAATTTATCGCAGATATAAGCGATTAAAAGTGCGAGAATTTAAATGTTTGAAATGTAAATGACACAATGAAGTTTTTATAGAGGTTCAAGATGGGGTAATTCTTCTACTCCTCTCTTCTCCAACTCCCGGAGGAATCCACTAGGTAATGATCGGTTTACAAAGTGGTAACAGTCCGGATACAAGTCTTGATCACAACAAATTTGACTTGATCCTTAGGGACTCGATGAGACGCCTTGATCACTCAAATTGCTTCTCAATGCGACTCGACTTCTTCACAGGCAAACGCTTTGTTACTACTGACTCACTTACTCAAGCTCTTTGGATTTGATCACGAAACCCTCCAAAAGCTTAAGACTTGGTTCAGACCTTGAACCTTTCTACAATCCTTCCCGGAATGTAGACCCCTTGTTTTCAAAGGTTTCTCTTCAACTGATTGAAGTTCTCTTTCCTTCACAGGAGTGTTGGATTGATGTACTTCGTAATGTAGGCTTGAGGATTGAGATTGTTTTAGTTTTTCTAATGTGCTTGTATATCTCACGTATGTGTCATTCATTATCCTTCAAACAAACTCCTCAACCTTTTATAGTGAACTTTCAAAAATTTGCCCGTTGAAGAGATAGGCTTATTTTTGAAAGTCACTTTGCGATCGTTGGCTTGCGCTTCTTGGAATTGTCGTTTCCTCGTATGAATTGTTCTTTCACCTTTTCGAGTTCGACACGGTGTAGTGCTTCCCATTGGTTCATTCCTTTTGCACGCTCGGGGACTGAGCACTCCAAGAAAGGTGGTATGGAGATATTACTTGTTTAAGTAAATCTCTTGATTTAACGCGTTCTTTTCTGATTATCTCGACTTGACCGCATTTCCTTGCTTTCCCCGAGGTGACTTAGAGTCGCTTCCAATCATTGGATGACTCTTCTATCACTTCAACTTGAGACTTGGCTTTTCTTGAGTTGACTTGACTGATGCTCCACTCACCGCATCTCACCGCTTCTTCATAGAGTTCCCTGTCTACTCTTCTTTGCCATACTCAAATTGTCTCGCAGAGTCTTCCTTCCGATCTTGATTTGTCTTCTTGCATGTTAGGGCGTAGGCGACTTAACTCGGCTTGGCCAGCTCTAATTGTTACAATACATTTTACAACAAGAATTAGGGTGCCAACTTTCTATTCTAAGTTTTACATGGCATTCATCAAAATCTAAACAATAAAATTCCTAACAAGATCTAGTTCAGTAACGAGTGTGGAAGGCTCAATGAACCAACCGCTCTGATACCACGTGTAGGTCCCAATGGGTGTGGAGTAAGGTTTAGAAGGTCGAGGTTGAATAAACCTTACCAAATTTTCAATTTTGTCCTTTTAAAATTATTCAACAGAGTTGACTCAAATCAGTTGTGTCCTTGATGGACAGCTAAGTTGGATATTTAGCTAAGTTACCCACTCAACGATAGAGTTGTTGATAGTATAACTGGGCTACTTAAGCCAATACTTAACTTAGTTGATTTGGTTTTATAACAGCGGAAGACTTAACATCCTTTGATTGGTTTTAAGTTTGTTTTAACACTTGATTTAGCACTTAGTTAATTATCAATTGAATAGCAAATATTAACTAACAGCAGATATAAAGTAAATATGCAAGAAAGCAAGTGCTGAAAGTAAATTGACATAAGTATTTTTATAGTGGTTTGAAGATGGGGTAATTCTTCTAGGCCACTCTTCTCCAACTCCTGAAGGAATCCACTAAGTAACAGATCAGTTTACAAAGCGGTTATCAGTCTGGAGACAGCCTTGATCACACAGCTTACTTCTCTTGCGACTCAGCTTCTTCACGAGGCAGCTCTCTGGCTACTTCAACTCACTTCTCAAGTTCTTAGATTTGATAATGAAGCCCTCCAACAAACTTGACACTTCATTCGACCTTGAGCCTTTCTACTATTCTTCAACTTGGAAAGTAGCCCCTTTTTTATCTTCAAATATTTTCCTCTTCAACAGATTGAAGTTGTCTCTCCTTCACAGCTTGTGTTGGATCGCGTTTTTTCGAGTTTTAGGCTTTAGGAATTTCTTGATAAGCTTTGAGAGTTTGTAGGTTAATTGCTTGAATATTGCTTAAAAGATCAAGGTCATTCGTAACCTTTTCTCAAATGCTTCCTAAGTTTTTTATAGTGCACATTTGACATTTGCCCGTTGAGGAGATAAGCTTATTTCAAATGTCACTTTGTGTTCGTTGGCTTGTCTTGTCTTGGTCTGCAGCTCTTATGATGTTGACCTTTCCTCGTATTAATTGGCTCTTCATCTTTGCAGGTTCTGACACAAGATGCAGTGTTTTCCATTGGCTCATTCGTTTTGCATAATTCTGGGACAAACACTTTAAGACCTGGCAGCTTGACATATAAATATATCGAGTAACATTCTTGACTTTATTCCAACGGATCAAAGTCAGTTGTCTTTACTTGATCACGCTTTACCTGGGTGGCTTGAGTTTGCTTCAATCATAGGATTGACTTAACTATCACTTCAACTGATAGACTTGGCTCTTCTAGGTTGACTTGATTGACACTTCACGACTTGACTTGGTCGAGTCCTTGACTTCCTCTTGGCCATACTCACCGACACACACGGCTTAGTCTTCATTCTCGATCCGATTGACTTCTTGTAATTTTGACTTAGCCGATTTAACTCACTCTTCCATCTATCTATTACAATACGAATTACAAGGAAAAAGGGTGCCAACTTTCTAGTTTAAGTTTGACATGGTATCATCAAAATCTAACAAATAAATTTCCTAACAAAAATAGATTATAATATAATTTCAAAAATTATAAAAAAATGGTACATTGGTTTCTCTATTAAATTATTTGGACGTAAAAAAAAATATTAATTAATATTTTTAATTACATACATATTTGTTATTATTGTAAAATTGTAAGTGTAAAATGATGAAAACTATTCATTTTAAGATATACTATATATTTAAATTAGGTTCACAAAGTCCAAAGAACATGATCATTATTTCATGGGGTGGAGTGGGTCCTAGATCACAAAATAGTGATTAAATGGAATTTTGGTCAGGCTCAGCCCCAATTTTCTCTTTGGTCCAGCGAGGCCAGCTTATACTGACCCATTTGATAACTCTACATATTGTTAGGATAGTCCTCGTGCATCACACCGGAGCCGCATCTAGTGTTATGTAAAACTCTAGATGGGTTAATAGCGGCGGAGATTTGGTATGCCCATCACCATCATACCTCAAACTTTCAATCATTGACGGAAGCCCCAAACAAACATTTTAGGACAACTCCGGTTTTGCACTCCATGAACACGCACCACCACATCCCCAATCGAAGCCATGGAAGTGGCGGCGGGTGGCCCATCAGGTTTCGAGGCCATTCGGCCATCTGTATGTTATATAAAATAGGTGTTTTAAAAGTTTTCTAATCCACTTCAAATTTATTTTTATTTTTATTTAGTCTACCATGACTTATCATAATTGACCATATCACTCTTCCTTATCCTATTGTTCCTATTATATGGGCTAACAATAACGCATCTTCCTAATATTTGTAACAAATCAGTTGGATTAATAAGAGTTTTTAGTCTTATCCGATTTTTGCTGATCCTATTTTTTCCATCTGGAGTAGTTCCGAATTTGCATAATACACATCTTTTGCTGAAGGCTCGATCATATATAACATATATAGAGAGAAAAATATACTCTTGCTAATTCTTTGTTCTTGATTGTTGGGTTACAAAAATTAGTCTTTGTCATTGGTATCCTGTTGAATCCTGGGGATTAAGCAAATAAATCCTTAAGGACAGTGCTAATCTTCGCACGGCTCAGGAATTATTCTTTTATACTATTTCAATTTTTCGAACTTCACCAAATTTTTCCAACAATCTTAAAGATAAGGTAGTTCAAAAAAAAAAGAAAGTTTTTAATCAGCCCAGAAGATTTGTATTGACAACTATTGTGATGGCATCCATTGAGTCAGCCACAATAACCTAGGACTTCAAGCATCTCTGGATGAAGCCATCAAAAGGCTATTTCTTGCAGCAAACTAATCGATGGAGGAGCTAATATGAATTCCAAGGAGCACAGGTCCTTGATTGATGCTAAAGGATTGATGCTATAGACAATAAAATCTAGTCGTTAGTTAAGGTCACTCAATTGGTCGGAGCATACGTGATTTTTGGAACTATCATGTATATTCATGCGAACTTTTCCTCCGCCGCGGCTGCATTAGGACGAAAGTGGTGGACTCGGGTCTGTCGCTCGAATTTAACTTCAATCGCCTTTTGGCTGACGTTCACAACCAACATCAATTGATTTCTCGGCTCTGAACAAATCCATAGCATTCAAACCCTACGATCAAATCACCGACATATGCAACATCCCCACGGGCATCGATGCGATGCTGCCATCAATCTACAACACTGATTTCTGTTTATGTGGTAACTAGTAAGTTTTCGCTTGGCAATAATGTATGTTCCATATTGTTTTTTTAAAAAAAAATAATTGAAGGAAATATTGTCCTTTCAAGTTTATGTGGTGTTACTTGTATCTTTTGGAGCTCATATATTCTTGAGATGTAACACCCTTACCCTCGTAATACGCATTTATATAGCATAGAAATATAGTTCATAGGCATCACAACTGCATTGCACGTAAGATTAATATGATAATCATCAGTTGTAACCCTTTTTCGCAAGCGGAAGCATTCACTAAAAAAGATTTAACAACAGTTATTCACACATGTGCATTTATCCATATTACATAACATTAACGACAATGTCCTTTTTATATACGGATCAAAACAAAACTTCCTATATGAAATACAAATGATGAGCTGAGGGAGAAGGATTGGAATCCAGCTGACCGCCCTTTGATCAATGCCTTAAACTTCTGTCACACTCCACGGATCAACTTTTATCTACAACAACTAAAAATTGGCAACATTGCATTTGGTGAGTTGCAAGCTCAGTAAGTATAATCCAATAACATGTTATTTAACATCACAGAAGCACATTATCACAATCATTTCACATCATTTAATCATATCATTCATAAACATATAGATGCACGTGCTTGATCATATTCTTTTACTGTTATTGGCCAGCTATCACCAAGAATAAATCGTGATCACGAAGATGGTCATGGCACTTTGTAATTCTTAATTCACGTAGAGTTCAGTGAACTCAGGGTGGCCGTATGGTACTCTGTAATCCAGATTTCTGGATATCTGTAATTTTGTAACACATGATTCAAGGTCATTAGCGGCCATAACAGAATCTACTAATCTCTGATGAATGCATTTTCTTGTAATCACACATTTTATTTCCGTAGCAATAACATCAGTAGAGATCGTATATCTCATTTCCATATCAATAACATCAGTAGAGATCACATATCTCAATTTCATTTCAATCTCATCACATAGAGATCGTATATCCCAATTTCATCACAATATCACCATAGAAAGTCATATAATTCACGTTAGAGCGCAACAATCTTCTAATCACTATAGCCAACAAGTAAGCAATTCATTACAACACATCAATTATATAATCACACAAGTCAAATAAAAAGCTAAAAAATTATACTCACTAGTGATGTTCTTATCAGATGTTTTTTGCCCAGTTGGCCTTGTTTGCTCCTTTATCGTGATCTTGCCCAATTATATAGAAATGCATAACCAATTTGAAATCAAATATTTAACACTAATGATGTCATGCTTATATATTTATAACCTTTACAAATATGCATTCTTACCTAGTATAATTAAGAATTGAATATTGTTTAAATAATCTTATTTTATTAAAATTAGCATATCCCATTATACTCAGCATCCCTTCTATTCTATACAAATTAACCAGCCTATGTAGTCGAATCTTATGATTATATCATCAATCATTATATATAGCCATACATGTGTTTTTCTTTTCTAATATCCGAAATTGAAATTAGGGATATGAACTAATTCTATCATGGTGACTAATTAAACAAAAGAAATATATTCTTGCAGCCACTTATAAACACTGTCATTTCATATATTTCATTTTTGTTTTATTCTCTCTAAAATTTTCACTAAGATATATATATATATATATATATATATATATATATATATATGGAGAGAGAGAGAGAGAGAGAGAGAGAACAATTTTAGATCCTTGATTGAAATTCAGTTAAATCTTATACACACCTACAATTATACATACAAATATCAATTTTCTTGTAACTCTAATACTATTCAATATATGTAAACTTGGTATATCTAACAATTAGTACACACCAAAACTGAAACCATCATTTGATTAACCATGTCTCATTAGGATGACAAAACTAGCTAAATTATATGAAAAAGATTGATCTAGACACTTCTTACCAAAAATAAGAATTCCTATCTCAGTTCATCAATATAGGTCACGAAATTTGATTCAAAAAGTAGCTACTGTTGGTTAAATTATAGGCTTAATTGCAAAATGAGGACACTAACTATACCCAGTGGCAAAGAAGGACACTAAGTTTGCATGCTTTCAATTTAGGACATTAACTTTAAACTTTTGGCGAATTGGGGACAAATTGAGCCCGAATTGCCCAATTCGGGCTAATTGCCATGTGGACCTCAATTTTGAGCCCGAATTGCCCAAATTTAAGCTAATTTCTTATTTCACGTAAAATAAGTCTAAAATTATTTTAAAAATTTACAATCAAAATCTAAAAATCTTAAAACCAATTTAAAAATATAAAAATTATTAAGTAGAGTCAAAATTTATAAAAATAAATGTGATAATTATTTTAAGAATTTAAAAATTAACAATTAAAATTTAAATATACGAAAATAAATCTATAAATACAAAAACTAAAAATTTAAAAATTATTTAATAAAAATTAAAATAACTAAATGAAATCTAAAAATGTGAAATAAGATTTAAAAGTTATTTAATATATCAAAAAATACCGAATAAATCTTGAAATTATTGGAATAAATACAAGAACTATCAATTTATAAAATATAAATATTATTTAGTAAATCTATTTTTCATAAAGATGTAAACATTATTTAAAGTAATTCCAAATTACAAACTAATGTTTGAAAAATACTTAAAGAAATAAAAATATTATATTTTTTTATGTAACTAAAATAAATTTGGGTTCAATTATAATTTTAAGATTTATTTAAGAATTTGAAATTTTTGATTTGTAATTTTAAATTATTTTATTTAATATTCAAAATATTAAATAATTTTTAGATTTAATAAATAATATTTATTTGGATTTATTCAAATAACTCATAATTTATTTGGTAATATTTTTATGTATTAAATAATTTTTTAAATGTTGTTTCACATTAAATATTTTTTATATATTCAAACTTCATTTTGTTATTTTTTGATTTATTAAATATTTTTTATAATTTTATGTATTTTCTAGATTTATTTTTGTATATTTACATTTTAATTGTTAATTTTGTATACTTAAAATAATTATCAATTTTTTTTCTACTCCACTTGTTAATTTATAAATTGCTTTCAAAATTTTCAGATATATTTGTAAATTTTGCACAATAATTTTTAGACTTATTTTACGTGAAATAAGCAATTAGATTAATTTGGGCAATTCGGCCTCAAAATTGAGGTCCACATAGCAATTAGCCCAAATTGGGCAATTCGAACTCAATTTGTCCTCAATTCGCTAAAATTTTAAAGCTATTGTCCTAAACTGAAAGCCCGCAAACTTAGTGTTCTTCTTTGCCACTAACAAAAATAATTTCTCTACATATCAATTAAATTCCTAAAGCTAACCTGATGACTACCTTTTCTCTTTGTTATAGGTTCAAACAAGAAATATATAAATTTCTTATATATAAGTTTTTTTGCCAATTAAAATATATGTAATAAGCTGCATACAAAGTTTTTCCTATACATAAAACTGAGATTAGCATAGTAATTAAAATGATTAAAACCAAATATAATAATAAAATATTGCTTTGAAAACTTTACCAAATTCTTTCTTCATATGTCTGCTTCTTTTATGTTTTTGGTTGTGAGTTGCTCTTGTGCGTAGCCACATGAGAGAGCACATCATACATATATTTATCCGATAGTTTAGTAAAGGCGGTGGAGGTTGATATAATATACTTATCCATTAAGTGAGATGTGTCTTTCACATATCCATTACACATATGAAAATATAATTTTTTCAAGTATATGCGGTAAGTGGGGGTAATGAAGATTAACACATATTTATGACACACATGTATATTCTTACATATGCATATCACTTACACGTCAATTCACCACAGGCACACATACTATCAATCACAATATAAATTATACTATATATATTAGTATGTGTGGCATGTGTTATTATCAGTTAATTTAGAATTTATTTACAAGTTCCCATTCCATTATCTATTATATTGATTTAGTCCTTTTTATCTATTATAAAAATGTAACTATTCTATGAAATTTCAAGACTTTACATGCATTCTCGTGTGAACATGAAATATCGAAATGCACCTAATTATGTTTATGAATGACTTTATCACGATAATTGAAATGTAAAGCTTTGGGTACTTATGACATGAGATGTTTAAGCACATTCTTGGTTGTGATTTTGATATTCGGTCAGGATTTTAGCTGGTGAGTATAAATTTACATTTTGATTTCTTCAATTATTTAGAGTTTGGACTTGTATGTGCCATGAGTATTTATTTTCTTGTTTTGGAATAATGTGTGACCGTCCTTCATAGTAACATTCTATTTTGCTGGAATATTTTTTGATAAAATCATATTTCAACATTTGTCATTAATGAGAAGGGGTGTGAATACAATCCTTACCAACTACCAAGCAAATTTAGACTCTGTCAAATTTATGAATCTGTACAAGTATGGTAATGGTAGGATGACTTGTGTTGTCCTCAATTTTATTTTGTTTTCTCTGGGTTTATGATGGTTAGAGGTTTGGTTTTCTGGTTTAGAGCACAAAGACTAAAAGAACGTGTGATATTGAAGCTTGAGATTGTCAAAATTTGGATTCATTGTTAAGAATAAGAGAATAAAATCATATTTGGCTTCATATGTAAACTATTGATTTGCCCTCATTGGTGTGACCATTAGCTTTGGAGGTTATCATATTTGTTACCAGTGTTAATATGTCACTATAAGAAAACAATGAAATCCAACGGAAAAAATCTATTGGAATTTTGCCAATTACTGTTGGAATTAGCGTTGGTAAAATGACTGTTGGAATGGCAAAATTCCAATGAAAATTCCAATGGAAAAATATTCCAACGGTATTTATCCACTGTAATATACAACCGTTGAAAAAAATCTAATATTTTTTCCAACACTAATTCCAACAGAGTTATACTATTGGAATTTAGTCTTACGGTATATCCATTGGAATATATATAATCGTTGGAAAAAACTCCAACGATTATTCCAATGGAGTTATACCATTGTAATTTAGTCCAACGGTAATTCCAATGGTATATATTCGTTGGAATATTCAATCATTTTATCTCATTATCTAATAACCTTTAACTTCCCAGTAGGTCACCCATCATAAATTTGTCCCAAGTCAAACACGTTTAACTATGTAGTTTCAATATGATTGACTCCAGAAGGAGAAGATATTTTTTTTGATATGGACAATACTATCAAATCTTTTAACCCCTATTGAAATTTTTCAACGGTATTGGAATTTTCAATGGAATTTTCCAACAAAATGTTGTACCATTGGAATTTCCGTTAGAATTTTAAAAACTCAACGGAAATTCCAACGATTAATTCCAATATTTTATTTACCGTTACAATTTTTGTTGGAATTTTCCAAAGGTATGTTTTAGTGATTGAATTTATGTTAGAATTTTTAAAATTCTAATACTATTTCCAATGGTTTATTCCAATTTCCAACGATTTTATTATTGTTGGAATTTTCCAACTATTTGTTGTGGTGTTGGAATTTTTGTTGAAATTTTAAATTCCGACATGAATTCCAACAATTTATACCAACGGTTTTGTTTATCATTGGAATTTTCGTTGAAATTTTATAATTTTCTATTTCGTTGAAATTATTTTGTTGAAATTTGATTGTTTTCTTGTAGTGTGTGTGACCATCAAATGGAGAATAATTGTCTTTATTTTGGGATGTCAAATATGCAAAACGAGATTCCAATATTTTGTACTAATTCTTTATTACCTTTTTTAATAATTATTTTACTACATTATGTCTCCGTGAGCATGAATTCATTAAGCTATTGATATAATCGTAGCCTTGAATATTTAAAATGTGGGGGGTGCCTAATCAAAATTTTATTATCTGATGATTTTACTTTTGTTGAAGTAGATAGATGTCAGTATGTAATTATTTGTTATATACGTGTGGATTGCATGCTTACATTTGGTACTAAACTTTATTTAATATATAAGACTAAAGAGTTACTTGCTTCTAAATTTGATGTGAGGGATATGTGGGCAAAGCAAGTGTAATATTGAGTGTCAAAATCATAAGAAATGATGATATCATAATGTTATCTCAAGAACATTATGTTGAGAAACTTCTTAAGAGATTTGGACATTTCGATGTCAAAACTGCGAATTAAGAAGTTTGGACATTTCAATGTCAAACCTGTGAGTACTTCTTATGATGCTAATACTCAATTAAAGAAAAATCTTGTTGATCTTGTGGCTCAATAAGAGCATACACAAATTATTGGGAGTGTGTTCCATTTGATGATTATTCACGTTGACATAGCTTATGTTGTGTGATGATTGAGCATATACACATATCCGTGATCATTGGGCTGCTTTAGCCAGCCTAATGAAATACTTGAGAGTTACCATAAATTATGGTATTTTGTATAGTAGATTACCCTCCGTACTAGATGGATTTAGTAATGCTAACTGGATCTCTGATTCAGATTAGATAAAATCCACTAGTGGTTATATATTCAGCCTTGGTAGGGGTGTTATTACTTGGAAGTCAGTTAAACAAACTATCATAGCATAATCTACTATGAAGTCTGAGTTTTTTGCATTAGAGTTAGTTAACAATGAGATTGGGTGGTTGGAAAACTTCTTAATATGTATTCCGTTGGATTCAAAACCAATACTTTCAATGTCTATGCATTGTGATTGTCAAACAACAATTACAATTGCAAAGAATAAAACTTTTAATGTTAAAAATCGACATATTTGTCTGAGACATGATGTGGTTAAACAGCGGTTAAAAGATTGAGTTATATCCATTTATAAAACTTCACCAAATTTTTCCAACACTGTGTTAATTGTACCTGTTCGGTTAGCAGTGGACTTTGGATACAGGCTGGTGGAAGACGACCACACATACGTGGCCATGGCTTGTCGGCGTCTGGGCGAGGGCGGTTTAGGGGCGACGGTTTCCGATGGTTTAACGTTGGTGTTTCTTTTATAAATGGGGGCGGAGGATTCATTTTACAGGTTGAGGGAGAATGGATCTGTGGGGTGAGTTGTTAGTGGTTTTGGTGGGTTCGTTAAGAAATTTTAGTTTCATTTTGATGGAAATATTGTTGGGCTAAGTAGTAGCTGTTGGGCTTAAATGGGCCTATTATACATGATTCTGGACCATTTAGTTTTTAGGGTAATATACATAATTGTCCCACTTTCTGGAAAACAATGACAATTTTTTTATGTTTTTTTGTAGTTTTCTGGATAAATTTACGCTCTCGCCATTTTTTTGGTCAAATTTACTCCCGCCAAATTTTTCCGACTTTTTTACCTTGTTATTTTAAAATTGTTTCGAATTTGTTTTTTCCAATAAAAACTCAGTGAAAACTAAATTTTTTCCTGTTAAATAATCTATTTTATACTTGAAATCTTATGAAAGAAATCAATAAATCTAAAAATAAAACATGATTCAATTTTTGATCCAAGGAATGAAAACATAAAAAACATGGAACAACCAAGAATCAAAATAGAAACAAAGCAGAAACAATATAGAAAACACCATATGAGCAATAAAATTTAAAATAGGTAAAAATCATATTTATACAACGAAAACTACATGGAAACAGCAAAGAAAGATTATAACAATATTAAAAACGGTATGGGAACAACCCAGAAATGATGTAAAAATACTAAAATCACCACATAAATAAAAAGAGTTTAAAAATAGGTAAAAATTGTATTTACACATTGAACACTACATAAAAACAACCAAAAATTTATTAGAACAACAAAAAGTACCCCTGAGGTTTGAAATATATCCCCCTTCATATTTGTAAAATCATTGCAGATTACCCTTAATTTTAACACTTAATCAAACCTCAGGGGTACTTTTTGTAAGTTTTAAAGTTAGCTGGATTTTTTTGTAATTAGGTCAAACCTCAGGGGTACTTTTTGTAATTATCCCTTAAAAATATTATATACAACACATAAACAATAAAAATAATGTTTAAAACGATACATGAACAAAAAACAGCACAAACAACAGGTAAAGTTGCATTGAAACATCAAAACAACAAAGGAACAACATAGAAACAACAAAAAAAAAACAAATTTAAATAACATCGAAACAACATATATAACATAAAAAATAATACAGGAATAAAAAAAATGAAAAAAAAACGTAAAAATATTCAAGAAATATGTAGGAGCGTAAAAAAAATAAAATGAGTACTTAAAAGTGATAGAAGGGTATTGTGTGGTATTTTTACCAGACAGTTTTTTTTTTTTTTTTTTTGTAATTTTTCTGAGTTTTTAAGTCATGTATTATTCAGTTTGGGCTATTAATATTAGGCTTAGGTCTATTCGGCTTTGTGATCCTAAATCAAGATAAGAAAATAAAGTTTATGGTTTGGACTTAAATTAACTAAAATAAATTATCTCATATTTCAAATGAATTAATTGAAGTGATAAGTTGCCGAAATAACCTCAATTGCAGAAACATTAATTTATTTTGGAATATTAAGATGTGTATATTTGTTGTTTTATACGAATAATAGTCTATTCAAATGAAGGTTATTATATTGTCGAATGACAAATTTACTTGTGGTAATAAATATGTGATTATTACCTGGGTTGGAACAAAGAATGAACTTTTTTTTTTCTTCTCATTCTGTGGCTTTGAGTTGTCATTATCGTTGTCTTAAGTAACAAGATTTTAATTTTATTAGATGACATACGCATGATAATTATATCGTCTGTGTTATAATAGTTAAAGTATCTGATCATTAAAAATGCGACAAAAGCCCAACTTATCATTATTTTATTATATAAGTTTTTGATAAGTTATTCTTTTTCATTACATACCAAAAGCTAGATAGATTTGATAAATTTTTGTCCGCAGCAACTACGTAGTACTATTATCCTAAAATTTAATTTTACCACGAAATTCTTTGAAAGAAATGAGTGTTAAGGGTTTCTTTTTTAGCCACACCCTGGACCAAACAACGGCATGATAGTTTTTAAGTTTGGCAGTTCTACCATCCTTGGCGGAGATCACTAGTCGATACATAGATCCTTGAACAATTTGCTCTTCACCCTTCACCACATCTACAAAAACTAATTTTGTATTAGCTTTCTTATTGTGCTCTGTAATTGCAAATTTTGCTGCAGTCACCACCTCTGGATCTTTTAGGTTTTCAATCGGCTTCGAACTACCACTGACAGGACCCTTATCTCCGTTAGTTGGAGTCAAAATGATCAAAATTAAGATAAAAATATATATAAGCGATCGGAATATGACTTCCATATATTTTTTGCAGTTGGTGAATCATACGACAACCAATCCATCCTATTTATAATGACCAAAAATTAAATTGATAGTTATTTGGTGTAAATAAAGATTATGGATAAATTAAATTAAAAGTCATCTAACCAATTGAAAGAAGTTAAGAATAGGGAAAATTAATTTAATAGATATCTACAAAGTAAAACTACTTTGAGTTTTGGGCATACACTTGTCATAAACAAGTCGTTGGCTTTTTGCAAGGTATTTAGTTTTTGGGCAATTGACAGAAATACCCACCCTTTTTAAGTCAATATCAGCCTTTTTAGCTTCCCGGTGCAATTTTACCTAAATTTACGCTCCCCGGTGCAATTTTACCTATATTTACGCTTCCCGCTCTTTTTTTACACAACAATACGCTCCAGCAAAAATTCCCGGAAAATTTTACGCTTTGTTTCAACATTGTTTCTAACATGTTTCAAACATGTTTCCTGTGTGTTCAACATTGTTTCTAACATGTTTCTGTGTTTCAACATTGTTTCTAACATGTTTCTTTTAATAAAAATAGGTAAAAAATTGTATTTAGACATCGAAAACTTCATTGAAACAACAAAGAAATATCAGAACATCATTAAAAAGGGTATGGAAACAACCCAGAAACAACGTAAAAATATTTAAAACACAACATGAAAAAAAGCTTAAAAATAGGTAAAAATTATATTTGCACATTGAATACTACATGAAAACAACAAAAAAAATTATTAGAACAACATTAAAAATATTATAGAACAACACTGAAACGATAAAACAATGTACAAAATAATATATGAATAAAAAACAGCATAAAAAATAGGTTAAAGTTGTTTTGAAACATCGAAACAACAAAGAAACAACATAGAAACAATAAAGAAACAAATTTAAACAACCTCGAAACAACTTATATAACATATAAAACAATGCAGGAACAAAAAAAATGAAAAAAATAAAAATAATAAAAAAATAGCAAGGAGCGTAAAAAAAAAATAGGTACAAAAGTAAAAAATAGACACAAGAGTAATTGGAGTGTATTATGTGGTAATGGTACAAAAATCAGCGTATTCTGTGTAATTTCCCCTTAGTTTTTAAGAAAGCAATAAGATCCATTACGTACAACTAAATGTAAACTATTTAGAGATACAGACAATCTTTTCCTAAAATCTTTGAAACTATGTTGTCATCTATCTTTCTTCAACTGTAAATAGGCTCCCACATGTTTTCTTTACTGCAAATGCGCTCCAACTTGTACAACAAATTTTAAAGAAAGTTGCAACATAGATCTCAAAAATATTAGCAGCTAAAAGAAAATCCATGAAAAACCAGAAGAAGAAAATAAATTCGAACAACCAGCAGGAAAAAATAAAGAGGATGAAGAATGAAACAAAATCGCAGCAAATAAAAAGAAGAATGAATAAACTGGAAAATCGCATAAAATCGCAACAGAAAGTTGAAAAATAAAAAAAAATTCAAGGTAATCAACAACTTTTGATTTGAGAAGCATTGAAATTGATGGTTATCGCTGATTTTTTTTTGTTAATTTTTTCAATTGATCATTTTATAGTTGTTTCCAAATTATTTCGAACATGTTTCAAAAGTTACTACAAGAAAAACGCTCATAGAAAAACCGATGTCTATGTGAAAATCAACCGATGTCGTAATTGGTGATGTTAAATATATGCATATTCAACATCGGTTTTAAGAATGTAAAAAACGATGTTATATCAAAAAGACGTCGGGTTTTCACCGATTTTGTTTCTAACAAAAATGATGTTATAGTGTTGGGTTGAACATCAATTTTGTTAGAAACAAAATCGGTTAGAAACTGATGTGTTAAACGTTTTAGAAAACGAGCATAAACCGATGTCATTCACATTTAAAAACGCCTCATTATATGTTATCGATGTTAGTTTAAAAATGATGTCGAATATTTTAAACAAAGTCAGTTTTTAGTTTACAAAATATTGTCTGCTATTTTATTAAAATGGTTTTACATCAACAATCATCTCTTTTACAAAGCAAGAAACAACCATCTTGTAGGTCGCAAAGGGTGTAAAGTAAGGTTTAGAAGGGGGGAGGGGGGGTTGAATAAACCTTACCAAATTTTCGATTTAGTCCTTTTAAAATAATTCAACAGAGTTGACTCAAACAGTTGTATCTTTGATGGATAGCTAAGTTGGCTTTTCAGCTAAGTTACCCACTCAACAGACTCGATAGAACTATTGATAGTATAACTCGGTTGCTCAAGCCAAATACTTAACTTGGTTGATTGATTTTTAACAGCAGAAGACTTAACACCCTTTGATTTGTTTTAAGCTTGTTTTCAACCCTTGATTCTTCGCAATTAGTTATTTATCAGTTAGATAGTAAATTTAATACTAACAACAGATATAAAGAAAATATGCAGGAAAGTAAATTTGCTGAAAGTAAATGACACAAATATTTTTATAGAGGTTCGAAGATGGGGTAATTCTTCTTATCATCTCTTCTCCAACTTTTGGAGGAATCCACTATATAACACATCAGTTTACAAAGCGTGAATGGATCTGAGACACGGCGATCACACAAAAGATGGCTTCTTTTGCGACTCAACTTCTTCACAAGACACATTTTGCCTAGCTACTTTGCATTTTACTCACTTCTCAAGTTCTTGGATTTGATCATGAAGCCCTCCAACAAACTTGATAATGGTTCAACCCGAACCTTTCTACAATCCCGACTTGGAAAGTAGACCCTTTGATTTCTTCAAAAGTTTCCTCTTCAATAGATTTGAAGTTGTCTTTCCTTCACAACTTGTGTTGGATTGATCTCCTTCAAATTTCAAAAATATTAGGCCTTAAGGAATTTCTTGAATGTTTATGAGAATAATACAGTTAAATGTTTGAATATTGCTTGCTTGTTCGTGTTCACCAAGTAACTCTTCTCAATAACTTCCTCATTTTTGACTTTTTAATATAGTGCATATTTGACATTTTGCCCGTTGAAGAGATAAAACGGCTAATTTCAAATGCCACTTTGTGTTTGTTGCTCGACTTGTCTTGGCCGAGTTGACTTGACAAAATATTCTTGTGTTGACCTTTCCTCGTATTAAATGCCTTCGCAAAGATTGGTGTGCTTGACACAAGGTGACGGTGTTTACCATTGGCTCATTCCTTTTGCACAATCCTTAACTAACACTTTAGACCTTATAGCTAAGTTTTACATATTACTATATTGAGTAATATTTTTAACTTTAATCAATGCGGATCTAAGTCGAAAATTGTCTTGAGGGATAGGTCAGGGCGCTTACCCCTTCTTTGCGAGTGACTTGAGTCGGCTCCACTCCGGGATAACTCAACAAGTTACAAACTTGAGACTTGGCTTCATGAGTTGACTTTTTGATTAATACTTTTAAATTATATTAAAATCCTTTGCATTAACACTCTTCCAAATTTGAGTATTATATGTTTAAAAATATTAGTTTCTTTCTTAATATAATATTATTTACACAAAGAAAGTTTCATTCCAATCCACTAATACTTCTTGTATTCTTGTAATATTCTTTTTTTTGAATATTTATTACAATACAAATTACAAGGAAAATGGGATGTAACTTCATAGTTTAAGTTTTACATTGGTATCATCGTCTAACCAATAAATTTCCTAACAATTTCTTTTTAATAGATGATGCCAAAACTTAAAACATTTAAAGAAAATAAATAGCAAAGATACATACCCGGTTTGGCCAAACCCGACAATGCAAATGAAAACAAAGAATGTATGCTTAAAATGGATTATTTTATTTATAATAATATTCTTGTCCTTTACACAACTATTTACATTCGGTATCAGAGCAATATAAATGTATACATGTCAAAACATAGTATATCTAAGCTAAGATACATACAGAGTGAAAATTACATGGAAATTCACTAAGCTTATTACAGAAGACTTACATAGATGTATTTATAACAAAAATACACGAAGGGGTTCACAGTAACACTTCAATGCCTTTGCTGCTTCCTTCCTCTTTCTTCTTCAGCTCTTTTCCTCTTTCTTTCCTCTTCTTCTTTAGCCTTCTTCCTTTTCTTTTCTTCTTCTTCCCTTTTCTTCTTCTCAAAAGCTCGCTTTGCAACAGGGTCATCCCTTCCTTGCCTTTCTTCCCATTCACGAGTTGCTCTGGCACTTTCTTCTACCATCCTCTTCTTTGCTTCTTCAATTTTTTGAGCGACTTCTAAGTTTGCAAGATGGTGATGGCCAACCCAGTATGTGATTCCCCTTTTCTCAGGGTCCACAAAAGTGACGTCTTTCGGCCTTGGCCGAGATTGAGAACTTCTTTCAGTGCCACTTTGTCTTCCCTTTCTTGACTCTGCTCCTCTTCTTCTAGGAGCATATTTTACAGGAGCCTTGGATCTACCAGCTGAGTGACTGCTTGCACTCTGTTGCTTCTCAGCTTTGTTGCACACTTCCAGGCCTTTTTCCGAATACAACTCCCAGGCTTGAGTGAAGGTCATTCCTTCAAAGTAGCCTTTAGCTTCCAAGGTTTGAAATTCTTCCATGGATCTAGGCTCAGATCCTGCATCCGGCATTACTTCTTTGGGGGGCTCTTTCATGACGTTCTCTAATCCAGCTGGAAGACCACCATGCTGCTTCAATAGTTCTTCCACTCTTGCTAATGTATTCTCAGCTACCTTTTCAAATGCAGCTTCGATGACCTTTCTCTTATCTTTCATGGCCACTGCAGCTTTCCGATAGGTAATCTCATGGGTAGCTTGCTAAGAATATCAGTTGTGACTTGACCTAGCTGAGGGGTTTCAGCGAACATCAATTTTAATTCCTTTGAACTTCCTTTCCCCTCAACTGCATAGTGTTTCTTCTATTTTTCTTCTTCCAAACCCTTGAGGGACTCCTCTTCCCCCTTTTTGGCATCATCAAAGGAGAGAGGTATCCCAGGGAACAAACCTCCGAGGATAAAGTCCAGTCGGCTGATGGTGGAGTTGTGCTTGGAGTCTCCTGCATCATACGTGGTTCGAAATTCTGAGTGTGTTGCCTTGGACTCGGTTGTTACTATCTTCATTTTAGCCATGAGAAGGCTGAATTTCTCATTCATGGTATTCTCGAGTCTGGCAATTTCATTCTTGTGGAAATGTTGTAGCAGCTCCATATCCGACTTGTGGGACTGGTTAATCCTCTCAATGTACTCCTTCATCCTCTGTTGGTACATTGAATTATTCGCACTCCACAATATCATTTTTGCAAATAAGGCTTTGAAGTGGCGGACTTGCACAGATCGCATAGCTGTCTAGTGCACAACCCATTCCCTGATGCGCACTATAATCCCTCTCAAATCAGCTGTGAGGGTGGCATCACGATTGTCCAGGTGGAGGTCCAAAGATGCTGGATGGCGTTCCATTTTCTCAATCTCCTCGCAGATAGTCTTGAAAGTTTGTCGGAACTCAGCATGCGGAGGCTGACTCGACTGCTGGCCATTCTGCATCAAAATCAAAATTCATTGGAATAATCATATCCGTGGTGATGACTGGCTCTTCGCGCACTGTATATTTCCTTAATTCTCTGGCATATTCAGCTTCTAATTCTGGCAAATCAATGGTGAAAGGAAATTATTCCACAAAAACATCATCTCGAACAAATGGGATCTCCGTCTTTTGCTTGCGGTGCCTTCCCTTGTTCTTGATGAGTAGATTCAACTCTCTGTGCCTCAGCTGCGACAGCTTCATTGGTAGGTGTCAGCTGTGGGAGCATGTGATTAAGCTGTAGGAGTCGTTAATGCCGCAGTTGTGGGAGCCTGCGCAGATGACTCTATTTCAGTTGGGGCAGTTGGGATGGTTTTCCCAGCTGCCTGAGCCTCAACTATCTTAACAGCTTTTTCGGTCTCAGTGGTTTCTGCTAAATGAATAACCATGTCCTCAGTTGTATCAACAACGTCATCGGAGGATGATGAGACTTGTGGGGTTGGCTCATCATCAAAATTGAACCTCATTCGAGCCGTCTTTTCACTAGCTTGGCTCTGAGATTTTAGAACATCCGCAGATGGGTCCACTACAAGATTTTCAGGCAGGGTGGACTCAACTTCATCCTCTGACCCTAGGAATGATGTGTCTATATTGTCTTCGGAGTATTGAAGGGCACCAATAACTTCATCTGTGGCAGCACCTTCGACCAGAGGGATGTTCTCATCAGCTGCACCCTTATCCTTACCAAGGGGGGAGGCTTTCAATACCCCAGCAAGCTCAATTGCTGCAGGGCCTTCTGCAATCCCTTCGACAGTCTCAACTATCTTAGGGTCTTGACAATATCATCCAGAGGAGTCTCAACCCCTTGGATTGCACTTTTAGAGCATCAAAGTGTTAACTCCCGGGCTTCACCATCTTTTGCTCACCGCATCCAAAGATCATCGATCTCCGCAATACAACTGACATCTCAATTGAAATAGATTTAACTGTTTGAGCGTCATTAATGCCACTTTGTTCTTCTGTAAATCCCATCACAACCTCACGTCCTAATTGCATAGGTGTGTCTCCCACATCAACCTCCAAGTCAGCTGTGGTGGAGAGTTTTCCCCTCAGGTGGCACACCAGTTGTGTGACTGATAGTGGGGTCACTCTGCTCCTGAGATGCGGCTTTTCCCTCTGAGTGTACAGCCACAAGGGCAGGTGTGTGAACACCTTCTTCAGGGGTAGGCTTGGCTTCGGGTCCCAAAGTCCCAGCTTCATCGTCATTTTCCTGGGAGCCATTCTCTGATTGCACGGGGGACGTGACTGCAGCAATGTCCGTCGCAATTTGTTGCGCCACTCCCAGAGGATCAGTCTGCAGAAGAGTTTGGTAGGACTCTCCTGGACTTTCTAATAGATGTTGTTCGTGCATGTGTCATGTATATGCCCATAAGTCCCAGTCTGCTGACAGAGTTTGGATTTCTCCAAGGCTCTTGCTCGCTCCTCAACCTTCTCCTTTTCTTCCTCCTTGAGACGAAGGATATCAAAGAAGTTCTCTTCATTAAGGGCAGATTTGACATAATTAACACAGAGGAATCGGAGAATCTCTTCTTCTTCTTCTTCAATGAACTCATGGCGAGTGAACTGTACCCTTGAGTGATCCAACTTCTATGCTCTCCACTCTCTTAAGCGTCTTTGAATATCAGGATAAACTGGTGAATACATGATTAGATCGTCATCATCATCACCTTCATCTCTAATCTCTTGAATAGGAGCTAACAAGCCTTGTACCTCCTCGGTTTCGAAAAGAACGCCGTATGTTTAAGAGGGGAGACAACTTTTTCAATGTCGGGCTCGATTGTCTCGATACATCACTTTCTTCATTGTCACCTTTACAACTAAGTCTTCAATGGGTCTCTGCGATCATCACCAGCGATCTTCTCGGTGTATCAATAACTTCCAGAGATCGCTCTACCTCGAGCATCAACGAGCTCGATTCTTTCTCCTCCTGAAGTGCAGTTGAGTTCTTCTTGCACTCAGTTGCTTGAATAGCCTTCTCTTCTTGGGGCGAACCAGTGGAACCTCTGGTTCTATCTCAGCAGATTCTTCAGAAGTGGGGACTTGGACACTCTTCTTAGAGGCAGCTACCTTCCTCGACTTGGCAGTCCTCTTCTTCTTTACGATAGGGGAGGGAATATGGTGTTCCTCCTCTATCTCGGCTGATGGGGCAGGAGCTTTGGACTTTGCTGCAAGAGCAGGGGCTTTCTTTGTCTTGGCTGCAGGGGTAGGAGCAGGCTTGGATACCGCAGCTCTCTTCTTGGTTGGAGGAGTTTCAGCTGCATCTTTAGGATCAGCTGATTCCCCCTCACTGGTATCGGCTTTTCTGGCGTGGGCCTTCTTCTGGGCACCGAAGAGATTTGCCCTGAACATCTTCTTATTAACATGGAAGGGCTTGCCATGGCGGAGAGCAGTGCCCTTTACCTCCATCAGATGACCAATAACCAGACCATAACCCAATGAGCATCCAAAGGACCCATCCTCCTTGAAGGTCCTATTCAGCATATTTTGGCAGAGTCTGCAGTAAACAAACTTGGCCCAGTTAACTTTCTTTTCTTGCATGATTGCAGCCATTACGATCAGCTTAGTCTTGGACCGCTGATTACAGCTTCCAAATTTCATGTCAACACATTTCGAGATGACATCCATCAGCTTGTGATAGTCGTCCTCCAACAGTTCCTTCTTGGTTGTGTAGAGTACTTTTGCAGCACATTCCGTCTTGGCAACCTCCTTTCAAGCCACAGCTAGGTCGACATCTACCTCATAGATGTCCTTTAAGCCCACCGCGGGCAACAAACAATGCTCAATGAGGTCTTTTGCAGTCAGTTTGATGACCTTGCTGTGGACGGAAGATTTTGATTTCATCGTCCTGCACTTCTGCATTCACATAAAACATAGCAACCTCTTCAAGGTATGTATGAGTGAACTACAATGACAAAACATCCTTCAGGCTGGACTTCTCTAACTTCTCAGCAATATTCTTGACCAAGGCATCATCCACGCCCTGTTTGATCATCCCGTCAAAATCCACTAAGGCACCAGTATAGATTTGCTTTGAAAGTTTCACGAAATCATACTTTGGAGCCATTTTCAGATGTTTCTACCGATTGAAAATATGAGAAACTTCCTTGAGAAAAACTAGGGTTCGCACAAGGTTTCAACGAGAAAATGCTTTCTTTGCTTGAAGATGAATAGTTCACGTGAGGAGAGAGAAATACGAAGTTCCGTATATAAGGAACATGAAAGGACATTTTTCGAATTTTGAAATTTTTGGTCAAAATCAACGGCTAAGATTAGAGCTTCAAAACCGTATTTAATTCCCCACATTAAATGCAGCAGCATTATATCCAATCATATGGTTTATTGTACAGCTTTTACTGTGACTGTCATTATTATGTTGACGTCATCCTTAAAAAAACATTCACGCTCATTTAAAAATGACTGTGTTTTTATCACTTATCTCATAAATGATTCAGCTTATATCCAAAGTGACTTAACTCTGCTTCTCTCTCTCTCTTATGAAGTAACTCAGCTGTCAGCTAACTCGATACAGCTGACTTCCCGACTGGGCTGTTTCACTTGGCTGAAATGTGAAACTTTAACTTTTTCGAATTTCTCATCTTCTATCTCTGCTTGATTGAGTCTTCTGAGTATGATAACTCAGCTTAATTAACCCTAACTCATTCTTGAGCTCTTCAAACCTTGATTCACATAGAGGCTTTGTGAATATATCAGCTAACTGTTTATCAGTTGAGATGCAGTCCAAGGTGATTTCTTTATTTTCAACATGATCTCTTATAAAATGATATCTTACATCAATGTGCTTTGTTCTTGAATGCAACCCATGATTCTGAGTGATTTCAATAGCACTAGTGTTATCACACATAATTGGAATCTCTCTTTCTTCAATATCATAATGTCTCAGTTGTTGTCTCATCCATAAGACTTGGGCACAACAATTGCGCGCAACTATGTGTACTGTCACCGTGGGATGTGTCAATTGAATTTTGTTTCTTACTGAACCAAGAGACCAATCTATTTCCAAACATTTGACATGTATCTGGAGTACTCTTCCTGTCAACTCTACATCCAACATAGTCTGAGTCTGAGTAACTAATCAGTTTGAATCCACCTTCATTTGGATACCATAAGCTAACTTCCTGGCATCCCTTCAATATCTTAGGATTCTCTTAGCTGCAGTCATGTGGCTCTCCTTTGGTGCAGATTGAAATCTTGCACATACACCTACTGCAAAGGTGATGTTTGGCATGGTTGCGGTTAGATAGAGCAATGATCCAATGTGTGCTCTATATCTGGTTTGGTCAACAACTTTACCATCTACATCCATGTCCATCTTGACTGAAGTATTCATTGGTATTTTCACAGAAGACTTCTCTTCCATACCAAATTTCTTCATCAAATCTCTGGTATACTTGGTTTGGCTTATGAAGGTTCCATCCTTCAATTGTTTGACTTGAAGTCCTAGGAAGAAAGTCAGCTCTCCCATCATGCTCATCTCAAATTTACCTTGCATGAGGTTTGAGAACTTGTCACACAGCTCTTTATTTGTGGAACCAAAAATGATATCATCCACATATATTTGAACAAGCAATATACTCTCTCCATCCTGAATTCTGAAGAGTGTTCTATCAACTTTGCCTTTGGTGAATCCATTGTCAGTTAGAAGTTGAGACAATGTATCATACCATGCTCTTGGTGCTTGTTTCAATCCATATAATGCTTTCTTGAGCTTATAGACCTTATCTCCAATAGTTTTCTGCTCAAAACCTAGAGGTTGTTCAACATAGGCTTCTTCCTCTAATAGTCCATTTAGAAATGCACTCTTCACATCCATTTGATACACAGTGAAGTTCTTATGTGCAGCATAAGCAAGAATCATCCTTATTGCTTCCAATCTTGCAACATGAGCAAAGGTTTCATCAAAATCTATACCCTCTTCTTGGCAATACCCTTTGGCTACCAATCTTGCTTTGTTTCTTACAACAGATCCTTCCTCATTCATCTTTTTTTTGAAAACCCATTCTATGCCAATAACATTTTGATGGGTTGGCCTCTGCACTAATTCCCATATATTGTTTCTTTCAAACTGATTCAACTCTTCTTGCATGGCTTGAATCCAATGTGTGTCATCCATTGCTTGAGACACACCTTTAGGCTCTGTCTTGGAAATAAACAATTGAACATAGCTTCATGTTGTGCTCTGGATCTGGTTCTTATGCCATCTCTAACATCTCCAATAACTAACTCTGGTGGCTGGTCTGTCAGCTATCTCACATTAGGTTGGAGTAAGTCTGCTGGATTCAGCCGTCTCGCAGCTAAGTTGTCTTGAACAACTCTTTCATTTTCTTTCACCTGTAGGCTTTCCAGCTGTCTTTGAGATTCAGCTATCTCATCGTCATCTAGGTTGAGTGCTCTTACTTCAGTTTCAACATAAAGACTTCTGCATAGTTGGTTGATTCAGCTTATCAGCTAACTCTCCAATGTCTTCTCCACTCACATTAGGTTCATCAAAAACTACATGGATAGACTCTTCTATAACCATAGTCCTCTTGTTCAGCACTCTATAGGCTTTACTCTCAGCTGAGCATCCCAAAAAGATACCTTCATCAGCTTTAGCATCAAAAGCCTTCAAATTATCTTTGCCATTGTTATAGATGAAACACTTGCATCCAAATATCCTGAAGTATCCAACATTTGGCTTTCTCCCTGTCCAAATTTCATTGGGAGTCTTGGTCAATTGCCTGTTGAGCATGCATCTGTTTTGAGTATAGCAGGCTGTGTTAATGGCTTCAGCCCAAAATCTCTTAGGTAATCCAACTTTAGCTAACATGGTGCTTGCAGCTTCCTTGAGAGTTCTATTCCTTCGTTCAGCTACTCCATTCTGTTGTGGAGATCTTGCAGCTGACAACTCATGAGCAATTCCATTTTCAACGCAATACTGAGTTATTATCCCATTGACAAACTCAGTTCCTCTGTCAGATCTAATTTTTATAATGGTTTGGCTTTTTTCATTTTGAACTCTTTTCATTAGCTGGGGTAACTTCTGCAAAGTTTCCTTCTTTTTACACATGAAGATTGTCCATGTATATCTTGAATAATCATCCACCGCCCCTAAGGTGTATTTCTTTCCACTTATGATGGCTGGCTCAACCGGACCAAATAAATCCATACAGATGTATTATCCTTGTTGAAGAAGGACTTGGCTTATCTTTGAATGAAGACTTTATTTGCTTTCCCATCTGGCATGCATCACATACATTTTCTTTCTTGTACACTGAGTCTGGCAATCCTTCTACAAGATGACTCCTTCCAAGCTTGTTGATTGTCTTGAAATTCAGATGACTCAGCTTCTTGTGCCACATCCAACTTGATTTAGCTGTGCTCTTTGCCAACAGTCAAGTGCTTGGTGTGGCAGTAGACCAGTCTACCACATACATATTTTTCTGTCTTGATCCTTGCAGCACTATTTCATTTGATTCAACATCTTTGATCTGACACACTCCCATGTTGAATCCTACATTGTAGCCTTTGTCACATAGTTGGCTGATACTCAACAGGTTGAAGTTGAGACCTTCAACATAAGCAACATCTTTGATTTCCAGACCATTTTTCCTGATGGATCATGTGCCTTTGATCTCTCCTGGAGCTTCATTTCCTCCAAATATGACTTTTGCACCTCTGATCTCCTTGAATCCTGGCAGATTTCTTTTATTTCCTGTCATGTGTCTGGAACAACCGCTATCCATGTACCGGGTTCCTTGGCGCTCAGTTGTTCCTTGAACCTGCAATCAAGGAAATCAATTTTTAGGTACCCATACTTGTCTGGGTCCTGGGGGGTTAGTGCTGTAAGATGCTCCAACTAACCTATAGCCAAATGGTATGACTCTAAGTGGTTGCCATCTATCAGTGCCATAATCATAATGCACATTTGCAAATTGCTTGGGAGTTTTAGGTTCATACAACTGTCTCTTTTGTCTGTATGCCTGTGTGTATGTTTTAGCAATTGCTTTCTTGGGGTAGTTGTGATATTTCTGAGTGTAGTTCATGGGTGCATATGTGTGCTGATAATAGATCTTTGCCTTTGGAATGACTTTTGTTGAGGTTTAGGTCTTTGCCATTTTGGCTTGTATACCATAGGTCTTTTGCTGATGTTTCACAGTATTCCAATCAACATAGTTTGGGTAGTTTCTACCATTCCCATCATATGTATTTCTCTCATGCAATTTTCTGGGATTTCTGGTAGCTCTGTTTGCTTTTCACAGAGAATTATCTATTTGGAGTTTGTTGAGGAACTCGGCTGGATTTCTTCTCAGCTATCCTCTCAGCATACTCAACTGGCTATTTTTCTTTTCCTTTATATTCAAGGCCAGTTTGTTTGTGATTGTGCTTTAGAGTGAATGTGGGTGCAACATTTGGTGTTTTGGGTTTTTGAGACGCTTCATTACTTGAAGATCCTTTTTTTCCAAAATCACTTTGGAGTTTGACTGTGCACAAAGAATTAAATCCTATGCCTGTTTTATCTCCACATTCTTTTTGACTCACTGTGCAATCACATTTTTGAGATCTTTTTCCCTATTTTCTATAGCATCTAACGCTTCTGTGATCTTTGTATTTTCAGCCTTCAGCTTAGTGTTCTCATCAGCTATATGACTCAGAGTACCCAGTTCTTTAGTCAGCTGTGAGTTTTGGCTTTTAAGCTGGTTGTTTTCCTCATTTAGAATAGCGTGTGAGGATTTTATGTGTTCAAAATCTTTCATCATTTTGCCTAATAAATCATAAAGATCAGTGTGTGATGAAGTGTGTGTATCACAATCACTCCCACTTGAATCTGAATGAGATGAGTTAGAGAGTACCTCATATTCTTAATCTGGTTCATCTTGTTCTTTGGCCATAAGGCAGATCATAGCTTCTTCCTCAGAATCACTTGAGTAGTCTGCTTCACTACTTTCTGAGTCTGCTGCTTCTTTGGACTTGACTGTCTCAGTAGTCTCAGCAGCTAACATGGCTTTCTTCTTTTCCTATCTTCTTTCTCTGAAGACTTTTCTTTCTTCTTCATTCCTGTACTTGTTGACTGGTGGATAGGAACAGTCAACTGCAAAGTGTCCTGGTTGTCTGTAGTTCCAACACAGGTTCTCAGCTCTTTGATCAGCTTTGTCTACTCTTGGATTATCAGCTCTCTGATATTCAACCCTTTGATGCTCCGCTCTCTTGGGTGGCCTGTCTTCCCTTGATTTGGAAGGAGCTGAATGTCTCCTGGAGGTCTCACCCATATTTATTTTATAGTTCTTATTGAAGAACTTGTTGAATCTTTTGACCATCAGGGCAATTTCCTCTTGGTCTATGGCTTGCTTTGGCTCAGCTCTCTTTCCATCACTAGCCATTAGTGCAGTTGTCTTGGGTACAACTGTTTCCTCTTGCTCTTTTCTTCTCAGCTCAAACTCATAGGCTTTGACGTCTGAGAATAGCTCAAGGTTAGATGTTCTTGAGAGGTCCATTGAATGTCTCAGGGTCATAACCTTCATTTCCCATTTAGCTGGGAGGCTTCTTAAGATCTTTATACACATTTCTTTCTGTGTATATTCCTTCCCAAGAGCTGAAAGCTCATTTGTGATCTCAGTGAATCTGGCTTCCAGCTGATCCAAGGTTTCACCTGCCAGCATTTTGAAATTTTCAAATTTTTGAACAGCAACGGATTGCTTATTTTCTTTAATTTGTTCTGATCCTTCACTAATTAAAGTCAGCTTGTTCCAGATTTCTTTTGCAGATTTGCAAGATTTGACTTTATTGAACATTACTTTGTCCAATGTCTTGTTGAGTATGTCCTAGGCCACATTGTCCAAGTTATATGTTTTTCAATCCTCATTAGTCCAATCAGTCCTTGGTTTTTCAACCATGGCTGGTCTTGCTTCAGCAAACAGCTTCTTCTCCTTCAGCTGCAGCTGCTCTTATTGCAGTCGTGCTCACTTTGAGTACTTGCAGTGGCCCATCCTCTATCACAAGCCACATTTCATCATGTAATGCAGACATATGAGTCTGCATACGAATTTTTCAATCATCAAATTCTTCAACAATTAACATAGGAATGCATGTTAGATTTGCTACCATGATAATAACTTTGCTTAAAATGACAGACTTTGAAAACACAAGTGTTTAAAAAACTTTCTAAAAAGATAGAGATCTAGTTCAGTAACCAGTGCGGAAGGCTCAATGAACCAACCGCTCTGATACCATTTGTAGGTCCCAAGGGGTGTAAAGTCAGGTTTGGAAGGGGGTTTGAATAAACCTACCAAATTTTCGATTTAGTCCTTTTAAAATAATTAAACAGAGTTGACTCAAACAGTTGTGTCCTTGATGGACAGCTAAGTTGGCTTTTTAGCTAAGTTTCCCACTCAACAGACTCGATAGAGCTGTTGATAGTATAACTCGGCTGCTCAAGCCAAATACTTAACTTGGCTGATTGGTTTTTAACAATAGAAGACTTAACACCCTTTGATTTATTTTAAGATTGTTTTTAACCCTTGATTGGATAGCAAATTTAATACTAACAGCAGATATAAAGAAAATATGTAGGAAAGTAAATTTGCTGAAAGTAAATGACACAAATATTTTTATAGAGGTTCGAAGATGGGGTAATTCTTCTAATCCTCTCTTCTCCAACTCCTGGAGGAATCCACTATGTAAAATATCAGTTGACAAAGCGGTGAACAGTCTGGAGACAGCCTTGATCACACAACTGGCTTCTTTCGTGACTCAGCTTGTTCACAGGGCAGTTGCCTTGTTACTTCAGCTCACTTCTCAAGTTCTTGGATTTGATCACGAAGCCCTCCAACAAACTTGATAATGGTTCGACCTGGAACCTTTTTACAATCCTAACTTAGAAAGTAGACCCCTTTGATTTTTTCAAAAGTTTCATCTTCAACAGATTTGAAGTTGTCTTTCCTTCACAACTTGTGTTGGATCGATCTCCTTCGAATTTCATGCTTGAGGAATTGCTTGAATGTTTATGAGAATAATGCAGGTTAAATTCTTAAATATTGCTTGCTTGTTCGTGGTTCAGGTAACCTCTTCTCAATAACTTCCTCAGTCTTTTATAGTGCACATTTGAAATTTTTCCCGTTGAAGAGATAAGCTAATTTCAAATGTCACTTTGTGTTCGTTGGCTTGACTTGTCTTGGTCTGCTGTCCTTGATGTTGACATTTTCTCGTATTAAATGCCTTCGCAGCATTGCAGGTGCCTGACACAAGGTGTTGTGTTTCCTGTAGGCTCATTCATTTTGTACAATTCTGGGACTAACACTTTAGACCTGACAACTTAGACATATTACTATATTGAGTAATATTCTTGACTTTAATCAACGGATCTAAGTTAGTTGTCTTGACTAGACAGTTGTCTTTACCCTAGGTGACTTGAGTCAGCTCCAGTCATTGGATAACTCAACTGTCACTTCAACTTGAGACTTGGCTTTATGAGTTGACTTGACTAACGTTTCTTACAGTTGTTCCTCAGCTGACACTCCTTCAGTCGTGTCCTTGACTTCCTTCTTGGCCATACTCAGCTGACACACAGCAGAGTCTTCATTCCAGTCCGCAGTTGTCTTCTTGTATTCCTTGACATAGCTGACTTGACTAAGCTTTCTCAGTCCTATTTATTACAATACAAATTAGAAAGAAAATGGGGTGTCAACTTCCTAGTTTAAGTTTTACATGATATCATCAAAATCTAACCAATAAATTTCCTAACACATCTCACTCTCAAATCAAGAACCAACCATCCCACCATCAATGCAAGAACCATCCACCACCAAAGCGAGAAACAACATTTCATCAATTTTCTAATATTTATACGTTTATCATATACTTAAGGAAATAATTTACTTGAAATGAAACAAGACTACTAATCCATATATCCATATTAAAACCATTTCCAAAAGAGTCATTACAATGTCATCAACTCCTAACAACATGTACAAATTAATAGTAAACGACACAAATCATATAGCTAGAAACATGATCAAGTAACAGATTGATTAAGTTAAAAAAAATACAATTGAACAACCAAAAACATCAGAAAAATAGCAAGCAATAATTCTTAACAATTAAGTCACAAGTCTTAACCAGCAACTCCTAAATAAAACAGAACAACATAAATAAAACAAAGTTAAATCACCAAGACTCAGAAGCTAATTGATAAGCACATGCAAATTTCAAGCTAATTGATGATCATTATGACTCAGAGGCTAGCCAATCAAGTCATGCATTATCTGAAACCAAAAATAAAATGAAAAGAATCAATAAACCAAATGAGACATATGGTTATAAGGATACAAAAGATTGATTTCTTAAGGGCAATTAATCTGATAAATGGAAATAGCATAACACTTAAAAGTTGCATATGGTTATAAGGGTACAGAAGATTGATTTCTTAAGGGTAATGTGATAAATGAAAATATCATAACACTTAAAAGTTGCAGCATCAGTTGTATCTAGAAGAATATTGTTCATATTTAGAAACAAAATGTTATAATGTTAACTTCAATAAGATGCCCAATAAAAGATTTCCCAGGATGACAAGCATAAAACATTTCTATCAGAGCTCACGTAAAATGTAAAAAACACAAGGCTTGTAAAGACTCTAAAAAACACTGCAAAAAGAAAGACATGAACAACAATCAAAGATCCCTAAGATGACATCCCTTGGCACACAGCTTTAGTGTATAAACTTAGAAATTCCTATATACCATGGCAAAATACTTTCCATGAAACTATGTACCAAAAAGATAGAAATATTTTTCATGAAAATGCACCAAACTATGCACCACGGGCTCAGTCACACACGAAAAATTAATGTAACGAGCATCTATTAGTTATACCACATGGACTAGAAGCAACTATAGCAAAAGTAACCAACATGTAGTGTTACAAACACAACCTTAAGATTTGTATTTACCTTAAGGTTTAGTATGATTACAAAAAACTCCAATTAAGGTTTAGTATGATTACAAAAAATTCCAATTATATTTCAAAATTACAAATACTTCCATAAAGTGTTACAAACACAACCATAGTGTTTGTATTTACCTGACAAAAACCTCAAGGGTATATTTTGTATTATCCCGAATAATTATAGTGTGATGCTCATATGTTAAGCAACTGAGAACCGATAATAAAAGAATTAATCATAAAAATCATAGCATATACGCCCCCGAAACAAATCCTTGAGATCTAATTCCTATACTTAGAACGTTTCAAAAAAAAAATCCTATACTTAGAAAGCCACATTAGGTAGACTCTTTACCATGAATTTTAGTCTGGACTACGCAAGAATAGTAAAGAGGCTTACATTACATATTATAATACGATTTATGAATTTTGAATATGAAGAACATTAGAACTAACAGTTAAGTTGCATATTGAAATGATCAAGGGAATAAAACTGAGATCAAGGAGATAAAACTGGGCATAAATTAATAATGCAACAATGAAGCATCATATATAATCATAGCTTGTTGTAATGAAAGGCCCTCCACAAGTGGGACCAAAGTTTGTTCCTCCTTGGTACCGTCAAAATGCAGTAAAATTTGTATTATAAAGGACTGGTCGAGACCATAGGGAATACCATGTAATAATTTTGGCAGGTTAACCACCAAGATGGTAAACACATTGCACAACAAAAGCAAGATCTTCTACAGGTCTGGCCGACACAACATCACCAAATGAAGAGAACAAATTGTTTTTTGTTACATCGCAGACAAACAGAAATATGCACAAGTAATTTAACCTCAGGAAATTATAATATAAACCACCATTCAAGTTAAACCATATAACCATATCAAGGAAATAATAAACCCAATTTTCTACCATCAGCTTCAGTTATGTCCACAATTATAAGTTCACTGGTTTGATTGATCACCAATATAATACAAGTTGATTAATTACTGAATCGGATTGCCAAAATAACTAAGCTCTTTGTTAGAACTTTAAATTGAGGACAAGAGAACTTACAAATAGGATTATGAAGATATTTTTGCTAGCACATCACACAGGGCACCCCTGTTTCCAATGAGGTGGCCTTCCCTGCTGCCCAATTCATATATGTTTTGGCACTATTACCATACAAATTTTCAATATTCTCATACTTGTTTTCTATCTGGAATGAAAAAGGGTAGTCTCTTCAGATCATACGAAAATTTGGAAAATGATAAATTACAATCTTGTAAACAACCTCAAAAATATCATTTTTAAAACCATTTTCTACAGAATATCAATTACAGACTTGCCATGAATTGAGCATTGCTTTCTTCCTACAACCATCCAATGTCAAATAAACATTATTTCAGAAAATGAACTATTCAGGTTTCACACTACATTCCAATTATCAAAATCTGGAACAATTCACCCCAAATGAATGTACAAGAAGCCAATATAATACTGCACATCAAATCTATTTAATTAACCAACAACGAACAAAAAAAATAAGATTTGAGTACAATATAACATCACATAATAAATACATTTGCAAGCCGTGAATTGCTGGTTCGTCCAATCCATCTCCTCTACTTAGCGGACGACTCTTCTCTTCTTCATTGTTCATCATTACCTTTTGGCCCTAACAAAACTCTGCAACAATAAGAAACCAGAAAACAAAACAAAAAGAAAAGAATCAATAAATTATTTATTTTAATTATTTACATCATTGAAAAAAGAAAAAGAAAAAGAAAGAACACCCAAATTTAACCCAAGACCACATCAAAGCATGCGAATACATTTCTTATCCTTTGCCATAAACCTAAACAAAAATAACAATATACAAAACCTTATGTGACACCAGGCATAAAATTGAAAAGAATCAAACATACATACCTAAATCAAAAGAGGCAACTTTCAAACTCTAAACTCCTTCAAAAATCAAAAGAAACTATCCAAATTCGAAAAAATATCAACATACCTAAATAGGTTCACAACTATCCAAATTTGAGAAAAAACAAATATCTTATTATGCTCACATAGAATTTGAATAAATTCTCTAGAGCTAGGGCTTGACTAAGACAAGCACATGTCATATGAAAGAAGAGAAGTTATCATCAAAAGTGTTGGGACTGGTGGGGAGGGCTATGGTTTTGCGAAGAAAAATCAAATTTGGTGCAATTTTTTAATTTTTTTTATTAGAGGGATAAAATATTATAGATATCGATTCTTTAAAACCAATGTTAAAAGTGATGTTATAACAAAACAGTTGGCAATATACATTTGTTCTTTAAAACGATGTCTATGAACGAAAAAATACGGTCATAGACATCACTTCATTTAAAAATTGATGTTAAATACTAAAAGACGTCAGAATAATAGATGTCTTTTTATCGATGTCTATGACCATTTTTCTTGTAGTGAGTACTTTTAAACAAAATTATTGTTTCTTTTATTAATGATCCAAAGTTGTTTCAAACATGGTATAACCATGTTCCAAGATTGCTTTATAATTGTTTCTAACGTTTTTCAGCACTATTGTACATGGTTTCTTAAATCTTAGTACCAAATTAGTGAACCTCATACATGGTTTATGTTTCACATACTTCTTTTATTTTTTTAAGCCCTAAATAATTAATTGCTAATCATATATACATCAAACTTCTAATTTCACAACACTATAATCATACTTGAATTTTCTTTCTCAAATAATAAAACAAACATCAATATGTTGTAAAAAAAAGAAGAAACAATAAGCTAGAAACACAAAAAAAAATGGAAAAACAACTACATTCATCAAAATTAATTCAAATTCACAGTATTATAATTATACTTGAATAGTTCTTCCTCAAATAAATAAGACAAAATTACAATATGCTGCTGCAATGGAAAAACAGTAAGAACACAATAACAAGAATATTAAAATTACAAACCTAAAAAAAGTTACCAAATAAGCCAAAAACTCATCAAAAAAAATATAGGATGTGAAACCACGATTCGGCTGAAAACCCATATTACAAATATGAAAAAATAACAACAAATCACAAATTAAAACCATGAATAAAGACTGTTTCACAACTATATATATTTTGTTTCATAATTGTTTTTAATTATTCCGTAGAAAAAAAGAGACGGAGAAAGAAAATAGAAAAACGTAAAAGGTCAAAAAAATTAATCCTAGACGCATGAAAGTCAAAAGAAGTGTACAAAAAATCTATTGAGGGTACATAAGTTTTTTTCCCCAAGAAAATGAGTACCTTTTGGAATTTTGTGTTGGGATTTTTATTGATTTCCCGTGTGGACGTACATATGTAATTACAATTATATTATGGGCTATCTAATATAATAGAGCCAATTAAGTGGTCCAATCTAATAAGACTCTAGGGATATCTAATGGGTATGAGCTTTGCAATGTGTAGAGACCCAATACTAGTTAATTAGGATTGATGGGCTTTTAATTAACCTATCATTAGGGTTATGGTCTCCAAGTCAAATCAGTCATTTACTCATCTTCTATTCCCCATCTTAGAGAGAGAAACCATTGAGTACCAAAGGATTTGGCTGTAGAAGACACTAACTCGATTAAGGATTCACATTCATCTGTACGGATCTGAGGTATTTATTTGTGTCTATGAATTTAAGGTACGCTTCCGTTTATGATTTATTATTATAACTATTTATTGATAATTCACATGAGTTTCGGATCTGAGTTGATTACTCAACTCTAACAAGTGGTATCAGAGCTACTCATGTTGGATTATCAGTAATATTTGGATTTTTTATCTGGAATCTTGGTCAATATTATGTTGTTTCATTAGTCTGAAATCTGGAATTCGGGTATAATATTCGTGTTTATTGTACTGTTCTATCTTATTTATTATTTATCTTGTCGAATACGAATTTGGAATTTCGGATTATTGTTTTGAGAAAATCTGGAATTTGGTGTCCGTAATTCTGTCTTTATGTGAATTGGAATTTTGGGATTTCAGAATTTATTTTATGAATTAAGACAGATGGTGGGGGCGGAGAGAGGGGTTTTGCAATCCAATTTTATTTTCTTTGTTGTCACCAAATTCATCCCCATTTTCCCACATCCATATCAACACAACCACTCTTAATTGGGTTCATAAGCCCTATACAACCCCAAACGGATCATTAAAAATGGAGGAGATGATTTTGAAACTCTGCTGACAGAAACCAAGCCAAAATTTAGATTGATTTTGGACTCACCACCGTGCACATTTCCAAAGCCCTAAATCGATAGCCATGAAAGTCATGGCAGGTGACCCATCGGGTTTTGTGCTCAAACCATCATTTGTTCACTGATCGCAATGGGTTTTGGGACGGCAGCTAGTCATTGTTCTAGGGACCGTGACAGTCTCCTGCTTTTCGCGGTGGTGCGAGATTGTCCGGCGGCTGGAGTGTACTCGCCACCTAATGGCCGGAGGATTTGATGGCAGAAGGTGGCGGAAGAAGGGCTAGGAGAGTGACAGGTTATGTTGGTCGAGTATGGTGGCTGACGGATTTGGGTGAGGGATGGGCAGTTTTTGTTTTCTGCTTTGAAGTTGGGACCACCAGTTTCTATTGGAGCAATTTATTTTGTGGGTTGAGGTGAGAGTTTGAATTGGTGGGTCACTAAGGATTTAAATTCTTCTTAAATTGGGCTGAACCTTTTATTCCATTTGGCTCGATTTAAAGGTCTTTGCTATTTTCAATAATCTAATTTTAGGTTAGATTTTAGGCCTAAAAATTATATTATGGGGCTTTAAGTCTGAATAAAGTTTGAATTTTATGTGAAGTTATAATAAGGAAAAAATTTAGATTATTGATTAAGGCTTAAGGTTTTGGCTCATTGAGGGGTGACTTAATTTAACCCATAAAGATTGGATTAATTTTTTAATTTTTTTTATTCAAAATTATTCCGTAAAGAATTTGACTCAAATACGGGTAAAACCCAATAAAGAAAATCAAAGTTTGATTTTAAGGCCTCTTTGGTTTTGCAGGCTTTAAATCGAAACAAAGAATTAAGATTTTAGTTTAATTTATTTTGAGCTCAAATTTATATGTTTTAATTTTGGGCTTAAAATTTTGGATATTTAACTTGATTTGGATTCGATTTATATTAGTTAGATTTATGACCCGATATGGTTATCTGGGTTATTAAATTTAACAAAATTCAATTTAAAGCCTTGTTTGGTTTCTTTGGACTTTAAATTCAAATAAGGTTAATTTTAAAATCATGTTCATATAAAGTTTAATTTAAGCCTAATCTAGCACTTTGGGTTTTAAGTTCAAATAATGATGGATTTTTTTGCTTATAACTGGAGCTTGCTTCATTGGGTCATAAAGTTAGGATGAATATATTCATACCTGTAAAGATTGAATTAGATTTAAATCCGGGTTGGATATAAATTTAATCGACTGAGAATACGACCCAAAATTTAGTTATAATTCTGATATATTAATTTTTATTTTGTTAGTGAATCTTATCTTTATATTTCGAGATAAATTGAAATAGCATGTCGCCAAAGTGACATCTGTTACTAAATTTATTTTGAAATATTATATTGAGGTAAAAGATTTGCAATTTGTCTATATCTATGCGGATAATAATCGGCCTAAAGGAGGGTCAGTATTTGGCTAGATGATAGACATATGAGGCAAAATCGAGATTATATTATATTTTATGTATGATATTTTAAAATAAATTAATTGAAACAGTATGTTACCAAAGTAACCTCTATTTTGTAGATTTATTTATTTTGAAATATTGATATGTGTATGTCTATTATTTATGCGAATAATGATCGGCCCAAAGGAAGGTCACTACTTGGTCGAATACTAGACATACATGTGGTAATAAATACATGATGATTATTAGGTAATCCATGTAAACAATAATCGGCCCAAAGGAAGGTTGTTGTTTGACAGGACTTATTGTCAGTATTTGATTGCTACATTTGAGAGTACCACTTGCAATTGATGCTCTTGTCCAAAGACCGAACATCAATGTTGTGTTAGGTATCTCAAGATGGGCCCACTAATATTTTTAATGTCATGCATAAGTATAAATTCTCTGTTATATTGTTATGGCATGATTAAGTGTGAGCATTTTTTATTTTATTCTCTTGATTATATTTATGCTTGTATTTGTAAAATATCTGTCTTTATGGAATTTATTTGTATTGTTATTCACTGTTTTAAATCCTTATGGAGCATTATGGTTGAGGATGTTAGTGCTAAGAAATTCATTAAAGAAATTGATGGGAGTACATTACGATGTGTCTTTCTCGCTTCATAGTAAAGTTTACAAAGTTATAATTCTCTATGGTTTTATTCAGGTTCTTGTACAATAAGGATTTATAGTTAGTAACAACACCCTAAAGATTGAGATGACTCTTCGGAGATCATTTCTCATTATGCGAGAAAATAAAGTTTGAGCGAGATAACACTAAAAGTACTCATATAGCATCTCCTTCCTCAGGATATAGAAATAAAGGTTGTAACTGAGACACCACAAACAGAAGGCAAAAGAAATAGGATGAGGAATTTACCTGTTACTTCTGCAAGAAATGTGGATACATGACAGAAATATCGCAAGTAAGCATGTCATGTTAAAGTTTCCTTCTCACTTCAGCTATGTTTCATTCAGTCTTTTTTGTACCTAGACATGTTTTGTGGGTAGACTGGTTCTACTACTCACATATGTTTTAATGCAAAGTTATTTGTGGAACCAATTACAAATTGAAGCTGAAAGATGTCTCTGTGATGGTAATGGTAAAACAATTGTGGTTGAGACTATACATATTTAGGTTTAATCATTGAGGATTAGGTTATTGAACATTGAAGGGACATGTTGGATTTTGTTTCTATTGCCATTTTTAGCAAATTTTGTTTATGATTGTTCAATTTGAATATAGTAATTTTGCTCTCTTTCAATGTTCATGTTGGTTCTTTATCATTGATGATGTGGTTGTCTCATTTAATGAAACTTTGCATGCTAGTTCACATGGTACAAAACATATGAAACGATAAAAGAATTATGAATGTGGTAAGAAGTTTAATTAATCATTCTTCCTTACTAAAAACTCTCTGAGAGAAATACTAAGGATTACGACATGGATTATTAATAGTGTTCTAATCTACGCAGTAGCTAGCTAAAGCCCCTTATGGAATTTTGATATGTGAACATTCGATATTGGATATTTCCATATTTGGGGTTGTCCGATTAATATAAGGTCTTCGGCATAATAAGGGAAATTGGACTCAAGAACTATTAGTTATTGCTTGTTAGATACTCTATAAGGTCTTGAGATGGGAAACTTGAAGGTTTTTGAGGAAGTTGAGTTTGAGGGGAGAATACGGTTATAAACACTATCATGAAACGTGAATTTATTTTTCTCCTACAGTTGCAATTAACAATGATTAGGCTTTCATTCCTAACATTGTTTAAGATGCAATTTCGGGTTATCAAGATAATGTTAAGGAACTCCCAGTCCAAATCTAAAGAGCAAACTCAATAACCTCAAGAATGGATGCCATGAAAATTTAGATGAAATTCATGAATGACAGTAACATTTTGGATCTCATCAAAGTGCCTAAAGGTGTGAAAGCTCTTTGGTCAAGAATGAACATCAAGACCAAAGAGGTTCAAAGGTAGTGTTGAGAGATATAAGGTTTGTCATGTTGTCAAGAATTTTTTCATCAAAAGGTAGGCATTTATTATAAAGAAACTTTTATTTGGATTTGTCAAAAAGTTCTTTAAAATCAATATGGTACTCGTGGCTCATTTTTATTTTTTGGCATGTTTCTCATTAATGGTAAACAATCATCGTTAAGTTTATCTCGTTTGGATCTAAGAACGCCTATTGAGCTCCAGAAAGCGCTCGCTCCGAGCCGAGGAACGACACCCCATGATCTCTATACAAACATCTCCTTGCATGAAGTAGTAGTGCCACGGGCCGACTTGGCCCCTAAGACCCACTCGTGGGAAAACCCCCAACCATTATCCCTCACATAGAAGAAATCCTCTTTCTATAACCTGCCAGGAGAAGGGAGCCTCGTGAGGAACTCCTCTTTCTATAACCTGCCAGGAGAAGGGAGCCTCGTGAGGAACTTACACTGGGAGCGAGGAAGGAAATGAAAGAAAGTATCTCCCGAACACTTCTTGGCATAGAACACGGAGTGGAATCGATCTACATTCGCGAGCATATTCAACTTCTGCACATCTTACTCACATCCCTGTATGCAAGCCTAAGGAACCATTTGTTCAACACATACTCCCACCGATTTGTGGATCGCCATAAGAAAATCATTCGGAGGAAGAGTGAAGGCAACAGAGAAGCTGTATAGATACACCTAAATAAATCCCTCAGGTGGATAAGTAAGTATGTTCTCCAACTCTAGAGCCAACATACGGAACATCGAAGAGAGACCCAACTGCTCACTCAATCTACAAAGACGCTGGGAGGAGACTTCACTGACTAACTCTCCTAGGACAATTGCTCGGCATCCAGTCAGAGGCCTGTGATGGTACCTAGGCCGAGGGATCTCTTTTGGAATGTCCTGCTCGGCCTCCTTCTCGGGAACCTCATCACTTGGGCACAAATCTGATTGAAGTTTTACTTCCACCTCACCATCATAATATAACTCTGGATCTAGTGGGGCAACATCAAAGTCCACGGGAAAAGGTGGAAACAGAATAACATAACTAGAAACCAACCAACCAGAGATGCCCCGGCTCCCGAGCAGAAATGAAGAAGGATTAGAAACCGAAATCCGGCCCCGAATATGAGAAAACTGCAGAGAAGACGGAGAAGTACGGAAGGAAGACAGACCAAGGGGCTTAGGCCTTCCCCGGGGGCATGCTCTTCCCAGGACGCCCTCTCGCAAATCTCGGGCTCTCATATCTCTCCTCACTACTTGATGTACTATACTCCTCATTTCCGCTCTCCATGGGCATTCTCCTCAACTCTCATGAAATTTTCAGTAAGTGTTCCTCCAAGCAAAGAAATTCAAAGTTAAGAGTAGAGAGAGAAATATTATGTATGGAAGACATGGTCAAAGATCTCCTCCCAAGTATATCCCTGTGGAAGAATGGTCAAAGGATCTCAAGATAATTCAAGATAAAGAATCAGATAAGCCAAGTTAGCTCCGACACCACTCTATTCTCTCGCATCACCAGAGTTGGGGAGCTTATGTCGGGGGCGAAAATGTTCTTTAATATTTAATATATAATTCAATTTATATACTTGAATAATATAAATTGCCCAATAATCAATGGGCTATAGATGGAATAACCCACCCAAAGGAGTTCGGGACTGGCCCGCATGCCACTTTCTCCTACACAGCTCGTAAGGCCCATCACCCATGTATATAGAGGCTCCTCCTCTTCATTTGTAAGTTATTTTCATTATCTTATCTAATCATTATTCAGTATTCATTTATTGTCTGATATTCTCTCTGGATCATCGTGCTAACTTGAGCGTCGGAGGGGCCTCTACCCCAGAGCCTATTTAACGGTTGCGTGTGCGCAGACAAGTTTCTAGTAGAAGATTTCCAGGTCTCGGAGAAGAAGACTTGGAAGACTTCCCGGTTGGGAAGGAGAAGACTTGGACTTTATCAGAAACCGCAACTTGGAGTGATTTGCCCTAAAAAGTAGCATCACTAGGAAGAACTGCACAGTTCCAAAAACCCCCTTCAGGTTCGGGCTAATTACAAAAAGACTAGAAATTTTTGAAAATTACAAAAACACTTTTGAGGTTTGATTTTGTCTTATATTTTTCCTTTCATGAACAAAAAAATATTTCAAAAAACCAACTGAAACTTATAAAAATATAACAGTTACCCCTTTTTAATTTATGATATAATCAAACCTGAAGGGTATTTTGTAAGTTTGAAAAATCTTTGGGATTTTTTATAATTAGCTAAAACCTCATGGGTGTTTTTGTAATTATCCCGTAGTGATATCCAACGAGATTTTCTCGATCGATCTTAGGGCACCCACAATGGTGGGTATATATGTTCCAAGTATTTGTGGGGTCGTTGGTCCACATCATCAATCAAATATCCCACTCTTCTAATGTTCCAAATTCCACAGTCAAATATCCTACCAACCACATATTTATGGGTCCCACTGTTATTTTATTAATTTTTATTTACACACTTTGAAAATTATCTTTTAACTTAGTATCTTTAATTTATATTAAATTTATTCAAGTATTTTGACAATTATCTAGTACAATTATTAAATATTGATTTCTTTTAATAAATTTTAAAGGAAATGTACAACATAGAGAAATGCCAAAAAGTATAATTTTACAACATATAAATTACAAACGCTAATTTAAAACACATCTACTAGTCTTTTCAAAATGCCAAAAATCATTTTAGTAATAAAGAAAAAAACACAATGGCTAAACTCTTTTTAAAATAAAAAAAATTAATTAAAAAAACAGCAATAAGTAACAAACGACATACACCATACTCTCTTCAAAATGATGACAAAACAAATCTGAAACATAAAAAAGAAAAGAAAAACAAGCAATACACTGTACACATCTTTTGAGCAAGTGGTGGCTCCAGCCTTCTCTACCAAACCACGCGAGCGTGACATGCACGCCTTGAAATTACTGCAGCGTGATATCACACTTTTCTCTTGCAAATATTTTTGTTTTTTTAGCTTCTCAAATGTCCGGTGATTAATTTGTGCCCGGGCATTTACACATCAGCATCACATTTCTTCTTATAATGGTGTTAAGACATGTCCCCCATTATGGTTGCTCTTAAGGTCATGTGCACAGTACATTTCTTGTGGTTTCCCTCCAATTTCATCCTATAGTTGGCTTACATATTAGACTTTGGTCAAAGCTTACCCCAATTTTCTTTCTTTTACCACATAAGCAATTCACGATGCCACATTATCAATTTTAGGGAGGAATACCTAATTTCCGGTCAAAGGACCAATTTTGCTTTCTTAAAAAGATACATGATGCAAATTGGAAAAAATTAAAAAATGGATCAAATTTGAAATGAGGCCAACTTAGAGGACCAATTTTGTAAATTTGCCTATATTATATATATCGAATTTGTTTTTATGTAATTCACATTACTGATGTTTACTAACTATAGTTTCTATAAAACACCCATAATTATTGAACGATTCAATGATTAAATAATTACAATATGTTTGTCCATACAAATTACATAAACAACACGATTAATCTTGGTCACAGCTCGTCATGGTCGGTGGGTGATTTCATCTTGACTGAATAGGTTGCCCCCATTGCAATCCCACACAGCCCTGCTTCATCATCGATATCACGCTGCATCCTCACATAGCCCTTCTCCCCCCAATTGGGCCCCCATGAATTTTTTACCAACCAGTATTTGGTCCCGTTGACACTAGTTCCGTAGCCAACAATTGTGACCGCGTGGTTTAGCTTTTTGCCACATTTTCCTTTGAACAATCCCTGCAGTAACACAAGAAAAATCTCTGTTTAGAATCATTTTCAAAAAAGAAAGGAATATATAATTACCAACAAAAAAAAACCTCAAGTATGGGTTCATTACAAAAAATCCCACAATTATTTTAATATTACAAAAAGCTCCATCAAATTTGATTATATATATCTTAAATTTAAGGGGTTAAGTATAATATTTCAAAAAATATCATAGGGGTATTTGATATTTTATCAGCTTAAAGGGGAGAAATGTTGGGTGCAATCAAATTGTGAGGGATTTTTTGCAATTTTTAAAAACTTCTACATTTTTTTCTAATTAGCCCTAAAAAAAAGAAAAATTAGGAATTTGGTTTACATGTGAGTAGAATTTGAATTCTCGACTGCTTGAATCAATCAGGGCTGAAACAGGCTGATTAGCTACAGCTTTCAATAGAGCATATTCATCATTAGCAAGAACTCTCGCATGGCCATTAATTCTCACTGCCGGTAATTTCACCTGCAGTAGGATATTATAACAAAAATTATATATTACGGTCAAGTTTCGAAACAGAATTAAAACACACTCACACACACCCCTGATATATATAAACTGAATTATGACATATATGTTTTACCTTTTTGGCATCACACTTCTCATCTTTAGCTTTATAAGGATACTTCTTCGCTGTAGTAATACAATTTTTTGTTATGAAATTAAATGCTGAGTCTAAGTATCCTCCACGGCAGCCACGGCTTTGTTTCTCGCAATCTACGAGCTCCTGCTCCGACAGGGAGATTAACTTCTTTGTTCGAATAAAATTGACGCCTTCCACAGCCGCCACCGCCGAAAAGGCCCAACAACTACCTGAAAATTGTTACATCCCCCAATTAAAATTCAGTTAATGCATTTTCAGTAGTGTTCTAAAAAGCGCTAGGCGCTACTTGGACGGTAGACTGGGGTCTAGCGCCTAGGCGGAGCTTGTGCGGGGTTAGGCGGGACTTGGGTGGAGTTAGGCGGGGCCTATTCGGTAAAATAATCAAGGCAGACAAGGAGGGCTAGGCGGGGACTAATCGGGGCTAGGCGGGGTCTTTTAGAACAGTGATTTTCAGTACCCAAACTCTTAAATTACGTACATGCATGCATATAATTTGTTTATCGAAAGCATTCACGTGAAAACAGAAATTAATTTAGTTATAATCTTACCACATGTGAATTGATTTTTGATAGGGGTGACAGCACCCTTCTCCCTCCAATCAATTGAACGTGGAACGTTTTTTACAGTCTCGTACATGAATGATGTTCCATTTCATAAATGGTAAGTACACCTCAGCCATTGAGCAACCTTCGATGTTGTTCAACTCTTCAGTCGTTAGGTCGGCAAATTGATTAAGTGCCAACATGTGTGGCCTGCCCTTCTTGTTGTGATTTTGAATGTAGATGGTGTTGCTTTTGAAGGCCTCAAATCGTTTTAATTTATCTCGTGAGCTAAAGGAGTCGGGATAGCGTCTACCCCATCGCTCAAATAGTTCCCACATTTTATCATCGCTTTGAAGCTCCTTTTTATGGAAAGCAAAACACTTTGTACGTTCGCCGGTTATAAAAATTAGTACTAGAGAAACGAAGAGTATGATGAATTTCTTCATTTTTAATTTTTATATTTTTGTTTTGTGATCAGATCAGAAAAGAATGCATTCACAGGTGTGAGTTAGATGTTTAATTGCATGTGTGTACTATTTATAATTGAGTGAGGATATAGTTAATTTTCATCTTCTTTCCCATTGTTACGTTCGAAATCAAACAAGCATCAACCGGCAATAGTACTCTATCCTATATGAGCTTTTTTTCTTTCAAATTAGGATGATAATATTCAAAACTTAACAATTGCGTTTAGTTTTTCATTTTAGCAATAGGAATACTCAATACTTAATAGTGTTATTTATTTTAATCGTCAACATTTCAATACTTTTAATTGTTTGTAGAATGTATACTTTTGTTTTTTCTAATGTGCTTGTGCTCTCTACCGACAACTTTCTGACTAGGTAAAAATTTACACACACAAAAAAAAAAAAAAAAGAAGATAAATGCTAGTTAGGAGTGTGGTTTGAGATTTTTCTCTCTCTAGAATTCTCTAGGGAAGCCTCACTTATCTCTTGATCTTTCTTACGTTTTATTAATATCTGCCTTAGTTTTTAATCTTTTTCTAATACGTTTAAGCTAAACTTATACGTGTCAGCCTTCTCTTAACACAAATCTTGTGTTTATTCATCCATTTCACCAGAACATTCGAACATTTAGGGTTTTCTGGGTTCAACCCCTCCCTTTGCGCCGCTAGGGTTCAGCCCTGTGCGGTGCCTAGGGCCCATCGGAATTTATCTTGCTGGTCGGATTCTTCTTCCCCTCCTTCTTATCTTCATTCTCACCGAAGAGCTTTGGCTTTTCGCTGGGTTTTGAGATACTTTCTGTCTACGGACTGAGTTTTTATGCTCTTTTCGACTGATCTCTGGTTTTATTCGTGAGAAATCTTAGAGATCTTATCCTGGAGCTTATATCTTTTGGGAATCCTTGTAAACTTCGCTGGACTTCTCATTCCTTTGTGGTTTACGAAGCCTCCCTTGGTGGTTTGTTGCTGGTTCATTTTACGGAGGTGTGCGTCTAGAGTTTCTTTGGTGGTTCATCCCTTCATTTTAGCCGACTGGTTGCTGGGTTTGTGGCTGTGACTCTTGCATCCAAGATCTGGGGTTTCTGAGATCCACTATGGCTAAGTCAAAGGGAGTCCCTAAACATGTCTATTTTGAATCCCCTAACCCAGCCACTTCAGAACCCGATTCCAATCCACTGGATGTGTTGGCTTCTGAAACTCTGGGTGAAACGAATTCTTCTTATACTGCACAATCTAAAGAAGATCTTGTGTCCGTCTCTTTTTCAGGAGCTGTGAATCTCCTTGATGAGGAGACTTTGCTACATGACCAAGGTGGGAGTAACATCGGTCCCAAGCCTGACCATAATGATGTTGTTGGTAACATGAGCCCCAACGGAAAAACGAGTCCCATCGGTAATAGCCCTTTCACAGGGCCATCCTTTAAGTATTCTAATCCGAATATCCCAAGTAAGTTTAAATGTAAATCTTTCGCTGATCTTATGACAGTCCAACAATGTGATGAATTAAAAATTAAGCCCCTTCCCTGCGATTCTAATATTACTGATGTCCTTGTGTTTGATGAGGATGAATTATGTGATGTTCCCAATGAATGGGGTTTTTGCTTGTTAGGCTGTTTTGCTGGTAAATGGCCTGGAATGATAAATATTAAAAAATTGGTGAAATTTTGGGACGTTGTTTGTGAGGTACTCCCTTATGTCAACGGTTGTGTTATCTTTCGTTTTGATCGTTTAGTTGATATGGAAAGAATTTTACAGGGCGGTTCGTTCCACTGCCTTGGCAGACCTTTACTCTTGAAAATCTTTGATTTTGAAAACCCTCCTAAGGGTGTTAACTGTGAGTCTGTTCCGGTATGGGTTAAATTCCCCTTTCTTCCTGAAAAATACTGGAATCCGGTTGCTTTTAGTAAGCTCTGTCTTAAAATTGGAACACCCATTTGTAGTGATAGAGCTACTTTTGAAAAATCAAGGCCAGCTTTTGCTAGAATTCTAGTTGATGTTGACCCTTCAAAACCCCCACCTAAATCTGTTTTTCTAAAGCAGTCTAATGGTACTACTTTTGAGCAATCAGTGGTTATAGATTTTTTCCCTCAATTTTGTAAAAAGTGTAAAAGTTTTGGCCATTTTGTTGATGACTGTGGTTCTAAAAAGAACCCAGCTCCCCCTAAAACTGTTTTTGCTAAAATCACTAAGGACAAAGGGAAAAAAATTGCTGAAACTGTCATTGTTGATCCAGATTTTGTTTATGGTGATACTAAGTCTGATTTTCTGTTAATACTGCTGTTAATACTGCTGTGGTTTTGGGTGACCAAAATCCAGCTACCCTCTCAATGGGAAACTCTGTAGTTATCCCTCCCCCTGTGATTACTAATGCTTTCGCTATGCTTGAGGACCCTACTCCCCTGCAGACTGCTGAAATTTTGGAATCCCTGGATCCAATAAACTCTGAAAAACAACCTGTTGATTGCTTGGAGGATCTACCACCTGGCCCATCTTCTGACAAGTGTTTTGATCAAACCCCCCATGATAAAGATTGAATTTTCTCCCTGCTCTCTCAAAAAGTGCTAAGAAAAAACGGAAAAAAAAGAACAAGCAAGATGAAGCCAGTTTGGAGGTAACATCCTTGTCTGCTGATTCAGGTAAACTTGAGGGGAATGGTAAACAACCCTCAGGCTCAGGTATTCCTTCAAATCAGCCTGCTAATGGCAATAAATTTGTTTCTCTAGGTAATGGCAAAAATGCCAACCCTAGATTTTCTTCTAGTAATGCCCCTAGAAAGAAGTTTGGTTCTAAATGATAGTTGTTTCTTGGAACATAAGGGGTTTTAAGAACCCTATAAAACATAAAAACATTATCTCTTTCGTTAACAAAAAGAAAGTTGATGTTCTTTGTCTTTTCGAAACCAAACTTGAGACTGAGGTTGTGCCTCAATCCAATCTTTGTGATTTTATTGTTCAAAATAAATTTCCTGGTTGGCTTGCCACCAATAATTTTCACCTTATCAAAAATGGCAAAATTTTGATTCTTTGGAACCCCTCCACTGTGGATCTCCATGAATTAAATACTGATACACAACTTATCCACTGCTCTTTGACTTGTAAAATTTCTCATAATTCCATCATCACCTCTTTCATCTATGGTGTTAATACGGTGGGTGAAAGACGGCTGCTTTGGAACAAAATGTTGGAACTGGGTAATCTTATTGATTCTCCTTGGCTTTTACTTGGAGATTTTAACACTATCAAAAACCCTGATGAAAAAATTAACGGGGCCCCTTTTACTAATAAATCAGTTGAGGAGTTCCATGACACTTGTGCTTATCTTGGTCTTAGTGAGGTGCAGTCTTCTGGTTGCTACTTTACTTGGACCAATAATACCATTTGGTGTAGACTTGACAGAGCTTTGATAAACTCTGCTTGGTCTCATTCAAATTGGAGGTGCTCAGCAGACATCCCTGTTCCAGGGAATGTCTCTGATCACTCTCCAATTGTTGTTACTTTTTTTGAGCAGAACTTAGTTCTCTCAAAACCTTTCAAATTTTTCAATATGTGGGCCCTGCATCCTGATTTTATCCACACCGTGCAAGGTGCTTGGAATCTTAATTTTTGGGGTAAAGCCCAATTTATACTTTGTAAAAAACTCAAAGCTCTCAAGCCGACTCTTAAAGAGTTGGATAAATCTCATTTTAGCCATATCTCTTCAAGAGTTAAGCAGGTTAAAACCGCTCTTAAAAATTCTCAAATCCAGTTTCATGTCGACCCTCTTAACTCTGCCTTAAATGATATTGTTAAAGAGTTGAAAGCTAAAGAAACTTTTCTTGCCAAAGCTGAGCGATCCTTTCTGTCCCAAAAAGTAAAATGTGATTTTTAAACAATAGTAGTGAAAACACTAAGTTTTTTCACGATTGTTAAAAGGAACTCTCTCGGAGAAAGCAAATGAATTCTCGTTATTTTAGAGGATGGCTCCAAAACATCTTCTTTTGATGAACTCAATAATACTTTGTGAACTATTTTAAAAATCTTTTTGGAACTAGTTTCCAAACCAGCCAAGTGGACCTTCACACTCTTCAATGGGGCCTTGCATTGATGAGGATGATTTCATCGCTTTCTAACCCGATCTCCCCCAGCTATTAAATTGGCTCTCTTTGATATTGAGGATGATAGATCCCCCTGGTCCCGATGGTTTTTCTTCCGGCTTTTTCAAAAATCTTGGGATATTGTTGGCAACGATGTAGTGGCGGTATCGAGTTTTTGACTCCTCAAAATTACTTAGACAAATCAACCACACTCGCTATCGCTTGATCCCTAAAAACGATCATGCCCCTACTTGTGGGCGATTTTAGACCTATTGCTTGTTGCAACGTGGTTTATAAAGTCATTACTAAGATCCTTGCCTCTAAGCTTGAATCTGTGGTTCCCAAACTGATTGATCCAGCCCAATCTGCTTTTATTAGTGGTAGAAATATCACTGATAATATTTTTCTGGCACAGGAAATCATCAGAAATTATGCTAGAGTCAGAATTTCTCCCAGATGTGCAATCAAAGTTGATCTTAAGAAAGCTTATGATACCATCTCTTGGTCTTTTCTTGAACAAGTCTTAAATGGTCTGGGCTTTCCTCCTATTTTCATCTCTTGGGTCATGGAGTGTGTCTCTTCTGCTTCTTACTCCATTTGTATTAATGGTTCTCTTCAAGGTAAATTTCCAAGCAAAAGAGGTTTACGGCAGGGTGATCCTATGTCTCCTGCCTTATTTCTCCTATGTATGGAATATCTGTCTAGACTTCTTAATGTGAGAACTAAAACCTTGAAATTCAAATATCACCCCAGATGTGAAGCTCTCAGAATCACTCATCTTGCCTTTGCAGATGATCTTATGTTGTTCTGTAGGGGTGACCTTCCTTCAGTCAAAATCCTGATTGAATGTCTTAATGATTTCAAAAATGCCTCTGGTCTTGATGTTAACTATTTTAAATCTAATCTCTTCACTGCGGGGATTATTGGGGACGAACTTGACAATATCCTCAACCTCTTGAACTTCCCTCTTGGGTCCCTTCCCATTAGATATTTGGGGGTTCCTTTGGTACCGCACAAAGGCTAAATGTTAACCATTATGCCCCCTTTATGATGACATTGCCTCCTACATTAATAAATGGACCGCAAATTCCCTTTCTTATCTTTGGGAGGCTCCTCCTTATTAAATCGATGTTGCAAGGAGTGGAATGTTTTTGGCTCCAAATATTTCCTCTCCCAAACACTCTATCGACAGAGATTAATAGACTTTGCGAGTCTTTCTGCGGGGAAGAATACCTCTCCTATTGCTTGTCTAAAGTCCGCCTTCCCTATGAGGAGGAGGCTTGGGTATAAGAGATGTGAATTCTTGAATAAAGTCCTTCTTGCTAAAATACTCTGGAATATTCATTCAAAAGCTGACTCCCTTTGGGTCAGATGGGTCCACTCCTTGTACTTAAAAAATCAATCCTTCTGGACTTGGGACCCTAAAAAATCTGATTCCTGCCTTTTGAAAAGGATTTGTGATATCAGAAATGATATTTTAGATAAGTTTGGCTCCCCTGATGTGGCTATCTCCAATCTATCTCTTTTTTCAAACTCAAAAGGCCTTTGTTCCTCCGTATGTATGACCTTTTTAGAGACTCGCCCTAAAGCTTTTTGGCACTCTGTTTGTTTGGAAAAATTTTATTCCTCCCAAATACTCCTTTTGTGTGTGGCTTTGCTATTAATGATAGACTGGCAACCATTAATAACTTAAAATACTTGGATGTTGATCCTACCAGAATTATATGGCAATTACCTTGAGAATGCTCCTCACTTATTTTTTGATTGCATTGTCACCAGGTTGCTTTGGGATCGAGTTAAAAAATGGTTGAAATTTAGCCATTCCATGAGTACTATCATTTTGGGGCCCTTAAATGGACAAAAAGAGCAAGTCGCTCCCGCCCTTAAAAAGGTCTCGAGCAAAGGGGTCGTTTCGCACTATATACCAAATTTGGAAGGCCCGAAACAATCGGTATTTTGAGGGCTTGAATTTCTCGTATAATGTTGTGTTTCTTAAAATACAAAAAGATGTTTATAAGGTTGTATATAACAAGTTCCCGTTGAGATGGTTAACTTCTGTGCCCCTATTGTTAGGGCTGCTCTTGTTTTTCATTAACCCGTGTGTGGGTTTCTTTTTTCTTTTTGGGCCTGCAATTTGTAATAAACCAATTTTAGTGGAACTCCCCCTGACGGCCCCGCCTCATGACCTCCCTTTCTTGTGCTCTTGCTAGTGGATTTTGGCTTGTCTTGGGTTGTTTTATGCTTGGCTTTTTCTGCTACTTTGCTTATCCAGGTCTGATTTTACAGGTGGATAGCTCTGTGTGGAATCTTGGATCTTCTCCCATATGATGAATGTTTTCATTATTTTGTGGGCTTTGATTTATAAAAATTAAACTTTTGGGGTTCAAATTGTTCCTCGCTTCTTTGAGATTTAAACAATTTTGCTTTAAAGAACTTTTTTGAAAAATGGTTTTTTCCCTTCATTGATGGCTTCATGGTGCCTAAGTGTTTAGTGTGGCCTTAGTTGGTCGCCTCACTCAAAATTGCTCGATTTTGGATCTTCGGTTGGTGTCTTGTCTAGCTCAACAGCTACCATTGATATCTCATTGGTGATCCTTTTTTTCCTATGGAAGCAACTTGGGAAATTCCATTTTATGTTGTCTCTTTTGAAAACTCCTGGTGGGATTTTATGCTGGTCCATTTCCACTTGGGCTGTCCACTTGGCTGTGGCTGCTGCAGTTTGATTTATAGGGTATGCCCTATTTCCATATTGTAAATTTTCTTGTAAATCTCTCGCCACCCTTTTTCGAGCAGCAAATGGGAGCGTTTGGTCGTGACCGTCTACTCCCACTTATTGTCTTGATTAATTGATTGGAGATTTTATTTTCTGTTTTTTTGTGATCCTCTGTTGAGGTTTGTTAGGTTTTTTCCACATGTTAATGGGCCTGTCCATTTAACATTATTTGAACTGGGGTATGCCCCTTTTATCTTGTATTCTCTTCATATTTTTAATGAATTTTTTCACATTTTCATCAAAAAAAAAATAAAAAAATTTACAAGATGATATAATCGACTATATACGGTGATAATCCCTTTCCGTTAACACAAAACATGTAATACAAGGAATGCTTGTCTATGGGACAATGTTTTTTTGATCTTTAAAATTTTTCCTTTCTGTATTGATAATTTTCAATTTTTGAAGGTTAATTGATTTTGAAACAAGGGCAAAAATTATTGGGCCACAAGTCCAGCATTACAGCTACTTCAACAGGCCCAGTAACCTGGGCCTCTGAATTGAGAAATATATAATCACTAAATCAAGGACATTGGGCATGCGAACATATCTGCAATTATAGTCCAATTCCATAGTGAACCTGGTCCACAAATTATTTTAGACAAAATATGGCTCAACGTTAAAAATGCAATTAAACTGTACAGACAAATTTTGTATCGAATTCATAACACACAACAAATGAATATATTTTTCCCTTGCTCATATTTTGTATGAACTAACTTCTTACACGAACTGTGTGTATAAAATATAATTAATTTCATTTAAATTAAGAGTACTCAACGAGGTTTTTTATTCTTAGTTGCCTTTTTTTTTATAGCGAAGGAATTTACAATCACTATGCTTGGTGAGCACTGTGTAAATTTTCGGGCTTACCTTAATAGCCTGTAAACCATGTCATTAAGTTTGCTTTATTCTCTTCGGGGTGCTTTCCAATGGTGATTGGTCAGAAAAGAAATTGGTAAACCCTTGCTTCACCAAAAGTATCAAATCGAAAATAGGTACATCGCACTAGGTAAACCCCGTATGATAAATTCGACCAAATAATATAGATGTGAGAATTTGAAATTGAGCCCATTCTACCTAAAAAACTCATCCTACTCTACCATGCCACATTTTAATTGGCTTAATAAATCTCTCCCACTCCCAAAATTGATAAGTAAGAGGATAATAAGATAAAAATAATCTATTGTGAAGACCGACAATTAACAATGAATTTCATTGTAATAAAAAATCTATAAAGTTTAAAAATCACAAGAGGGTCCAAGTCCCTGTAAAAAATAATAAGAAAAACACAAAAACTCCTATCGGATCGTCTAACTAGGTCGATCTGTTGAAACGGATCTAACCCGCTGGGACCCTTGACATTTCCGCAATATTAGCAAAGGTGTTTAGTAATTTTCGGGGACCACCTGATATTATATCCTTCCAAAAGTATTAGTCGTCCTTCTAAAAAGTATTAGCAGTTCTTGTGAAATGTATTAGTAGTTCCCTGAAGAGTTTTTTAGTATTTTCCCTGAAAATACTCCCAAAATGTATTAGCAGTCCCTCAAAAAATATTAGTAATTCCTCGAAAAAGTATTAGTAGTCCCTTGAATATAATTAAATTTTTCTCCTGAAATGTATTAACAGTCCTTCTGAAAAGTATTAGCCGTTCTTCTAAAATGTATTAGCAGTTCTTCTGAAATGTATTAGTAGTTTCCCTAAATATAATTAATATTTTCTCCTGAAATGTATTAACAGAATTTCGAAAAGTATTAGCCGTCCTTCTAAAAAGTATTAACAGTTCTTCTGAAATTTATTAGTAGTTCCCTGAAGAGTATTTTAGTATTTCTCATGAATATACTCCCGAAATATATTAGCAGTTCCTCAAAAAAGTATTAGTAGTTCCTCGAACAAGTATTAGTAGTTCCCTGGAGAGTATTTTAGTAGTTTCCCTGAATATAACTAAATTTCTCTCCTGAAATGTATTAGTTGTCCCTTGGAAAAGTATTAGTAGTTTCTCCAAAAAGTATTAGTAATTTCCTAGAGAGTATTTTATGTACAATTCCACCATCATCACCATTGCCTTTAATTCTCCAACAAATTCTCCACTTTCTCCCCACTAACGTGAACCATCCACAAATCTAATAAGCTCTCCACTTAACTTAACATATTCTCCTCCAATTTGTAATAAATCAGAATCTATTTTGCATGTAGCTCATTCACACACTCCGTGTGAATCTCCTCCATCTCCTGACATCGCGCTTCCATTACCACATTCGACATAATTCTTTCGTCTTCTTAAGGCGGCGGCGATGCCGTGACGCTCTCTGACATCGACCAGTTCCTATTCGAGAACGGCGGCGTTTCTACTTTTGCAGGGGGGCCTGGTTTGTATTTTCACTTCATTTTTTTTATTCTTTCATGGATCCAGGTCAGATCTGCGAAATGGGTAGGATATTTAGACCCGTCTAACGAATTTAGATTCGTTAGACGGTCTGACAAGAGACTAACTGTTTTATGTTTTACCAACTCATCAATATAATTATTAAAAAAATCAAATTTGGCCCGCTCAACCCCATTTAAAAGAATACATACTCCAATAAATAGTTTAGATTAGTTTTGTCAATGGAGCCATTTTGGTTTCATAACTAAAAGAGTGCCATGGTAAAGAAAAAGCCTACAACTTGGGCATGGCACTTGTATGCCTAAAACTCAAGTTCAACTTAGTAGATAACCATTAATTTAATTTTCCCCTTTTTTTTAACTTATTTACTTTCACTAGATGACGATTAATTTAATTCCTCCATAATCTTTAACTTATTCACACTAAACAACATCAAATTTAGCTTTCGATTATTATAAATAGAATAGAGTGACCACCATACAATTTGTGTGAAGAAAATAAAAATATATATGGCATCCATCTCCTGCTTTCTTTTACATGTGTTCCTCTTGATTTTGATTTTGATTCCCATTAAAGGAGGTAGCAGTCCTCCCATCGATGATGGTCGTTCTGGTGGTTGGATGCCAATAGAAGACCTAAAGGATCCAGAGGTGGTTATGGCAGCAAAATTTGCTGTGAAAGAGCACAATAAACAGGCTAATACAACTTTGATTTTTATAACTATGGTCAAAGGAGAACGACTAGAGGTTGCAGGCTGGTTGTTTCGGCTTGTGATATCTGCTAAAGATGGCAGGACCACCAAACCAAAAAACTATCGTGCTGTTGTTTGGTCCAGAGTGTGGCTAAAAAAGAAACCCCTAATACTCGACTCATTTAAAGAAATTCGAGGTTAATATAAATTTTATGATAATAATAGTGATTGTTGGTTGCAAAAACTTATGAACTTATCTACCTTTTGTGATGTAATGAGGAGAATCAACGTGTCGAATAAAATATCAAATAATTTGGGTTCTTGTGGCATTTTTAAGTTATCATCAAGTTTTTTTCATAAAATTAAAATTCCATTCATACAGACATTTGTTGCAGTTTCACGTGTCACCAATCGTAAGGATATGAAAATATTAGTATGATGATGATTCAAAAAACAAACATACCAATAATATAGTGTACAAAAAAGAATTCCAAAATTTGTATTTTTTTAATGTAGTGGTTTAATTCAATTAATTTCTTTGAAATCTGTTTTTATAGTTTTATATGTTGAAATTTAATATTTCCTCGTTTTACAGAGAATGAAAATTTGCAAAAAGGAGTTAAATTCCAACATAAACACGTAAATTTGTAAATTTAATAGTATTTTTTCGAAAATGTAACAAAGATAAAAAATGAGTATGAAAGTGTCAATTTAATTCAATTAATCAGAATAATGGGGCACGTAACCTCCAGTGGCACTTTGAATAATTCCAATTCCAAGCCAAAATTTTTAACTTTATTTGTTTTTATTTTTATATTCCATTAATATTTTATCTGTTTAATATATATTGTAAAATTAATATATTCCATCCCATTTCAAAGCGACTATCTTGTGAATTTTATTTCTTCACCACTAAATGGTTTTGAGAAGTTAAATATACACACTCATCTACTGAAACGATTTTTAATATTTAATTCAAATAATTAGTCACAAAAAAATTGGTCAAATTACACCATTTCCAACATTATATTCCATTAATATTGTAATGTTTATATCCATCCGAATATGGCCAACATAATGCACCCCACATATTCCGCAAAACACATCTCATATGATCCGAAACAACAAGCCACGTGCATTGCACTGGTAAAATACTAGTTAAGATAATAAGATTCAAATACTATTTGAGTGCTCATAAAAATATCTAAACGATGAGTTATTATATTGTACACACAAATTTCATATGTAAAAATCAAAACACATAAAAAAAAGAATTGGAAAAGGAAGAAAATATGGACCTAACAGAAACGTGAATTCTAAATCAAAATTTTCTGATTCAAGTGCTGTCTAATTACATTATTGACTTTCATGGGTTGATAATTCTTGCTTAATTTTGAGTAAGAGAAGAAGTATAAACTTTCACCATAACATATTTGTTGTAAGATTTTAAAATCAACAATCAAATGTAAACAACGATGTATTTTCTTTTTGGGCTTTCATTATGTATTTTTAACCTATCTCAAATTTTTCATGATTCGTAGTTTTCTTTTTCTTTTAGTATATGGAGGTGATTTTGTCGAGGACATTGCTTCTTAATTCGGAGTTAACTAGTCAACTCTATCCCACTTTGAGGAAGTGGCCGGGTCAAAATGTTCAATAAGAAAGTCGGAGGAGGAACAAATTGCAACCAAGTGGTAATAAAATGCTATAACGTACTTATTAGGGGTGTTAATTAATCGTATTGTGTTTCATATTTCGGGGTCATGTTCGACACAAATATTATACGTTTGACATGAATACGAACATGATCCGTTAAGTTATTCGTGTCAAAATATACTACAATGACTAGGGGTGGGCATTCGGATCGGGTAGTTCGGGTTCCGCCGATCCGACGGATTTACCCGATCGAGTCGGGTAATTTAATAAAAATCGAGTTTCGGTAACCCCAACCCGAATATGCATTTTCCGGTTCGGTTATCGGGTATATCTATTCTACCCGACCACGATCGGTACCAAATTTTAAAAAAATAAAAAAACAGGCGTATTTTCTTTGAGTTGCAAAGACCAAACCCTCATTTCAGGCTTTTAGCCTCCATTATCTTCACCCAAGATTTTTATAATCCTCCCAAATCCATCTGTTTCTTTTGTTTAATTGCAAATTTGTTGGGAATCGGAATAAGAACAAAAGTAAAACCCTCAAATCTCCAAACCTCTCGATAAAATAAGAAGGAAAACAACCATAATCTTCAAAGCTTAGATTTTTATGAACACAAGAAAGAAGAAAAGTTCTCTGCCTCATATATATTTCTATTGTGCAGAAAAGTAGAAGAAGAAAAAGATAGAATGAGAAAGAGAGCATAACAGGAAAAAGGTGCAGAAAAACGTAAGGAAAAAGAAAACAGAGAGAAAAAAGAAAGAGAAAAGAAAGAAGAAAAAAAGAGAAAATGAAAAATAAAAAGTTGTATGACTTTGGTTTTGGTCACAAACACCATTACCCAACCATCAACTGCATACTGCAACTTTTTTAAAAAAAAAAAAGAAAAAACCCGAAACCCGACAATTCGGGTATCCGATTAAACCGGGTATCCGATTTGTCGGGTACCCGCTTATATCGGGTAGGTGTCGGGTAGCAAAAATTGCTACCCGAAATTTCGGGTACCCGACCCGAACTACCCGAACCCGAGATACCCGATCCGACGCCCACCCCTATTTTCTTTTTCTTTTAGTATATGGAGGTGATTTTGTCGAGGACATTGCTTCTTAATTCGGAGTTAACTAGTCAACTCTATCCCACTTTGAGGAAGTGGCCGGGTCAAAATGTTCAATAAGAAAGTCGGAGGAGGAACAAATTGCAACCAAGTGGTAATAAAAATGCTATAACGCACTTTATTAGGGGTGTTAATTAATCGTATTGTGTTTCATATTTCTACGCTCATGTTCGACACAAATAATATACGTTTGACATGAATACGAACACGATCTGTTAAATTATTCGTGTCAAAATATACTACATGAACACGACATGTTTATGACGTTGGTAATCCGACACGATACGAAATACATATATAATTTAATGTTGACACGAAAAAAAGTAAAAATAGAGAAAAAACTAAAATCCCAAAGAAAAAATACATTAAATTATTAGAAAATACATTGAAAATTTTGACCATCATTATATAACCAACTAACTCACAAAATATGAAAATAATATGTCATTATAAAACTAAATAGGTTAAATAGGTCAATCGTGTTGACACGCGGGTCGACCTGACCTATTTATTTTCCGTGTTAATCATATATGACCCGATTTTAACCCGAACCTGCTAGAGTTGTACCTGTACCTGCTAAATTTGTGTAAGGTTCGTATTAAATTATCGTGTCGTATCACAAATTCATGCCCCAACCATTCTCATTTATAACAAAAATACGAAGCTACCCTTTTTGGTTGGCCATAATATGGTCATTTAGATTTTGCAGATGCTCTTTTGATAATATTATTCCTTATTCAGTTAGTATTTGTACTTCATTATTCCGAGATAGTAATCGCTATGTAATAAGTTTAAGTACTCCAATAATTAAAGAAGGGATGATAGCATAATAAGATAATGATAACTTTTGTAGTCTGACATGAAAAAAAATGAAAAAAAAAAGATAATGAAAAATGATGGATAGAATGACAATGAGGCGGGTTCAAACTAAGACCCGTAATGAACCCGCCCCGTACAGGCGGATTTGAACCCAATCTACCGAGTCCTGGGACATGTTTTGAGTCCAATTTTTTTGGGTCCATCGGGTCCGAGGTGGGTAACGGGTCTTGTTGAACTCGTCCAACATATTATATTTTTAAAAATAAATATATATTATTAGATAAATATTTAGATTTTTTATATTTGCATTTAGTTTTATTTTTCTGTAAGGTTACTAGTTGGGTCATTTATCATATAACCAACACTTAGTCTCATATATAGGTTTGGTAAGAACAATACAAAGAGAAACCCAGATCTTGAAACCCCATTAATAAAGATTAATTGAAAAAAATAACAAAAAAAGGATTAATGGGAACCTAGATTCACTTTCACCATTTCACATTATCCCTTCATATCAAGCAATCCCCCACCCACTGTACAAATACTTTAACTGCTTTACTACTAATAAATCTCAAGGAAGACGAAGTAGTGAGTTACAATGGTTTTAGATTTTTGTACTGACAGTGAAGCAAAATGGGTTTGGTGGGTCCAACCTGCCCGATTGTGGGTCTAGACTGGGGCGGGGTGGGCGGATCCGGGGTTTGGCCAAACCCATCCCAGATCGACCTTGTTGTCATTCCTAATGATGGATCTAGAAAAATCAAAATCGAAAGTGTTAATTCCGTGTTTTTACGGAAATTAATATTTTTCTTTATTTTCGAAAATTTCAAATTTAAGTGTTTTGCCGTTCTTGGTTATATCTTGAATTAAATAAAGGAAGTTGATTTAGAAAAGGATTGGATTAAAATTGGATTCTTGAGTTGTTGATTGATATGAAAGATCGATTTTTAGGGATGTGTTTAAAAGAGTTCTAGTTCTTATATGATTAGGAATCCTATTTCTTCTATGTTTCTTTCTTCTTTGTTTTATAGGGACTCAAACTCTTCAAAGGATGACCTATATAAAGAGGACGTCTCCCACATAATTCAGTACGCAAAATTACAACTGAGAGAGCATATATCTGAGAGAGATCGAATTCTGCAAGAGAGAAATAAAGTCTGATACGCTACACAGTTCAGAGTGTTGAAGGAAGTGTTGCTGAAGTATTAGTTCAACACCTGAAGATCGAGCATCTTTGTTTTCTATTTTGGTCCATCTATTGTTTGTTTAGAAGTTCTGAATAGCTCATATTCTTTCTTTTGGACAAGTTGTTTTACAAAGTATAGATCTACTCATATAAAGGAGTTTTGATAGGTTTCGTACTAGTTGAGTCATTCGATTGAGTTCTGTAAACGATACTTCAACTAGTGAATATATTTCGCCTGCTGGCACGTTTACAAGTATTTTTATACTTGTAGACAAATTTTTATCTCTGTGTTTACTTTAATCCGCTGCGAGTTGGTACAAGTGTTATTGGCACTTGTAACAACACTTTATTCTGAGAAAGTTTGGGACCTTAAATTCTTTCAATTGGTATCAGAGCCAACACTTGATTTCACTAAGTGTTGATCCTAAGTTCGAGCAAGCAATGGATAGTCAAGTTTCAGCTATGTTTCGTCCACTTATGTTTGATGGATCTAACTACTCGATTTGGAAAATCAAGATGCGGGCTTTTATAAAATCAATTGATGAGAAAGCCTTGCTGCGCATTGTTCTAGTTGGATGGACTCTCAAAAATCATAGATGTTGATGGCGATTACATAAATCAGGATGAAATAAGCTGGTCCAATGAAGATATTCAACTTGCGAACTACAATTCGAAAGCTCTCAATGCGATTTTTGGTTCAGTAGATTTCAACATGTTAAAAATCATCTACAACTATCTTTGCAACCCAAGGACGCATGGGAGGCTCGCAAAAACATTGTGAAGGTTACGCAAGTTGTTCGTCTCTCCAAGTTACGACACCTGACAGTTAGGTTTGAAAATTTGAAAATGGAAGAAGATGAAGATGTTACATCTTACCATGGACGACTACTGTGACATCGCCAATGAATCTCAATCTCTCGGGTGAGCCGATCTCAAATTCAAGGTTAGTAAGCAAGATGATGCGTTCCCCTACCTGCACGAAAGGTTTGATATTATGATTGTTGCGGTTGAAGAATTATCAAACATTGCAACACTACGACTTGATGAGTTAGGAATCCTCAAAACTTGGAAACTCAATTTTGTCAACAAAAGGAGGTCAAAAGGGAAAAACATTGCTTTACATGTAATACCCAATGAAACTAGTGAATTAGCTCAATTAACTAAAGAGGTTAAGGAATCTGAATTAGGTGAGGAATCTATGGTTATGTTTGCAAAAAAATTCAGTGGGATTATGAAAAACAAAAGCAAAACTCAGTTTCCTTCCAAAATCAACAAACCTTTAAACCTAATGCTCCTAAATACCCTCAAAGAAATATGCCTGATAGAAACCAAGATAAAACTGGGAATCAATTTGATATTGATAAGGTCAGATGTAGAGCATGCACTGGTTTTGGGCACTATGCCAATGAATGTGCAAATACTTTACGTAAAAAGTGTATGAATTTGATGTTTACTTTGAGCGATGATGAGTCAAAGGAAGAAAACTCAAGTCAGAATGATGAAAATACTGCTCTCATGACAATCATCAATGAGAAAAAGGCGCTACAAATCAATCCATTGGGTGTCTCTCGAGGTGTTGCTCGAGACATTCCAACACCTAACAGGTATACTTTTTCTAACCCTTCAAATACGGTTTGCTTAACATCTGCCTCTCAAGTTGAAACAGATATCCAGGCTGCTGAGGACTCCGATAATGAAGAACAGGACATTATGGATGCTTATCAAGAACTATACCACGATTGGGAAAAACGTGTGAACATTATGGGATGTCTGACAAATGAATGAAAAACTTGCAAAGGAGAACGAGGAGCGCAAAAAAATTCTCTGACACGACTGGAAATCATACTAACCAGGAAAGATGAGGAATTAGAAAAGGTAAAATCTGAACTTGAAAAATCTCTTGAAAAACATTGAAAAAGCTTAATTCTGGCAAAGCTAAACTTGACGAAATCCTAGCTCTAGAAATCTGAGAGAAAATCGGCTTGGGATACAAAACTCCTACTTTTGTAAAAGGATCTGAAAACTCTGAGGCTTCAAACTCTTCTATTGATGATCCCTCTTGTTCTAATGAAAAGCCACAAAAAATAAAAAGACATTATGTCTATCATTACTGCTATAAACCTGGCCATATTAGACCATACTGCTATAAGCTAAAGTCTGATTTAAAACGTCAAAAGTTTTCTGGTGAAGTGTTTTCACGAGTGTCCTCACACACTTCTAGCAACACCTCGACTAAACGAAAAACTATTGGGGTCCGCAAAACTGAGTTGACTTGTAATGTTATATATACATCCTTGTGGTCTAACATTACAGGATCTTGGTACTTTGATAGTGGATGTTCTCGCCACATGACAAGGACCAAAGAATACCTAACGGACTATGAGTTATTCGACGGAGGTAAGGTCACATATGGTGGTGGTGCACGAGGACAAATAGTTGGTAAAGGTACTCTGAACGTAAAAGGTCTTCCTAAGCTCAAAAACGTTTTTCACGTTGAAGGGCTTTCTGCTAACCTACTTAGTATTAGCCAACTTTGTGATGATGACTTATATGTTAAATTTGATAAGAATTCTTGTGAAGTATTTGACAAAGGTAACGTTTGCATCTTAGCAGGTTTAAGATCCATTGATAATTGCTACCAATTTGGTGGTATTACTGCTTATCATAGTGTTAAATTGAATGAAACGGATTTATGGCATCAAAAGTTAGGACATGTGAACTTTAAAATGATTGATAAATTTGTCGGTATGAAGCGAAGAAGAGGATTACCAAAAATGAACACTAAAAATACCTCGTGTGTGGATCTTGTCAAAAGGTAAACAAACTCGAGTGTCACACCAAGTGTCACAACACTTTCACACTACCCTGTTTTGAACTTCTTCACATGGATCTTGTGGGTCCTATTGAGGTTGAAAGTGTTGGAGGAAAGAAATATTCTTTTGTGTGTGTTGATGACTTCTCTCATTTTAATTGGGTTCGTTTCTTACGTGAAAAATCTGATGCTTTTGAGTCTTTCAGAAATTTGCATAAGAAGGTGTGCAATTTGTACAGTGTCACTATTGCTAGAATAAGAACTGATCATGGAAAAGAATTTGAAAATTCATCGTTTTCAACCTTTTGTGAGAGGAAAGGTACTTCTCATGAGTTCTCCGCACCCAAAACTCCACAACAAAATGGGGTGGCGGAAAGGAAAAATCGAACATTACAAGAAATGACACGAGTCATGTTAAGTTCGAAAAATTTGACCAAACGTTTTTTGGCTGAGGCCTTAAACACTGCATGTCATATTACGAATCGTGTGTATTTAAGGGTAGGAAGTACTATGACTCCGTATGAGATACTCTTGGGTAAGAAACCTAACCTTAAATATTTTCATGTATTTGGATGTGTGTGTTATGTGCTAAATGATAGAGATGAACTTGCTAAATTTGATTCTAAAAGTGATAAAAGTCTGTTCCTAGGATATTCCACTAACAATCATGCTTATAGAATATTTAACCTTCGAACAAGGAATATCATGGAAACTGTAAATGTTGTCTTCGATGATTTAGCTGACCTTGCAGGAAAAACTGAAGAAGACTATGTCTCTGATCTAATTGAGACAAATAATACATCTGAGTCAGTCCCTCAAACTAAAGTTGAACCAAGTGTTACAACAAATGTTGTTGCAAGTGTTCCAACAGATACTGAGACACTGGCAGCAACACCTGTAAACACACATGTACAAACAGACTCAGAAACTGAATCTAATCATGAGAATGAACAAAACCAAGTACTTGATGATCATGTGATTGACCGTACCAGAGACATACCAAGCAGAATTTAGAAAAATCACCCAACCACTCAAGTAATAGGTGAAGTTACTGAAGGTGTATGAACACGAAGAAAGGAGAAGGTAAACTACCGTGACATGGTAAGAAATGCATACTTATCTTCAAACTACACTCTAGTAAGAACTTGTTGCTTTATCTCTAATTTTGAGCCTAAGAATGTTAATGAGGCTTTGAAAGATGAATTTTGGATTAATGCTATGCAAGATGAACTTGATCAATTTGCTAAAAATGATGTATGGTATTTAGTTCCTAGACCTGATAATGTGAATGTAATTGGTACTAAATGGATTTTCAAAAACAAAACTGATGAATCCGGGAACATTGTGCGTAATAAAGCTCGTTTGGTGGCTCAAGGGTATACACAGGTTGAGGGGGTTGACTTTGATGAAACCCTTGCTCCTGTAGCCCGGATTGAGTCCATTAGACTTCTTCTTGCTATAGCTTGTCATCTCGGTCTTACACTTCACCAAATGGATTTCAAAAGTGCTTTTCTAAATGGGATTTTAAATGAAGAAGCTTATGTTGAACAACCAAAAGGTTTTGAAGATCCCTATAAGCCAAACCATGTGTTTAAACTTAAAAAGGCTCTTTATGGTCTTAAACAAGCCCCTAGAGCTTGGTATGGAAGATTAACTGAGCATTTACTTCAAATGGGTTTTAAACGTGGTGAAGTGGACAAGACTCTTTTCATTCAAAGAACTAATCATAGCATTTTAATTGCTCAAATATATGTGGATGACATTGTGTTTGGTGCTTCTAGTCAAAGATTGTTGAATGAATTCGTTGATTATATGTCGTCTACATTTGAAATGAGTATGGTTGGTGAATTGAATTATTTTTTGGGCTTACAAATCAAACAATCGAAGGATGGGATTTTTATTTCTCAAAGCAAATATGCACGAAATTTGGTGAAGAAATTCAACTTAGATAGTGCATCTCATATGAAAACTCTCATGGGTTCGAGTCAAAAACTTAGTAGAGAAGATATTGCTGAAAGTGTTGATAACACTTTATATAGAAGCATGATAGGTAGTCTGTTGTATTTAACTGCTAGTCGTCCTGATATCATGTATAGTGTGTGTTTGTGTGCTCGTTATCAAGCCAATCCTAAGATCACTCATTTAAAAGCCTTGAAAAGAATTATTCGATATATTGGAGGCACCACTAATCTAGGAATTTGGTACACTAAAGATACAAACACTAATCTAGTTGGTTTTAGTGACTCTGACTAGGCTGGAGACGTTGGTGATAGAAAAGGTACAACAGGTGGTTGTTTCTACCTTGGTAATAATTTGGTGTCTTGATACAGTCGTAAACAAATTTGTGTTTCACTTTCGACTGCTGAATCTGAATATGTTGCTGTTGGGAGTTGTTGTTCCCAATTGCTTTGGATGAATCAAATGATTGAGGATTATGGTCTTCATAGTGATATCTTAACCATTTATTGTGATAATTCAAGTGCTATTGATATTTCAAAGAATCCTGTACAACACTCTCGCACAAAACACATAGACATACGATACCACTTTATTCGTGATTTGGTTTAGAAAAACATTATTCGCATAGAATACATTGTTACTGAAAATCAGTTAGCTAATATTTTCACCAAAGCTTTAGATTTTGAGAGATTTTCCACTCTAAGGAAGTCTCTTGGTTTGTGTGCGATCTAACACTGTTCGTGTAAGTGTTGCAGCCCACACAATAACACTTGTTGCAACACCTTTTACCTGTTTGTTTTTTTTTTCTATTTTTTCTTGCATTCACGCATTTAGTTAGATTTGCATCTGCACGACGAAATTAGTTTGACAAAGTTCTGGTAATGTACCCAAGAGTGTTCACTTGAGCTCATGTGAGTGGATGTTTCCAATCTACAAAATCATTAATTTATTTACCCTGGCGATGAGTTTATAAAAAATATTGATCATGTTTTGAGGCCTTTGAGGGAAACAACTACCTCCCCACTGAGTGCAGCTAATCCTTTTGACTAATTTTTACCTTATAAAAGTGTTTTAAGCGGCATGATCTTGTGAGAAAAAGCTACCTTTGGGTTTTTGTGTGAAAGCTACCCACTGGCTAAATCTGGCATGAATCTTGGAAAAATCATAAGAAAACTCGAAAAATCCTATATCTGGGTATGCGAATCACTATTCATTGAATTGACGTAAAGGTGTCTCTCAAGGTGTTACAACACTCGGTATAATGTCAACTAATATGAGTCCCCCAATTGTGTGTTTTTGATTTTTTTGTTTTGCTTCATATCTAGACATAATTAGGACATGCATTTTTTTTTGGTGAAAATTGATGAATAACAAAATTTCGGAATCCCTTGGATATTATGCGATCTTGATTTTTCTCTTCTTAATTGGTGCATCTTGTGGTAATTTAAGTTTTGTGGTGTTATATGGATTGTGATATACATGGATATATTTGAAATTATCTCATCACTACCTTATCTATATCTGCGGTTAAGTATTTCATATATTTTGGAGACTTGAAATTCAAAAATCATATTTGAAATTTTGGTTTTAATTTTCTTCCCGTTTTTTTTGGGAAATTGGGTAAATTGGGTCTCCATCTCTCTCCTCCAAACCGCCATGTGTGTAGAGTACTTAAAGTGATTGATCTGTTGCTTGTCACACTTCACATCACTTCTTTCTCTCTCTCTCTCTCTCACACTTTACGAAAATTTACTGTGCTTCTTCTTCTCCATTTTATCTCTGAAATTTTCTTTCTTCTTTGCATAATTCACTATCTTCTAATCCCCAATGAAGAGAATTTTTTCAGGCATTTCAGGGATGTTCAGTCCAACCGCTAGTCCGTCATCATTTTCGTCGTCTCAGCCTATTGCAGGTACGACTCCATCAACTCCTGCCAAATCCACCGGCGAATCAGCATCGATCAACCTCCCAGTACAATCTACGCCTCCACCTTCGATTACAGGAGTCGATGCAGGTGCTGCAACACCCCCTGCAGCACCCTCGATTCAAAATCTTGAAAACCCTGTTGCTTCTACGGAACAGAGTACTCCCGTTGGAGAAACCCCAAAATCTCCTACTACCTCTGTTCCAGTCGAAGAATCTCCTATTTTGACAGAAAATGATCCTACATCCACAGAAAATCCGCAAGAAACTCCACAAGAAAACCCACTCGAATATCTTGATGATATTTTGGATTCAAACACCGCCATAGTTCTTGGTGCTGAAACCCCAACTCCGATTGGTGTCTTTCCACCAGATGACACTGAAAATACCATCAATGTTGATGATCTCCCGGATATGGCCACTCACAAAACACCCCTAAACCCTCAAAATTCTCCGACTTCAAAAAAGAGGGGTTTTGCCTCGACTGCAGGTATGGGGTCACCATCGCAAGGAAATCCGAAAAGAGTTAAGAAACCTGTTAGATGGCCATCCAAGAAAGTGGGAGAACCGTCAATATTCCCGATATTCTCGTTGCAATCCGATTCCGATGAGGATATTTCCGGTATGTAATGGCCCGACGATCAAGAACTAGGAGCTCTGTCAAGAAACCCGTCAGATCGAAGCCTCCGCCAAGAAACCTCCCATCAGAAAACCTCCGGCCAAGAAAGCGGCTCCAACCCCTCCGCGCAAAAAGAAAGATACATCTGGGTGCAGTGCGGCGAGCGAGGAAAAGTGTCGACAAAGGTTACTTTGAAGGGGCTGAAATCTTGGAATCTTTAAAGACTAGTACATGGTCAAGTACAACACGGAGAGCTGGTAAAAGTGTTGCTACTTCAGTTCCAACAACTTCTGACTCAGAGCGGACCGAGTCAGATAACTCCAGTGATGAGGACTTTGATGCCCGGAAGGAGGATGATAAAGACGATGGCACCGACCCTGAGTTGGTGCCTGAGACGGAAATTGAAAAAGTTGCATCAAGTGTTCCTCCAAGTGTTACTACTCCTGTTACAACACCTGATTCAGCTGTGCACTCTGAAGCTGCTGCAACTCCTTCATCCGATACATCTGCTGAATCCACTGCTGCTTTGACTGAGGATTTTGAGATAAGTAAAGCCTACTCTTTTTCCTTTTACACTGAAGGTACTTTCAAACGTTTTAAATCCATGGATGATCGTAAGTTTATCTGTGAAAAGCGAATTGAGCACGATCTTTTTGAGAAAAATAATATTGTCCAGTTATTTCAAAAGAGAAATTTGTTGAGTACTGTGTCCACAACACTGCCGTTTGTTACAAATGTGGTCTTGAATTTTATGCTAATTTAGAGTCTATAGCCAAGAACCGGAGGTCCGCGAAGTATGGTAAGGTGTTTGTGCGAAACAAAGTTTATGACTTTTCTCCCCAAGTCATTAACACTTTTTATGGCACCCCTGGATTTGAAGAAGGTGCCTTAAAAGATGATTATAATGAGGTTGTTCGCACCATAACTGGGAACCGAGTTCAGAATTGGCCTGTTCATCCTTCGAAACTTCCCGCTTCTAGACTCACGTCCCTTTACTCGGTTCTACATAAACTTTTTTGTACAAAATTGTATCCCAACCTCTCACAAAGACGTCGGTTGCAAAAAGAACAAGCTGTGGTTCTGTTTAAAATTGGAACAGGGATCCCCTTGAATTTTGGTCAGTTGGTGTTTGATATGGTAATGGGGTTTGTTGAATCTTCCGTGTCACATGCTTTACCGTATCCTTCATTGATTTATCTCATGTTGAGTTCTCAAGGTCTCAACTTGATGAGTGGAGACTCCTTCTCACCGAACCGAATCAAGCTTACAATATCTCATAAGTTGTTTAAGGGGATAGGGTGAAGGACACCGCCTCTTTCACTTCCCCGGTGAAGATGAACATGAACCTATTCCTCCAGTGGCGTCTGAGGGTGTTCCACCGAGTGCTCCACCTTTTTCTCCCAACACTTCTAACATTCCTATGCCTGCTTTCGACTTTGCATCTGCTACTTCTATTGCTGAGACTTTTATGCAGGGACAATTGGCTTTTGCCGATCAGCAAATCACTCTGGCCAAACAACACATTCAGTACTTTGAAAACTTCAAAGCTCATCTACTTGGCTTGCTCTCACCTTCTCGACAAAAAGAGGGAGATGAGACTGGTACAAGTACTGAACTGAGCTTCAGTGGAGGGGGAGATGCTTCGCTTGGCGCAAAGGATGGAGCTGATATAGGAACGGATAAAGGAAATGAAGTAGCTGGGGATGATATGGACTTAAACTTTAATTTTGAAGATTATATAAATTCGATTAAATGCCTGCTGGTGTACTTAAACTTTTTGGCATATTTTAGCACTTTTGTTACTTAGAACTTATAATGGGATATTCTAATATTTTTTGATGTGCTAACATTTCATAATGTTTGTTGAACTACCTAATACTAGTTTTCTGCATTTTAAGTCTGTTGACTCTTGCTCTCATTCACTATCATTGTGTTTACACACTAACCATTCTATGCAGATTTGAGGTGTTCATGAAAGTGTTCTATCCTATGTAGGAACACTTTGTAGAGCAGGGCGATTTTTTATTAAGGGGGAGAAAAATTTGTTTTCACTGATATTCAACTAAGGGGGAGTTACTTACTTATTTTTATAAATCCTTTGTTTGAGTTTGATGTTTTGTCCAGAAAGGCAAAAAGGGGGAGAATGTTAATTCCGTGTTTTTACAGAAATTAATATTTTTCTTTATTTTCGAAAATTTCAAATTTAAGTATTTTGCCTTTCTTGGTTATATCTTGAATTAAATAAAGTAAGTTGATTTAGAAAAGGATTGGATTAAAACTGGATTCTTGAGTTGTTGATTGATATGAAAGATCGATTTTTAGGGATGTGTTTAAAAGATTTCTAGTCCTTATATGATTAGGAATCCTATTTCTTCTATGTTTCTTTCTTCTTTGTTTTATAGGGACTCAAACTCTTCAAAGGATGGCCTATATAAAGAGGACGTCTCCCACATAATTCAGTACGCAGAATTAAAACTGAGAGAGCATATATCTGAGAGAGATCAAATTCTGCAAGAGAGAAATAAAGTCTGATACGCTACACAGTTCAGAATGTTGAAGGAAGTGCTGCTGAAGTACTAGTTCAACACCTGAAGATCGAACATCTTTGTTTCTCTATTTTCGTCCATCTATTGTTTGTTTAGAAGTTCTGAATAGCTCATATTCTTTCTTTTGGACGAGTTATTTTACAAAGTATATATCTACTCATACAAAGGAGTTTTGATAGGTTTCGTACTAGTTGAGTCATTCGATGGAGTTCTGTAAACGATACTTCAACTAGTGAATATATTTCGCCATGCTGGCACGTTTACAAGTATTTTTATACTTGTAGACAAATTTTTATCTCTGTGTTTACTTTAATCCGCTGCGAGTTGGTACAAGTGTTACTGGCACTTGTAACAACACTTTATTCTGAGAAAGTTTGGGACCTTAAATTCTTTCAGAAAGACGTTATGAACTTTTGGATGCATCAAATATAATGCGGAAAAATGTCTTAATTGATCAAATATATCCGATATGTGATATTGGTGAGGAAATAATAATGCATCGTGTGGTGCTTTATGATTTCGCTCAAAAGACTTGGGCTATGTCTAATTTGCCTGGTATAGCATGACATAGTGAGGCTCAAGATATTGAAAGTTGGGCAAATATATTTTTTTAGTCCTCTAAGTAGACCATTTTGGAGTTGGAGATTTAGCACTCACTTATTTTTATTTTTGTATTTAGTTCTTTAAGTGAGTTTTTTTTCAAGTTTATTAGTCTTCGAACCTGCTACAACACGTAAAACTCACATGTTGGGTTTATGTGGAATTTAAAAAAAAATTATTTTTCATTCATTTTTGGCTGACATGGCATCATATGTGACCTTAGAATTGTAGGGAGTGGAAATAAAGAAAAATATAAGTATTTAAAAATCATATTTAAATATAAAAAATATATAGTCTCCACAACCCCCACCCCCAATCCCCAAAACATTCCAAAAAAAAAAATTGGTTATGGTCTAAAAAAATAATGAATTTTTTAAGTATCTTTAATTTTCAAAAAATATATTTTATTTATAATCAATTCAAATAACATCAATACAATATTACATTCAAACTTTAAACATTCAAATTTTAAATAAAATAAAAATATTTTAAACATAAAAATATACTTTAAAAAAAATATAGTTTCAAGCAATCCCCACCCCCACTATATTTTCAAAAAAAATAATGTATTCTTTTCGGGAAAAAAATAATTAATTTGGTTGTGATCGAAAAAAATTACCTAATTATTCTACTAATAAATTATTGTTTTTGAAACCAATTGAAGTTTCATTTGGTTATAACTATATTTTTAAATTATATTTTCCATTTTTTTGAAAGTACAAAATTATTAAAATTATAAATACTTTTGTGTTATTTATACTTTAAGTATGTATATATATATATATATATATAGGGACGGGATCCTGTGAGACCACCCTCCTAGGTTAATCCATAGGACCAAATCTACACCATCAAAATAGTAAATCAATGGCCAAGATATATTACAATATATACAACATTTCATAAGTAAGTATACAACAGAAGGGATAAAATAGGAATCCAAGAAATTAAATATAATGTAAAACTTCCTAAAAATTAGGGGCGTGATTTTGTATTGATCACGTCCCCATAATCAAGCGATTCACCTTTCCTTTCTCTCCCTTCCTATTCGAACCTGCAAATTATTCAAATATGACAACAAAATCGTGCAACAATTAATGAAAAGTATACAATTACACTAAACTAACTATACATTAAAACATTACTAAGTATACATAAACAATTAACTAAGTATACAATTACACTAAACTACATGTACATTAAAACTTTACTAAGTATACAGAAATATTTAACTAAGTATACAATTACATTGAATTAACTATACATTAAAATAATACTAAGTATACAAAAACATTTAACTAAGTATACAATTACACTGAATTACTTATATAACTAAGTATACAATTCCATTGAACTAAATATACAAATCCACAGAACTAAGTATACAAATTCACTAAACTACTTACTAAACTACTTATATAACTAAGAATACGATTCCACTGAACCAACTATACAAATCCATTGAACTAAATATACAATAAAACATGACTAAGTATACAAGTCCACCGAACTAAGTATACAATAAAATGACTTCACAAATATGGTGAAAAGAATTATCAATTTTGAAAAAAACGATTGAAGTTGATGATTTTTCTCCTAAAAATCGGGTAATCGAAAAGGTAGGATTATGTTTCCTTAAATATAGCTAATAACCGTCCAATTAACATAACTAATTAAATATAAAATTACAATTATACCCTTATATGCCTAAATTAACTAAAATAATCTACACCATCCAAAGTTTTAAATCAAGAGTTCATAAGTGTTCTTATGGACTAACCTAAAGGGATTTGTCTCATTTGAATCAATCCCTATATATATATATATATATATATATATATAAAACCTCCCAATGTGGGATGGGGGATTGAGGTCATATTCCCAACCTATTTATTGAAGTAATTTCAAGAATACAAGAGTTTAAGAAACTTACAACATGTATATATTCTACGTATTTCTATGTTTTCTAAACGAGGGAAGACCAAGTTGGTCGATTCGAGCTATCCTGCGGGCTAAAGACGACAGTTGATCTGCTGAGTAAACAGAGAAAGCCTATAATTTATAACATGTGTTAGCAAGGGAATCAACCACCCTATTCCCCTCCCAAAGTATATGATATATTCTAAAAGTTTTTCTAACAAAACTATTATTAATGTTTATGAGAGTATATCTAGAAAACCAGGGGCCATGGTCTTTTAAGAAATGATATTACACAAGATTAACGAATCTAACTCAATCCAAATGTTTTCAATATTCTGAAAAAAGCAATAAGAAAAAATACATATAGTATCACGCTTGTAGTCCAAAACGGTACCACCAATCCCACCAGCTCTAGTTTATCCTTTGTAGGCAGCATCAACATTAAGTTTAAGCCATGGTTGAGTTGGAGGAGTCCGTAAATAGGTAAATGATGAACTCGTGAAAGAAGTCGGAAATGTAAGCCCATGGTAGTTGCAATCTCCAAGAATTCCTTCTAGGTAGATGCTGACACAAGTTTGCTTTGGAATGCAACTGAAGATGATTATCTATGAGAAAATTGAGCATTATCATGTCTACAATGGTTTCTTTCTTTCCAAATGTTCCAAAGTACAAGACAAGGAAGAATCATAGAAATGTTAGAAATTGGAGAGCATATATTACAAATAATTCACACACACAAGAGAATGGAGGGGAAAATTTATATATTTTATTATCACTTTCTTCACTTCTTCAAATGACTCCATAATAAGGGTATTTATAGGTGATACCCAAGATGAACATACACTTAAGCATGCATCAATATTTAAATTTCATACATTCCCCTATCCTCATTCATGCACAAAACCAAAAGTCATATACATGAATTTCACCTATTCATGCATAGAATATACTAGAACTATTTTACTTCAATGTATCTAGCTAACAATTCAACACTCCCCCTTAAGCTTGATTCATTACTCCAAGAGAAAAACGCAACTTCTTGAAAACATCAAACTTCAAAGGCTTCGTGAAGATATCCGCAATTTGGTCTTGTGACTTCACAAACTCAAGCTTCACTTCTTTCTTGGATATGTGCTCACGAATCAAATGATACTTCGTATCAATTTGTTTGCTTCTGTCATGAAACACCGGGTTCTTCGCCAATGCAATAGCAGACTTATTATCCACATAAATCTCCGTCAGATCTTCTTGTGATAAACTAAGCTCCTTCAACAAACTTCTCAACCAAATAGCGTGACAAACACAAGAAGTCGCTGCAACATACTCCGCTTCACAAGTAGAAAGTGTCACAATCGGTACCGCTTAGAGTTCCAAGTGAATGCCGAACTTCCCATAAAGAAAACAAACCCGGTTGTACTTTTGCGACTATCAACATCACCAGCCCAATCACTAACACAATAGCCAACAAGCTTTAAATTGTGAGAGGATGTATAGAAAATTCCATGATCAACTGTACCTTTAATGTACCGAAGTATTCTTTTGGCAACTTTCAAATGTGATATAGTAGGAGCCTCCATGTGACGACTTACAAGTCCAACACCAAAAAGAATATCCAGTCTCGTACAAGTTAGATACCTCAAGCTTCCAACAAGACTTTTAAAGTATGTGGAATTAATTTTCTCACCATCTTCGTGGAAGTACATTTTCACTTCACATTCCACGGGGGTGCTCACTGACTTGCAATTCTCCATCTCAAACTTCTTGAGAATTTCTTTTGTATATCCTTCTTGAGATACAAAAATTCCATCATCTTGTTGCTTTACTTCAATCCCAAGATAATAAGATATTAAGCCAATGTCCGCCATCTCAAATTCCTTTGCCATAGCTCTCTTGAAATCACCAAACATCTTTGGATTATTTCTTGTAAAAATCAAATCATCCACATACAAACAAACAAGTAACATATCACCATTTTTGTTCATTTTTACATAGAGATCATGTTCATGTGGACATTTCGAAAAACCATTTTCTTGGAAATAGCAATCAATTCGGCCATTCCATGCACGAGGGGCTTGTTTCAACCCGTAAAGAGCCCTTTTCAATTTCAAGGCTTTATCTTCTTGACCATTCACCACATAGCCCGGAGGTTGATCAATGTATACCTCCTCTTCCAAAAACCCATTCCAGAAAGTAGACTTCACGTCTATCTGGTGAATTTTCCAATGATTTTGGGCTACAAGGGAAATGATCAACCGAATAGTTTCAAGGCGAGCAACGGGCGCAAATACCTCATCATAGTCAATGCCAGATTTCTGCTTGTACCCCTTTGCCACTAATCTAACTTTATATTTTTCTATCTCGCCTTTTGCATTTCTTTTTATTTTGTACACCCATTTCACACCAATGTGCTTTTACCTTTAGGTAGTGATGCTAGCTCCCACGTATCATTTTTCTCGATCGCTTTTATTTCTTCATTCATAGCATTTCTCCATTTTTCATCACGAGCAGCATTATCATAACTCATAGGCTCGAAATCCGTAAATAAACAAAATTGAGTAAAATCACTCAAATTTCTTACTTTTTTGGTGTCATCGTATATTTCACGTGACCTCTAAATTTCGAGGGACCTTCACTGAACTTGGATCATCAACTTGAGCACTTTGTGGTGGTGGCGTTGATGGTGGTGTAATAGGTTGAGTCGGGCCTTCTTCATCATCATCATCAAAGAATGGACTATATTGTTCATTTTTCTTTTGATCATTCCATTCCCAAACACCTTCTTCATCAAACTCGACATCTCAGCTTATCACAATTTTTCCACTGTTCGGATTGTACAACTTGTGGCCTTTGGAACTTTGATCATAGCTTACGAAGATATATTTTGCACTCTTATCATCAAGTTTGGCTCTTTTCTCATCAGGAACATGTGTGTAGGCTATGCTTCCAAAAACCCGCAAGTGTGAAACAATTGGTTTATAGCCATTCCAGGCTTCTTGAGGTGTTTTTCCATGCACACTTTTAGTGTAACATCTGTTCATCAAATAGATTTCACAAGAAACAGCTTCGGCCCAAAACTCCTTTGGCATATTTTTGCTTTTCAACATACTCCTCGCCATGTTAAGAATAGTCCAGTTCTTTCGCTCGGCTACTCCATTTTTTTGTGGTGAATATGGAGTTGTCATGAGATGATGAATACCATTTTTCTCATAGAAATGTTTGAACTCATTTGAAGTGAATTCACCACCTCTGTTGGACCGAAGAGATTTTATTTGGTAACCACTTTGTTTTTCTACCATCGCCTTGAACATTTTGAAGGTTTCAAACACCCCTAACTTTTTCTTCAAAAAGTACACCCAAGTTTTCCGAGAATAGTCATCAATAAAAAGCACGAAGTAATTGTTCTCACCAAGTGATGATGGCTTGATAGGTCCACAAACATCCGAGTGTATCAACTCCAGTGGATGTTGAGCTCTAGACATAGACTCCTTCGGAAAACTCTTTCTAGCTTGCTTCCCATAAAGACATCCTTCACAAAGTTGATTTGGATGATTTATGGAAGGCAATCCTTTCACCATTCTTTGTTTGCTCATCATTTTGAGGCCATCAAAGTTCAAGTGTCCAAGCCTCAAATGCCATAGCCAAGATGCATCATTGAAACAAGACTTTAAGCACATAGGGACGTCATTTTGAATGTTTAGCAAAAACATTCTATTCTTCGTCATAGGTACCATGGCCAGCAATCTCCCATTTTCATCTTTCATGGTCAAACTTTTATTTTTCAAGTGTATACCATATTTTTTGTCCAACAATTGTCCCAAACTCAATATGTTACTCTTCATGGCCGGAACATAAAAGACATTAGAAATAAATTGGTGGCTTCCATCTTTTGACCGAATCAAAATTGTCCCTTTCCATTTGACTTGAACTTTTGAAGAATCTCCAAATGTTATATCACCATCGATCGATTCATCTATTTCCACGAACAAATTTTCTTTCCACAAATGTGACTACTTGCACCGAGTCAAGATACCATTGATTCCCCTTCTCATCTTGATTATTTTTGCAAGCGGGGAAGCAAAGTGGGATCTACATATTCTTTATCATTGCTCTCCACAAGATTACTTATCTCCTCTACGTTACTTGATATTCCCAAGCATAATGACCAAAGCGATGACAATTATAACACTCAATTTCTGATTTGTCATACCTTGGTTGAATTGGCTTTATATCCTCCACCTCTCGGACCTCTACCTCATCCACTACTCTTCCTTGATTGAAGTTTTGGCTCGTGTCATTATTGTTTGAGGTGTATTTGTCACCTCGTCCACCTCTTCCATGACCTCGACCTCTACCTTGGCCTTGTCTATGAAATCCTCCATGTCCTCGACCTCTTTGGGGCGTGCCTTGGTTTGTCTCTTTCTCTTTCAAAGACAACTTTGCTTTCAAAGCATGTTCTACCGATTCTTGAATCGGTTTTTCAATCTTTCTTCATGAGCTTGCAAAGATCCAACAAGTTCATCAACGATCATGGTGTCCAAGTCTTTGGACTCTTCAATGGCAACAACAACATAATTAAATTTTGGATCCAAAGATCTCAAAATTTTGCCAACAATTCGATCATCCTTCATATCATCTCCGTATCTCTTCATTTGATTGGTAATAGCCAAAACTCTTGAAATGTAATCCGAAAGACTCTAATCCTTCATGTGCGAGATTCAAACTCACCTCTTAATGTTTCAAGACGGACCTTTTTTACTTTGTCAACTCCTTTAAAAGAGGGCTTGAAGAATTTCCCATGCTTGCTTGGGTAGTTGCCGCAGAAGAACTTTCTCGAACATCTTCTCATCCAAACTTTGATGGATGAGTGTGAGCGCTTTTGGTCTTTCTTTTCTTGGCGATTGCATCATCTCCTTCAAGACCTTTCTCCACAGGGTCCCATACTTCATAGGCTCCAAGCAAGACTTTCATTCTAATACACCAATTATCATAATTTTCTTTGGTGAGTGATGGAACTACAAATGGTGTCCCGTTTGACATTTTTCTTCAAGCTTTGGTCTCCAAACACAAGTGGATCTTGATACCAATTTGTTAGAAATTGGAGAGCATATATTACAAATAATTCACACACACAAGAGAATGGAGGGGAAAACTTATAATATTTTATTATCACTTTCTTCACTTCTTCAAATGACTCCATAACAAGGGTATTTATAGGGGATACCCAAGATGAACATACACTTAAGCATGCATCAATATTTAATTTTCATACATTCACCTATCCTCATTCATGCACAAAACCAAAAGTCACATACATGAATTTCACCTATTCATGCATAGAATATACTAGAACTATTTTACTTCAATGTATCTAGCTAATAATTCAACAAGAAATGTGTGTTGTGTGTGCAAAAAGAGTGATATTTTTCTAAGCGGATAAAAAAATATGTAAGTGCTCAATATGTGGAAGTGTACATCTCATTCATGATGCAAAATGGTTCTATACTTATACCCAGTTGAGCATTAGTAAGAAAAATATGAGAATAGTTTTAGTAGTATAAGAATGGGAATCAGGCGAGGGGAGAGGAGGACAATATACACATCTTGAAGTTAGAAAGACACCTCTATTTTTCGTAGTTTCTTATCTACACAAACTCTTTTTTGAATTAACCTCCATAAAAAGATAGAAGCAGAAGGTGGTATGAAACAATTCCAGAATTATTCAAATAGAGGTTGGGGCCCTGTAGGGTTTTGTATCAACCTTAGCTACAGAAATAGGAATATGACAGAGTTTGTTAGACCACTTAAGGCCAACAATGATGTGAAGTCTCTCAAAATTTCAAGTACCATTAGACCCAAAAAAAAATCAATATCAATGTCTCCTAAACCAACTTTATCACAAAGGAATAACATTAGGAGATTATGAAACCACACATCAAGCAAAAAGCTAATATAAACATTCCCAATATCTCATATGATATTAATCTTCATTAATGATCTAGTACTACAGATCCTTCTCCACCCAGACTATCAACATGGTAAATAGGGGCAATGTTGATTGGCATGCCACCAGCATATTTGGGATTTATTAAGTGAGCCCAAATAGAGGATTTCTCCCGAGGTCTCCACAACATCTTCATGGAGAAAGCTATAATTAAATGATGAACATATTTCAACCCTAAACCCAATTCTAAATAGGAGAACAAACTGTAGACCAAGCAAGCCAATGAATTCTTTTATTGTTATCATTACTACCTAGAAACATCTAGCAAAAATCTGTTCAAATTAATGCCTACACTGATTTAGGGGCTTAAGCACTGGATAAGATGCAAAAGCATGGATCTTAAAGTTCTCTTTATGAATATGAGTGTGCCACCATACTGAAATAAACCTCCAAGTCCAATCTTGGATTTTAGCTTGCATGTATTTTTCTTAATAATAAGTGGGTTGATTTTTTCTGTAAATTTAGTATAACTCATTTAGCTATAGTGAAATTTGATCATGCTCTCTTACCTTTAAATTCTTTCATTTATATTAATAGAGCTCCCACAACCTTTAGATACCTTAAGTTATGGGCCTAACACTCTAGTTTTGAGAATACTATGCTAAGGTTTGGAAACACCACACTAGGTTTTGGGGTCTTTTTGTAGGTCCTAAATGATGTGATGTAAGGTTTAGAAGGGGGGTTGAATAAACATTACCAAATTTTTGATTTTAGTCCTTTTAAGATTGTCAACAGAATTGACTCAGATCAGCTGTGTCCTAGAGGGAACAACTAAGTTTTCTATTCAGCTAAGTTACCCACTCAACAGACTCGATATAGTTGTTGATAGTATAACTCGGTTGCTTAAGCTAACTTAACTTAGTTGATTTGGTTTTATAACAACGGAAGACTTAACTCCCTTTGATTGAATTAAAGCTTGTTTTTAACACTTGTATGCTATTAGTTGGATAACATATTTAACTAACATCATATATCGAAAATAAATGCAGAAATGTAAGTGCTGAAAATAAATTGACACAAGTATTTTTATAGTGGTTCGAGGATGCGGTAATTCCTCTAATCCACTCTTCTCCAACTCTTGGAGAAATCCACTAAATAACAGATCGGGTTACAAAGTAGTTAACAATCTGGAGACAGCCTTGTTCACACAAATAGCTTCTCTTGCGACTCAGCTTCTTCACGAGGCAGCTGTCTTGCTACTTCAGCTCACTTTCAAGTTCTTGGATTTGTTCACACAGCCCTCCAACAAACTTGAATCTGGTTCAACCTTGAACCTTCTACAATCCTTCAACTTGGAAAGTAGTCCCTTTTTTGTTCTTCAAATGTTTCCTCTTCAACTGGTTGAAGTTGTCTCTCCTTCCCAACTTGTGTTGGATCGAGTTTCTTCGAGTTATAGGCTTGGGGAATGCTTTAAGCTTTAAGAATATTTGCAGGTTAATTACTTGCTCAATGAATGCTTGTTTGTGCTAGGTTCAGGTCACATTTTGTCAATTGCTTCATCAGCCTTTTATAGTGCACATTTGAAATTTGCCCAATGAAGATATAGGCTAGTTTCAAATGTCACTTTATGTTCGTTGGCTTATCTTTTCTTGGTCTGCAACACTTGTGATGTTGACCTTTTCTCGTATTAATTGGCTATGCAGCTTTATAGGTTCTAACACAATATTTAGTGTTTCCCATTGGCTCATTCCTTTTGCATATTCCTTGGCTAACCACTTTAAGACCTAACAACTTGGACATATTACTATACCGAGTAATATTCATGGCTTTATTCCAACGGATCTAAGTCAGTTGTCTTGACTTGACTGTTGCCTTTATCCCTTGTGACTTTAGTCTTCTCCAATCATAAGATTGACTCAACTATCACTTCACCTGATATACTTGGCTTCTTAAGTTGACTTTGACTAATATTTCACACACGATTTGTTCATCATTGACTCTCCTTGATCGAGTTATTGACTTCCTTCATGGCCATACTCAACTGACGTACAACAGGGTCTTCACTCTTGTCTGCAGTTGACTTCTTTCATTCTTGACTTGGCTGACTTCACTCAGCTCTTCCAGTCATATCTATTACAATACAGAATTACAAGGAAAATGGAGTGCCAACTTTATAGTTTAAGTTTTACATGGTATCATCAAAATCTAACAAATAAGTTTCCTAACAATTTCCCCATTTTTGATTATGCCCAAACTTAAAACAAACAAAATAAGTAAACAACAAATACAAGCAGTGCAGTAACAAAGAATGTATGCTTTTGAATAATCATTTTATTGATCATAGCATTCTTGTCCTTTACAAAGTCAAGTTTACAAGTAATGTGAGCTATACATAATTACAACTTTTCAACGTGTATCTAAGCTAAGTTATAAGAAGAATAAAAATTACAAGGAAATATTTCAAAGCTATTACAAGAAAACTTACAGCTATGTATTTACAAAAGAGTAAAATATATGAAGGGGTTCACAAAGACACTTCAACGCCTTTTGTCTTCTTTTCTTCTCTCTTCATCATCGACTCTCTTCCTATCATCTTCCTTTTCTCCTTTTCTTTCCTCTTCATCTCTCTTCTTCTTCTCATAAACTAGCCTAGCAGCAGGGTCATCCCTTCACTGCCTCTCCTCCCATTCGCGAGTAGTTCTTTCGTTTTAGACTTCTTGCCTTCTAATTGCTTCAAAGATTCTTGCGTCAACCTCATGGTTAGCAAGGTGATCGAACTAGCCCAATATATGAGACCCTCCTTTTTTGGATTCACATACTTAACATCCTTTGGTCTTGGCGCGGTTGAGAACCTCTCCCACCGCCACCATGTCTTCCCCTTCCTAACCCAACTCCTCTTTCCTCCGGGAGTGTCCTCAGTACGGGGTCTTTGACTTTCCAAAGTAGTGATTGCCGGAAGTTGGTTTGCTTATCAACCGATTTACATAATTCCAAATTTCTCCCAATACAAATCCCGGATTGTGGCGAGTCATATTTTTGAAAATAACCTTCGCTTCTGTAGTTTGAATTCCTCTCTGAGAGATCCGGCTCGTGATCCAAGATCGTGCATGGCAATATCCCTAGGGGTTTAATTACAACATAGTCCTTTTCGACTAGAGGACCACCATCCTGTTTTCTAATCTCTTAAACACACACAGATTCCTTTTCAGCTACCTTCTCGAATTCAGTTTCAATGGCCTTCCTTGAATCTTTCATGGCCATCTCAAACTTCTTTTTCAAATGCAGAAATACTCACTTGGTAGCTTGCTAAGAATGAAAGTTGTGACATCACCTTGTTGTGGGGTTTCAGCATACATGAGTTTCAAAGGAATCAAACTTCCTTCCCCCTTAGCTGTGCCACATTTCTTCGCCTCCTTGTCACTCCGCTTCTCCTCCTTGAATCCCTTTAGGGCCTCATCTTCCCCTGTTTTGGCATCATCACCAAATGGAAGGGTTTGCCCAGGAATAAACCACTAAGAAGGAAATCAAGTTGGTTGATCATTGAATTTTGCTTGATATCCGCTTTGGAGTGGGCTCACGAAGTCGGACCGCGTGTTTCGACTCAATCTTGTCACCAATTTCATCTCTCCATTAGAATCAATTTCTAATTCATGTTTGTCTTCTAGCCGCGTGATTTTGGCCTGGTGGCGCAGCTTACGCAACTCCAAATCCGACTTGTGTGCGGTTTTCATTCTGACCATGCATTCTTTCATTCTCTGTTGATACATTAATGTATCCGCACTCCATAAGAACATCTTAGCAAATAAAGCCTTGAAGTAGCGGACATGCTCTGAGCGCATGGCAGTCTTGTGCAGCCCATTCCCTTATTTGAACAATAATCCCTCTCAAATCAACAGTGAGGGTTGCATCCCGATTTTCCAAGCATAGATCAAGAGATGCTTGGTGGCGTTCCATCTTCTCAATCTCTTCACAGATAGTCTTGAAGGCATTATGGAACTCAGTTGTCGAAGCCGACTCTACTGCTAGCCACTCGGCATCGAATTCAAAGTCCATTGGCATAATTGAATCAGGAATAATGGGCTCTTCCGCATGGTATACTTCTCTTGTTCTCTCAGCGCACTCGGCCCCATGTCCGATTCAAATAGATGAAGGGAAACATGTCTCAAAAATGACATCTCGAACAAACGGAATTTCGAGTGTCCATGTTGGGGATCCTTCCTTTGTTCTCTATGCCTCGATTTGCGCGGCGTCATCGATATCGACAAATATCATAGTTGTGGGAGCCTGCGAGAGAGCTTTTGGGTTGGAGTCGTTACTGCTATAGTTGTGGTAGCTTTGCAATGACTCTACTTATTTCACGAGTTGAGCGATCTGCTGAGTGATCCGCCAAATTGTCTCAACATCCTCTTGGTCTCGGTGAGTTTTTTCCTTTTGAGTTACCATATTCTCGCCTGTCTCATCGGCGTCATCGAGTTTGATGTGGCCTGGGAGATTGCTCATCATCAAAATTCAATCTCATGGTAGTTGTCTTATCAATGACATATCTCTGATATTTAAGAACATCCTCAGCCTTGTCCATCGAAGAATCTTTAGGATGGGTGGACTTGGCTTCATCCTCGGATCCCAGAAATGATGTATCGATGTTTCCTTGGGAATCGTGAAGGGCATTGATCTCCTCTTCTGCAGCAGCTCCTTCGACTTGAGGAATGTTCGGTTGTCCTTGTTCCTTACCTGGTAAGTCTCAACCTCCCCAGGCTTTCTTTACCCCCAACAGCCTCAACCGTTGTGGGGCCTTCGACAATCCCTTCGACAGACGCAACTATCTTAGGGTCTTCTACAGTGGCATCCTTTGGAGTCTCAACTCCAAGGATTGCACTTTCATGGCCCAAAGTCTCAACTCTCGGGGCCTCTCCATCCTTTGCCTTAGCTCTAACAGCAGCTTCATTGACCTGCACATTCGAGGAAATCTCAGCTGAGACTGACTCAACCGTCCGAGCATCGTTAATTTCACTATGCTTCTCTATGGATTGCACTCCTTCACCTCCAAACTTCAATGTTTTGTCTCCCACATCATCCTCCGACCCGGCTGTGGTGGAGAGAGTTTCTCCCTCGGCTGGCCCACCAGCTGAGTGAACAATGTTCGGGTTACTCAGCTCCTAAGACACGACTGTAGTTCCCTTTGAGTAGTTAGTCGTATGGGCAGGTGTCTCAACACCTTCTTCAGGGTTAGGCTTGGCTTGGGTGCCCAAATTCTCAGCTTCATCGTTAATTTCCTTAGAGCCATCTTCAGACTGTACGGGGGACGTGGTCACTGCAATAACATAAGCAATCTTTTGCGCCACTCCTAATGATTTAGTCCGAGGAGAGACTTTGGAGGACTCTCAGGGACCTTCTTGAAGGCTCTGCTCGTGAATGGCTCGCGATTCTCTAACGGCTCATAGTGAACTTTCGGCCTTTTTTGTCGTGAGATGGGTCCATCTCCTCATCGTTGCTGTCAGTGGACTCCATGAGATGTTCATTGGTCTCTGTGTGCAAACATATCTAAGATTTCTCCAAGGCTTTAGCTTTCTCCTGTCCCTTCTCCTTCTCATCCTCCTTGATGGCCCGGAGAGCATCCATGAAAATGTCTTCATCCAGAGCTTGATGGATGGTCACACCTCCAAGGAAACTTAGAAGCTCCTCCTCTTCATCAATAAACTCAGGGTGAGTGAACTGCAAACTGGAGTAATCGAGCTTCCAGTTCCTCCAATTCCTTAGCCTCATCTGGATTTTCGGAAAGATTGGAGAGTACATAATAAGATCACTATCATCATCTTCCTCTCTGGCCTCTGGAATGGTTGTTAATGGAGATTGCTCATCCTCAGACTCAACTGCATCGGTCTGAGGGGGTCCGACCACCTTTTCTTCAATAGTCTTGGCTGTCTCAGCTCATTCTTTCTCCACAGCTATCTCTCGCACAGCTGGTTCTTCAATACTCTGCTGATCAGCATCAACAGTCTTCTTGGGCTCATCAATTTTTCTCGAGATCGCTCCTACGAGCATCAAGCCTCAATGGTCTCCTTCTGAAAGTCTTAGGACTACTTTTCTTCTAAATCCCAGACTTCCCCGCAATCGTCTTCTCTTGGTGGCGACCAATGGAATTTCTGGTTCCACCCTTCAGCTCTTCCCCGGGAAAGGCCTGTGTTTCAATAGAATCTTTCTTCAAAGCTCCTCGCCGAGACTTGGCAATCCGCTTCTTCTTCACGACTGAGAAGAAATTTGGGGTTCCTCCTCGCCCTTTGGCTCGGTTGGGGCGGGGGCATCGGCCGCTCAGCCCAGTGCTTTGGGTTTGGCTCTTTGGGAAGGTGCCTTCTTGGACTTAACTTCGGAGCAAGGGCAGCAATATACTCACGAATTGTATTAGCAGTCCCTCAAAAAGTATTAGTAGTTCCTCCAAAAGTATTAGTAGTTCCTTGGAGAATATTTCAAGCTTTCCCGAGAATATAATTAAATTTTTCTCCGAAATGTATTAACAATCCTTCTAAAAAGTATTAGCCCCCTTCTAAAATGTATTAGCAAATTGTTACAAATGTATTAGTAGTTCCTGAAGAGTTTTTTAGTATTTCTCATGAATATACTCCCCAAATGTATTAGCGAGTTCCTAAAAAAGTATTAATAGTTCCTCAAAAAGTATTAGTAGTTCCCTGGAGAGTATTTTACTAGTTTCCCGAATATAACTAAAGTTTTCTCCCGAAATCTATTAGTCAGTCCTCGAAAAAGTATTAGTAGTTTCTCAAAAAAGTATTAATAATTTCCTAGAGTATTTTAGTAGTGCTCTTGAAAAGTATTAGTTTTTCTTATAAAATGTATTAGTATTTCTCCATAAAAGTATTAGCCGATACTAATACTTGTATCATTTAGTGTTTAAATTTCAAATACACCCGCATCTTGCAATATTCATTCTTCATATTACCTGGAAAAAAAAATGAGCAAATCTAAAACCATGGATTTCTTTGCTTCTTTTTTTTGCCTTCTACTCTCTATGCTCTCTTTATCGCTTTTCTCCTATAACTACCTTCAAATGCCCTTCTCTTTCTCGCAAATTTCATTTACATTTATTGATTATATTATTGTTGTTGTATTTACGGTGGAGAAATGCAACCTAAGATAGGTGTGCTGTGGCGAGCTAGGAAACAACCTCCCCACACCGTTGTCGAATCCAAAAATACTCCCTGAATCCAAAAATACTCAATCAATCTAAGGCACCGATCTCCAAATCTAAATCATGGTTCCAAATGATCTCATTCCTAAAATCTCCACCAACCAAACTCTAGTACCGACCAATGGGTCCAAACAAATGTCGTATCGTTTTACCCCAAATGGAAGATCTTACCTACTCGTCGGTAATGAAATTCTCAACAACTTTAGAACACAACCTAGTTCAAACTCATCCCGGCCATGCGCAAAATCGAAGCTCGCAAGAAATTCGGTCTCAACAAAGTCAAAGTTGGAACTCCCATTAGCTATGGATTGTTTGGAGTCTTCTTATCCACCTTCTATGTATTAGTTTCTTTTTTTTTTTGGTCGGGTTGGGTGCGGATCGATCTCGTCGGTTGTTGGAGCTCCATCCCGACAAATTCAATCTGTGCCCATCCCGACAGAGACTAGCCCTTAAAATTTAGTTGTTGATTTTCTTGTGTAGTTATTGTTATTTAGTGATAACCACATGTGGACTTAAGTAATTGACTTGAGCGAGAAAAATCTTAGCATATAAAAAAGTACAATCCCTAATCAAATTCTGTATTGTTTTGTTTTGAGATCTTTAGGATCTTACTTCAGTATATATATCTTGAGAACTTTAGAAAGAAGAAATTGCACTATGCTGAATATTATATATTGAATAAATATCTGGTCTTCTTTACAATCACAGACCTAGTGCACTTATAGCAATAGGAATATTCTAGACATAACACGTGTCCCAATATGAGAGGTCTTAGGTAGCATCTTATCATAAATAACATCCTAATATTACTCTAGATAATGTGATGGGTTTTGGTGTGCAAATGAGGGGATTCAGATCTCCTGTTTTCCTTCACTGTTCCACTCCATATTTCACTGTATCAGATGAAGAACACGTGTATAAGATGATGCCATAGTTATATATGTGTTTTTAATCTAACTAGTAAGAAACACGTGCGTCGCACGTGATACACATGACTTTACTAAAATAATTATATTATTTAATAATTTTACTGATTAATATTAAAATATTAAGAAGTGATTAGAAAGAAAAAATAAATAATTAAATTTAAATATTATACAATATTTAATATATATTTTGCTTTACTTTAATTATAGATCGACGTGAATTGTTAAATAATCATTTTAAAGAACTCAGACCCACAATTTTTTTACAATCGGTATAACAACGAAATAAGTTTTATATTAGCTTACAATCACATTCATCGGTCTTTTATTTCATTTATATGGCTAGAAAAGTATTTTCTCTTACATGATTTTCGAATTCTTTTACCATTGAATGCATTTTATAGAATCAGACAAATAATTTAGCTTATAAATCATAAGCTAATGATTAATAAATCACATGCAAGTTATCGCACTAATAAAAATTAATTAACTAAATTTTATACCCAAATCCATCATAATATCATCATTTTATTTGTTATTGTTATTCAAATAAAATAAAATAAAATGAAGGTTAATCAAACTCTTATACTTCATGTGCTTACTTCTTTTATTCTATCTCGATTCTTGATTAAAGAAATGTAAAAAAAATATAATATAATATATATGAGAAAAATATATATTATTTGAATTCTAGTAACAAAGTAAAAATTTTATCATTAACACTTAAACTTAATCTTCCTCCTATTTCGAAAATGTCTTAAAATAATAAACCTTAACCAAATATAAAACAATTAATCCATTATTTTCATTGAGAGTTAATTATTAATAAAACTATGAAAAAGTGATAAGTAGAAATATGAGTTTTGAAAATCTATTCAATTGCAAACAAAATATTTTCACTTAATAAATAATAAAACTAAAGACAAGTCTTATGAAAGAAAATATAAGAACAATTTTCATGTGTCAATCATCAATAATTAAATATAAAACTAATTAACTTTTATGTTTGAATTTCTTTTTACAAATACTTAAATTTTTAAAAGTTATATAATAAAATAAAAATTAATATAGTTTTTAAATTGCATAGATTTTAGAAAAATGCGTTATTGTATTAGAGTTTGTACTTTGCAATTGAATTTGACTATTTTGATTATATTAAAATTTACTTAGTTGTAAAATTTGTGAGTCGTATATTTATGAAAATTGCAATTATTCTTAATATCAAAACTAATCTATATTTGTTTGATGGGGATGTAAGTTTAAAATTGACCTCATTTAATCTCGTTTATAAAATCATATTATTTATTATAAAATATAATTATCAATCCAATTTTTAGTGTTAAAACCCTTTAACTATTCCCCTTCCGCTATCCTTATACCAAGAAGAATTCATATTACTTGACACTAAACATGATCACTTCACCCCAATTTATTATTATATATAGTTTAACCAACAAATTTGATACATAAATAGTATTTTGAATATTATATTGGTACCTAAATTAACATGTAATTTAATAAATATTAATTTTTTGACATAAATATCAAACTATTTCATATTAAATGAGTTTAGTTTATTTATTTATTTATTACAATTTCATATACACACAAATGATTTTCATTTCTTATTCTTGTTTCAACTTTTTAATAATATTCGACTTGCTATAAAAATTAGAATAATTTGTACCAATTTTATAATAATTATTTTGTGCTTGAATCTTTATAAGTCCTAAAGGTATGCGTTTAAAATGAACTGAGATTTTAACGAAAATGTCTACACATATAAGCCATTTAATTATTCTTTAGAATTTCCAATGTTTAGAAAATCGCTAAAGGTGGCCCATCGCCTAAAAATAGTATTGTTTTTTCCTTTTTTTTTATTTTTACCATTTATGGCGTTTTTTCCGCCTAGGCCGATTTACTCGGCTGCCTATGCGGAGCCTAGCCCAATTTTAGGGTCAACAATTTTTTTTGGGCGATTTAGCAAAATCCCGATTTTCGCAACATCGAATTCTATCTATGACCCACATTTAACTATTTACTTTTATTTCTCTTACATGATTTTCGAATTCTTTTAGCATTGGATGTATTTTATAGAATCGGACAAATAATTTAGCTTATAAATCATAAGCTAATGATTAATAAATCACATGCAAGTTATCACACTAATAAAAATTAATTAACTAAATTTTATACACAAATCCATCATAATATCATCATTTTATTTGTTATTGTTATTCAAATAAAATAAAATAAAATGAAGGTTAATCAAACTCTTATACTTCATGTGTTTACTTTTTTATTCTATCTCGCTTCTTCATTAAAGAAATGTAAAAAAATATAATATAATATAAATGAGAAAAATCATATATTATTTGAATTCTAGTAACAAAGTCAAAATTTTATCATTAACACTTAAACTTAATCTTTCTCCTATTTCCATTAATCTTAAAAATAATAAACCTTAACCTAATATAAAACAATTAATCCATTATTTTCATTGAGAGTCGGGTATTAATAAAACTATGAAAAAGTGATAAGTAGAAATATGAGTTTTGAAACTCTATTCAATTGCACGGAAAATATTTTCACTTAATAAATAATAAAACTAAAAGATTGGTCTTATGAAAGAAAATATAAGAACAATTTTCATGTGTCAATCATCAATAATTAAATATAAAACTAATTAACTTTTATGTTTGAATTTCTTTTTGCAAATACTTAAATTTTTAAAAGTTATATAATAAAATAAAAATTAATATAGTTTTTACATTGCATAGATTTTAGAAAAATGCGTTATTGTATTAGAGTTTGTACTTTGCAATTGAATTTGACTATTTTGATTATATTAAAATTTACTTAGTTGTAAAATTTGTGAGTCGATATTTATGAAAATTGCAATTATTCTTAATATATCGGAACTAATCTATATTTGTTTGATGGGACTCGTAAGTTTAAAATTGACCTCATTTAATCTCGTTTACAAAATCATATTATTTATTGTAAAATGTAATTATCAATCCAATTGTTAGTGTTAAAAACCCCCTTAACTATTCCCTTCCGCCTTATATACCAAGAAGAATTCATATTACTTAACACTAAACATGATGACTTCACTCCAATTTATTATTATATATAGTTTAACACAACAAATTTGATACATAAATAGTAGTTTGAATATTATATTGGTACCTAAATTAACATGTAATTTAATAAATATTAATTTTTGACATAAATATCAAACTATTTCATAATAAATGAGTTTAGTTTATTTAATTATTATTACAATTTCATATACACACAAAGGATTTTCATTTCTTATTCTTGTTTCAACTTTTAATAATATTTGACTCTATAAAAATTAGAATAATTTGTACCCAATTTTATAATAATTATATTTGTGCTTGAATCTTTATAAGTCCTAAAGTTGTGCTTTTAAAATGAACTGAGATTTTAACGAAAATGTCTGCACATATAAGCCATTTAATTATTCTTTTGAATTTCCAATGTTGCGAGAATCGCTGGCGGTGGCCCATCGCCTAAAAATAATATTGTTTTTCTCCTTTTTTTTATTTTACCATTCTTGATGCGATTTTTTCCGCCTAGGCCCGGGATCTGTCGCCATGCGCCTAGCCCAATTTTAGGGTCAACAATTTTTTTGGCGATTTAGCAAAATCCCGATTTTCGCAACATCGAGTATTCCATCTACACCCACATTTAAGTATTTACTTTTTATTTCTCTTACATGATTTTTGAATTCTTTTAGCATTGATGCATTTTATAGAATCGTACAAATAATTTAGCTTATAAATCATAAGCTAATGATTAATAAATCACATGCAAGTTATCGCACTAATAATAATTAAATAACTAAATTTTATACCCAAATCCATCATAATATCATCATTTTATTTGTTATTGTTATTCAAATAAAATAAAATAAAATGAAGGTTAATCAAACTCTTATACTTCATGTGTTTACTTCTTTTATTCTAACTCAGTTCTTCGATTAAAGAAATGTAAAAAAATATAATATAATATATATGAGAAAAATCATATATTATTTGAATTCTAGTAACAAAGTCAAAATTTTATCATTAACACTTAAACTTAATCTTTCTCCTATTTCCGAAATGTCTTAAAATAATAAACCTTAACCTAATATAAAACAATTAATCCATTATTTTCATTGAGAGCCGCATTAATAAAACTATGAAAAAGTGATAAGTAGAAATATGAGTTTTGAAACTCTATTCAATTGCGACACAAAATATTTTCACTTAATAAATAATAAAACTAAAAGACACTTATGAAAGAAAATATAAGAACAATTTTCATGTGTCAATCATCAATAATTAAATATAGAACTAATTAACTTTTATGTTTGAATTTCTTTTTGCAAATACTTAAATTTTTAAAAGTTATATAATAAAATAAAAATTAATATAGTTTTTTACATTGCATAGATTTTAGAAAAATGCGTTATTGTATTAGAGTTTGTACTTTGCAATTGAATTTGACTATTTTGATTATATTAAAATTTACTTAGTTGTAAAATTTGTGAGTCGTATATTTATGAAAATTGCAATTATTCTTAATATCTTGGAAACTAATCTATATTTGTTTGATGAGACTGTAAGTTTAAAATTGACCTCATTTAATCTCGTTTACAAAATCATATTATTTATTGTAAAATATAATTATCAATCCAATTGTTAGTGTTAAAAACCCCCTTAACTATTCCCTTCTGCCTCCTTATACCAAGAAGAATTCATATTACTTAACACTAAACATGATCACTTCACTCCAATTTATTATTATATATAGTTTAACACAACAAATTTGATACATAAATAGTAGTTTGAATATTATATTGGTACCTAAATTAACATGTAATTTAATAAATATTAATTTTTGACATAAATATCAAACTATTTCATAATAAATGAGTTTAGTTTATTTAATTATTATTACAATTTCATATACACACAGTGATTTTCATTTCTTATTCTTGTTTCAACTTTTTAATAATATTTGACTCTATAAAAATTAGAATAATTTGTACCCAATTTTATAATAATTATATTTGTGCTTGAATCTTTATAAGTCCTAAAGTTGTGCTTTTAAATGAATCGAGATTTTAACGAAAATGTCTACACATATAAGCCATTTAATTATTCTTTTGAATTTCCAATGTTGCAGAAATCGCAAAGCGGTGGCTCATCGCCTAAAAATAATATTGTTTTTCTCCTTTTTTTATTTTTACCATTCTTGGCGATTTTTCCGCTAGGCCCGATTTCGCCGCCTATGGAGCCTAGCCCAATTTTAGGCTGAACAATTTTTTGGGCGATTTAGCAAAATCCCCGATTTTCGTAACATCGAGTATTCCCATCTATGACCCACATTTAAGTATTTACTTTTATTTCTCTTACATGATTTTCAATTCTTTTAGCATTGGATGCATTTTATAGAATCGTATTAAATAATTTAGCTTATAAATCATAAGCTAATGATTAATAAATCACATGCAAGTTATCGCACTAATAATAATTAATTAACTAAATTTTATACCCAAATCCATCATAATATCATCATTTTATTTGTTATTGTTATTCAAATAAAATAAAATAAAATGAAGGTTAATCAACTATTTTCATTGAGAGTCCGTGAAGCCCCGATTTTTCCGAGCTTATAATTGATCCTTATTGTTGCTTATACTTTGATCGACTATTTACCGCTTCATTTTGACGCAAGTATTGATAATATATACATTTTGTACTTTATTTCATTTTATTTAAATACTTGTGATCATGATCATCATTAATTCCATTCTCAATTATGATCACTTGATTGATCACTATTACTATTTTGTATTTATTAGTCACCTTAGAATTTTAAGAGACTATTTATTTAGACTTTTACCTTTATAGAATTAATATTTTGATTTAGATTAAGGATCTTGAGACTTACAAGTTGATCAAGGAAATCACTAAATATTTTGGAGATTGATATATTTCATCTATTATCATCAAATTTGGGACAAAAAAAATATATGGAATTACCATAAAGCTCCCAAGAGGGGGATATCATGATGACATTTTGGAGTAAAAATATCATCCAACTCTTGTACACCTACACCTTATATTAGTCATTGGCCTTGTATAATTATACCATTAATTCAAACATTATACACATCATCTCTTACATTAATTTCTTATTATTAATTTTGCTAACACGTTGGAAGTCTTCCAACATTTCTTCCTCATTTCTACCTTTGACCAAATTCTTTTGTCCTACGCAAAGCAGACAATTTCAAGTACACAAAATCGCTAAAAATTCATGGTGGGACGGCCATAATGGCAAATTTACACAAAAATTCATTTTTCATCCAACACATTTTAATTCTCAAACCTTTTTCTCCTCCTTCTCTAATCTCTCTCTCTAAAAATCCTTCACATCTTCAAATCTTCAAACAAAAAAATTCTTCATATCTTCAAGTACCACTTCTTCACATCTTCAAAAATTCAAACACAAGTTCTTCACATCTTCAAGCCTACCTTCAAACCTTCAAGAACATCTTCTTCCTAACATCAAACATACTTCTTTCTTCAAACATCTAAACCAAAACAAACAATCTTTACCACTTAAACACTAAAAAATTCGAACACCCCTATCTCAAGGTAAGAAATTCTACCTCAATTCAACTTAAATTTTACTACCTCACCTTCTCTTTTTAATATAAGCTTGAATTTTGGATTTTGAGGTACTTAGAAGACCACTTGGAGACATGCATGCATGGTGGTGAAACTTGAAGACTTGAAAGAAGAACTAGTAGAGAAATTTGGGACTACAAGGCAAAGTTAACCGACACTAGAACCCTTCTCTTTCCTCTTCCTTCTATTTTTTCAAATTTTAACACCCTCTTTTTCATTTTTGAGAAATGTGGGGCTGACCTTAGGTGATTTTGGAGTTGAACCAAAAATCTCCAAATTTGAAGCTCCAACTAGTTTCAAATCACCTACTACACAAGGTAAAGTGTAGTCTTTCCAATTTCCTTATCTCCTTTTTCTTCTCTAATTTTTCTCTCATTTTTCTAACTCTAAATTTTGATATTTTCTTGACTTAGGCTGACCTAAGAAGCCCCATCCAAAAATTGTGAAATTATCCTTTTATTTCACACTTCAAAATTAAGGTGGGTGGAAAATTATTTTTTTCCAACTTTTAGGTGTTTTATTAAAATGCATGTAGAAAATTGACATGAGCCTTGAGATATATATAATCTATGTATTGCATGTCAATTTTATATATCAAATCATAAAAATTCTCAAGAGTTGCTTAAAATTACTATTTATTGAATTTTAGGTGCATGCATGTACACTTTAATGCTTTAATTGATGAATTATTGTATGTATTGGACATGCATGTGTATGATCTTTTTAAAATCTATGTTTTGGATGACTTATAACCTGGAAAAGTCGAGCATAATTGATTAAATTTCAATTTTGGACTTAAAAATGCAAAATGGAAAGTTGGTAGACTAAATTGCAAGAAAATAAAAAGTTAAAGGACTCTCTGCAAATTTCGAAATTTGGGACTGTACTCAGGTTCAAAAATGACTTTTGACATTTTAATAATGTTTTAAGAGTTTTAAGATAAATAAAATCAACCTTTAAAAGCCCAAGGACTAGATTGTAAAATTTTGAAAGTTTAAGGGCTACTTTGCAATTTTAAAACTGTACCAGACCTAAAACTTTATAAATTGAAATTTTTACTTTTAAGGTACTGGGAATCACATATTTTAAAGGTATTCCAAAATCCAAGTGGTTAGGGCTTGGAAACAATTTTTCTAAAATTGAGGGACTAATGTGAAAATATTAAAACTTGAGGACCCAAATGAAATTTCCAGGACTTATGCAGCCTGTGCACCTGGAAATACTAACTTAACTATAACTTAATTGTATTTGGACCCAAGGTTCAAATTTCATAACAATTGGACCCCCTAAAAGCCTTAAAGGCAATTATTTTAAAATGGACAAAAATGATATTTTCAAAAGTTGAAGGACCTACACTATTTCTTTTAAAACTGTTTTTGTCCAATATCCTACCAACCTTAGTGACATTTTCCAACTGGAATCACATTAAAAGCCCTTCCGCTTGTGAGTTCCGATTATTTTAAAACTTAAGGTCCGAATTGACAATTTTTACAAATTTAAATAATGTGAAATTTTTATAAAACTCGACCATAAAACTTTAAAACCTGAATCTCTGACAATTTGGAGAATTTAGGAACTGACCTCATAATTTTTCAAGGTCGGGATATTTAATTATTCAATTTTTAACCCTAAAAGTGTTAGTTTTTACAAAACTAAATTTACAATTTTTCTTTTATAAAGGACCTAACTCAAATTATTTTCTTTACTAAAATAGAGCCTCCCTGACCCTCTGAAATGAGATTTAATTTAAATATTTTACTTTCCCAAAAACCTTAACTTATCTGATCAATTTGACCGATTAATACCCGATCGCGGGAGCCGATTTCCTCGCCTTTATTTGATTCTATACGGACTTATGTTCCACCTAATCTTTCAAGATATCGAAGGTTGCCTATCCTTCCGATAATCATCTTCATCCAAAACCCACCAACGCCAAAATTGCCACTGCTGCTTTTGTTGAAAATTTTCCTAAACCGTCTCCCTAATCAATAATACTCGATCGTCGTTGATCGCCTCAGTAATTGTAATTACTTTCCCCGCCGAAGTAACTTGGCGTGTCGAGTCACAAATGAATGGACACGCTTTGGATGGAAACGCAGCTCGGCTATTCCACTTCTTCCTACCCATCGCCCTAATCCCGCAATCGAGGGACTGAGTTTCTGTCCAAGGGGGAAGCTTGGCCGAAGATCGAGGCATAAATTTATTATGATGTATCCGAGCCTTGCCAGCTCCACTGGATTTTTGTCTTTGCCACAGGAGCGATAAGGTGCTTCGGTTCCTGACCATCTCCGATCGGGAGTTACAAGGTAACGGGCGAATCGGGCTGGAATTCCATCCGCTCGATTTCTGGTTATCGCCCCGCTTTGGTTGGCATTCCCGCACGCAACCGCTTGCGCCAGACCGTCAGCGCCATGTAAGTCCGTACGCAACCATTAATTGCTCCTTTGCAGATTGGCGCGTACTTCCGCATTTAATCCTACCGCTTCGATCAGATCAATAGCCTCGTGGTGAATCATGAATCGTTTTCTTAAACTCATAAGTATATTATTTAAATATTTTATCACGACGCTTTAGAATCGCGTAGAAACTATGCATCATACTCACGCGATTTCGTATAACTATTTTCTCACATTAACTATATTACGCCACACTCGCACACACGATCACCCCATCCACCGAGATTTTTGTCTCATCCCCACCGCTTTCTAACCTAGATGAGGATTTCGGGGATGTCAACCGCTCGATTGAGACTCGTACTCACGCTTGTTGGATTTATCGTATCTTGCTGTTGATCGACTCTTTTCTTATTTATGTTTTTGTTGGACTTTTGTATCCTAATCAATTCGGCTTGTAATTGAGGGCGTATGACCCTTTGACGTTAAGTTACTACCTTGTGAATTTCGGATCGTACTGATGGGATGTAGACTTTAAGTGATAACTTGTATCATTATTTATTTCCGCGCTATTTTAATTTCGCTTTATCGGGTTCTCATTGGTATTGTCTGGGACTCGTTAGTCCATTTGTATTTAAGTTGTGAATCGCTCCCCGTTTGGGGCGTGACAAAAGAGTGGTATCGTGAGTTCGGCTTAGTAAGATGGAACTTACACCGAAATGACCCAGGATGACCTCGGTCTGTGTTTTTGGTATTACCGTGACTCGACTAATTAAGTGTAAAATCGATTTCACTTTGGCGTAGAACCATATTATTATTGAGATTGGAAACAAAGTTAGAGCGCATATTTGGAGATACCATAGTCATACTTGTCTTCACTTAGTTGACTTCGACCGACTTTCTTTGTTCATTCTTTCCTTTTTCCCTCCGTGTCTCTTTTCCTTTTCTTTGACCGATCCGCCTTAGTTTTGCTTGCCAGATGGAGCCGCCACCTACTTGGTGGGACGCTTATTCGACTCCGTGCCGAGCGAGTACTACCGGGCACTCACGATTCATCGGTACCGGAGAGTATTCGAGCAACCTCCGCAGCTATCCGAGAGCGCCAGCCGCAATGCGGGACTTACACATGCTTGGCAAGGAGCCAAGATGAAAAAGAGCGAGCTGACCATTATCATTAAGACCGCGACAACACCATACGGGCGCTGGAGGATCGGGGAGCACAAAATTATCCAAGAACGCCTCGGATAATGTGTGAGAGAAAATGAAGAGAGCAAGTGACGGCCGCGTAAGGGGGAGATTGACGCCCGCATATCTCGCGACACCGTTGAGTTGAGGAGACCCTCATCAAGCGATGACAGATAGAGACCTTACATGTGCCCTAGCTCGTAGAGACGCTTTAGAGGTCAGCCCGGGCAGCCTTAATGCACAACCATTGCCACCACCTTGAGCATAGTCTGCATTCGACGCCGAGGAGGATCCCGAGGAGGATCCCATGAGGTCGGAGAGAGCATGAGGCACCGAGGTTGCCCGCTTGATAATGCACGGGATTCGAGCAATGGCCAGATTTCCTGGCCGATCGCCTGAGGTCGAGGCGCCACCTCACACTGTGCCCCGCATGGACGAGCAGCTAGTGACGATGATGGCGATCTCACCGATTAGCTAGCTTTTGATTGCTAAGCAGTTGCTATTTCAGAGACACTTTTCCACCATGATGTACCTTGCTTCCCGTTGTATTAGCATTCTGTATTTTTGGGTTCGTATGCCTTGACTCCTAGATACTGGGGTTGTCGACTTCACGGGTGTATTCCAATTTTACATTAACGGATATGCCTCATTTCGATGTAGGTGATTTAGGAATTTCTTTATTTGAAGGCTATAATGCCTTATGATGAGACTTGAAGGATATAAGGTTATCACTTGACAAGATATAATCGGGGTCATATGATATATTATAGAATAGATGCCTAATGTTATTGGGCTTAGAGAATGATCATGTGGGAATCACTAAGTGGGATTTACCGATGATACGCCATTGACATTCGCTCTAAAATACTTCTACGAGCTTAAATAAGCAAATTTGACTTGTTGTTTGCATCGTGATAAGATACGAAAGGATATGACGACATAGGTCTCAACTCGGATATCATTACTATATATATTTTTAAGTTATGATATCTCATTTGTGAATTAAATTTGGGATAATGATTATCCGTGAGTATTCCTAATATTATGGTGATCTAGACTCACGTGATATATGAATTTGATTGGATTTTACTTAGTTATTGGGAGTATTAAGTATTGATTAATTTCGAGGAGATGGATAATAGTATTCTATATAAAGTATATGAGATGTGCACATTTATCCGGAATAATCAAGACCTTATGGATATGGGAAATTTGAGATTGCTATCAAGATTTTAAAGGAGCAACTCATATGATTACAACTTTGGAAATAACTTATTAAATGATTAAATGAGGTCTCACTATTATATGTCAATGTGGGTGGAGATTACGGGTTGATCATGCACTTTTAGCGATGAAATCTACTACCAATTGTTCGGGAGAAATATACTACGATATGAATAGTGTTCGACTATTTAGTTAAATCGATTTTATTATAATGAGTATCACTTTCTTAGTAAAATGAAGTATTGACTAGCCGTGACAAGCAAGATATATTCGGATTTGAATTATAAGAGGTTTTGCCAACTAATAATTATGGGAATAAGACATTAGACTCGATATGGAGAGAAATGATCGGGTTAAGTGATAATCGGTCATGGTGCAATGTTACGCTCACATGAATAGGGTACTTTAATAGTGTCTATTACAAGGTGATGACAAGAAATTTTGCATACCACTAAGGCGTTGTTAGAGATATTTTGGCAAGACCATTATTGAAACAATACGGAATTCTTGATCGAATATGTTTTCTAGGCCACCTAAGTTTTAATATCGGTGACGGGGAGGATCCTTCATGAATAGATACATAAGTATGAATCTCATCTAGAATTTGAAAAGAATTATTTTAAGAGGATTCCCGAGTGAAAATGGGGGAACATAATGATGGACTTCGTGACGGATCTACCAAAGACCGGGAGGAGTCCATGATGCTATTCGCAGTTGCACCGACCACGAAACCCGCACACTTCTTACCCAATAAGAAAACCGGGAGAGCTTGCGTAAACTTACAGATTTATATCCGAGAGATCATTCGACCGCATGGAGTACTAGCTTTATCATCGACGCTGCACCCGAGGTTTGTCTCCGCATTTTGAAGCGCTTGCATGAGAAGCTGGGTACTTCGCTAAGTTTCCTCAAAGACAAGAACACACATCCACAAACTGGATGACTGCTCCGAGCAACACCCAAACTCTTGGAACATATGTTATAGCTCGCACGCTGATTTCCTTGTGAAGCTGGGATTCGCACTTACCATTAGCCGAGTTCGCCTACAATAACAGCTTATCGTGCCACGATCGGGGATGAAACCTACGAGGCATTATATGGGTGAAAATGTAGACCACTACACACGAGATTGACGCCAATGGACTCCGAAGAGAAACGAAGTCGCCGATTCCAAATGTCGACTTAGTTCGGAGCGCTGGAGAAGGCCAAGCCGATCATGAGCCGGATTCACATTGTAGCCGCCAAAGAGCTGCACCTGACAAGAGAAGAAAGGATTTGGAATTTGAAGTCTGAGATGAAGTATTTCTCGCACTTCACCACTAAGATTAATCAACCCAAGAAATGCCAAGTTAAGTCCGAGGTATGTTGAACCTTATAAGATTTTTTACAAAGAGAATTCCGGGGAAAAGCTTAGCCTATCAACTCGAGTTACCAGCACCATATGCGTGGAATGCCGATGTATTCCACGATCAAGATTGAGAAGTATCAAACTGGGATCCTCGAACATATCATCACTGCGGGTACTTCCCCAACGAAAATATATCCTACACCGTAGAGGCCAATCCGGGATTATTGATCACAGATACGCATAATCGCGGAAGAGAGAAATCTCGATGGTTAAAGTGGTATGGCGTAACCACAACCGGTGACGAAGACGCAACGCGGGGAGAAGCGGGAATATGGTAATCAATATCCTAACTATTTAAGAGAATTTGGGGACCAAATTCTTAAGGAGAGGATAAATGCGGAAGCCCCGATTTTTCCAGCTATAATTGATCCTTATTGTTGTTTATACTTTTGATCGACTATTTTACCGCTTCCATTTTGACTTCGGTAAGTATTGATAATATATACATTTTGTACTTATTTCATTTTATTTAAATACTTGTGATCATGATCATCATTAATTCCATTCTCAATTATGATCACTTGATTGATCATCTATTATTACTATTTTTGTATTTATTAGTCACCTTAATTTTAAGAGACTATTTATTTTAGAGACTTTTACCTTATAGAATTAATATTTCGATTTAGATTAAGTTGATTCAGACTTACAAGTGATCAAGGAAATCACTAAATATTTTGAGATTGATATATTTCATCTATTATCATCAAATTCCGGGACACAAAAAAATATGGAATTACCATAAAGCCCCCTAAGATAGATGGGGCCATGATGACATTTTGGAGCAAAATATCATCCAAACCCTTGTACACTCACAATTTTATATTAGTCATCTGTATAATTATACCATTAATTCAAACATTATACACATCATCTCTTACATTAATTCTTTATTATTAATTTTGCCAACATGTTGGAAGTCTTCCAACATTTCTTCTCATTTCATACCTTTTGACCACCCTTTTGTCCCCATGCAAGAGACAATTTTGCAAGACACAAAATTGAACAAAAAATTCTCTCCCCCATGGTGGACGGCCATAATGGCAAAAATTTACAACAAAAATTCATTTTTCATCCAACACATTTTAATTCTCAAACCTTTTTCTCCTCCTTCTCTAATCTTCTCTCTAAAAATCCTTCACATCTTCAAATCTTCAAACAAAAATTCTTCATCTTCAAGTACCACTTCTTCACATCTTCAAAAATTCAAACACAAGTTCTTCACATCTTCAAGCCTACCTTCAAACCTTCAAGAACATCTTCTTCCTAACATCAAACATACTTCTTTCTTTCAAACATCTAAACCAAAACAAACAATCTTACCACTTAAACACTAAAAATTCGAACACCCCTATCTCAAGGTAAGAAATTCTCTCAATTCAACTTAAATTCTTACTACTCCTCACCTTCTCTTTAATATAAGCTTGAATTTTGGATTTTGAGGTACTTAGAAGACCACTTGGAGACATGCATGCATGGTGGTGAAACTTGAAGACTTGAAGAACTACTAGAGAGAAAATCGACTACAAGTGCAGTTAATTGACACTGAACCCTTCTTTCCTCTCTTCCTTATATTTTTTTTCAAATTCTTTAACACCCCTTTTTCATTTTTTTGAGAAATAGGTTGACCTTAGGTGATTTTGGAGTTGAACCAAAATCTCCAAATTTGAAGCTCCAACTAGTTTCAAATCACCTACTACACAAGTAAAGTCAGAATTTTTCCAATTTCCTTATCTCCTTCTTTTCTCTCTTAATTTTTCTCATTTTTCTAACTCCAAATTTTGATATTTTCTGACTTAGGCTGACCCCAGTCATCCAAAATTGTGAAATTATCCTTTATTTCACAATTTCCAAAATTAAGGTGGGTGGAAAAATTATTTTTTCCAACTTTTTAGGTGTTTTATTAAAATGCATGTAGAAAATTTGATCATGAGCCTTGAGATATATATAATCTATGTATTGCATGTCAATTTTTTTATATATCAAATCATAAAAATTCTCAAGAGTTGCTTAAAATTACTATTTATTGAATTTTTAGGCATGCATGTACACTTTAATGCTTTAATTGGAATTATTGTATGTATTGGACATGCATGTGTATGATCTTTAAAATCTATGTTTTGGATGACTTATAACCTGAAAAGTCGAGCATAATTGATTAAATTTCACCTTGACTTAAAATGCAAAAATGGAAAGCTTGTGGACTAAATTGCAAGAAAATAAAAGTTAAAGGACCCTCTGCAAATTTCGAAATTTGGGACTGTACTCAGGTTCAAAAATGACTTTTGGACATTTTAATAATGTTTTAAGAGTTTTAAGATAAAATAAAATCAACCTTTAAAAGCCCAAGGACTAGATTGTAAAATTTGAAAGTTTAAGGGCTACTTTGCAATTTTGAAACTGTACCAGACCTAAAAAACTTTATAAATTGAAATTTTTACTTTTAAGTTACTGGGAATCACATATTTTAAAGGTATTCCAAAAATCCAAGTGGTTAGGGCTTGGAAAACAATTTTTCTAAAATTGAGGGACTAATGTGAAAAATATTAAACTTGGGAGGACCAAATGAAATTTCCAGGACTTATGCAGCCCATGCACCTGGAAATACTAACTTAACTATAACTTAATTGTATTTTGGACCCAAGGTTCAAATTGCATAGTAATTGGACCCCCTAAAAGCCTTAAAGGCAATTATTTTAAAATGGGACAAAAATGATATTTTCAAAATTTGAAGGACCTACACATATTGCTTTTAAAAACTGTTTTTGTCCCAATATCCTACCAACCTTAGTGACATTTCCAACTGGAATCACATTAAAAGCCCTTCTCCGGTTTGTGAGTTCCCGAATTTTTTAAAACTTAAGGTCCGAATTGACAATTTTACAAATTTGGGGCCAATGTGAAATTTTTATAAAACTCGACCATAAAACTTAAAACCTGAATCTCTGGACAATTTGGAGAATTTAGGAACTGACCTCATAATTTTTCAAGGTCGGGATATTTAATTATTCAATTTTTAACCCCCAAAAGTGTTAGTTTTTACAAAACTGGGCTAAATTACAATTTTTCTCTTTTATAAAGGACCTAACTCAAATTATTTTTCTACTAAAATAGCCCTGACTCTCTGAAATTGGGATTTAATTTAAATATTTTACTTTCAAAAAACCCTAACTTATCTGATCAATTTGACCGACATACCCGATCATGAGAGCGACTTCCCGCCCCTCGCACCGATTCTATAGCGGGACTTATGTTCCACCCAATCTTTCAAGATATCGAAGGTTGCTTATCCTTCCGATAATCATCTTCATCCATAAACTCCACCAACGCCTAATTAAGATACCGCGTTTTTTGTTGAAAATTTTTCCTAAATCGCTTCTAATCAATAATACTGATCGTCAAGGTTGACCGCTCGTAATTGTAATTACTTTCCGCCTGACAACTTAAGTGTGTCGACCACAATGAATGACATACGTCAGATGGAAACGGCAGCTCGCCGCTATTCCACTCTTCCCTACTTCATCGCCCTAATCCCGCAACCGAGGGACGAGTTTGTCCAAGGGAAGTCGGGTCGAAAATCGGGTATAATCATGATTATGACAGACCCGAGCCCTCGCCACCCTACCGGGATTTTGTCTTTGCCACGAGCGATAAAGTGCTGGTCTTGGGACCATACACGATCGGGAGTTACAAGGTAGAACGAAGGAATCATTGCCCCGATCCACACGATTCCGGAGTTATCGCCCCGCGCTTTTGGTTGGCGCATTCCGCACGCAAATCGCTTACCTGGTTGCATCGTCAGGCGCCATGCTCGCACGCAACCATCGGCTTTGCATAGATCGCACTTCCGCATCAATCCTACCTGCTTTGGACCGTATCACATAGTGCCTCGTGTGACCATGAATCAAGTTTAAATCGTATAAGTATATTATTTAAATATTTTATCACGACGCTTAGAATCAAGTGAAACTACGCATCATACTCACGCGATTCGTATAACCGCTTTTCTCACATTAACTATATTACGCCACACCGCATTACCCATCACCCCATCTACATCGAGATTTTTGTCTCATCCTCGCCGTTTTTCTAACCTTAGACGAGATTTCTGGGCTGGGATGCCGAACCTAGCCTGGATCGGTGACTCGCATCACGCTTGTTGATTTCCATCAGACCTTGTTGACCTGACTTTTCTTGCTATGTTTTTGTCGACTTTTGCATCCTAATCAATTCGGCTTGTAATTGAGGCGATGACCCTTTGACGCAAGTTGATACCTGTTGAATTTCGGATCGCACCGTGATGGGATGTAGACTTAAGTGATAACTTGTATCTGGCCATTTATTTCCTCGCCGCTATTTGGGACCGCTTTATTTGGTTCTCATTGAGATTGCCTGGATCGTTAGTCCATTTGTATTTAAGCTGCGCGAGTATTATATATAGTTTAACACAACAAATTTGATACATAAATAGTAGTTTGAATATTATATTGGTACCTAAATTAACATGTAATTTAATAAATATTAATTTTTGACATAAATATCAAACTATTTCATAATAAATGAGTTTAGTTTATTTATTTATTTATTACAATTTCATATACACACAAAAAGTGATTTTCATTTCTTATTCTTGTTTCAACTTTTAATAATATTTGACTCTATAAAAATTAGAATAATTTGTACCCAATTTTATAATAATTATATTTGTGCTTGAATCTTTATAAGTCCTAAAGGTGTGCTTTTAAAATGAACTCGAGATTTTAACGAAAATGTCTACACATATAAGCCATTTAATTATTCTTTAGAATTTCCAATGTTGCGAAAATCGCTAGGGTGGCCCATCGCCTAAAAATAGTATTGTTTTTCTCCTTTTTTATTTTTACCATTTTTGGCGATTTTTTCCGCCTTAGCCCGATTTCTCGCCGCCTATGAGCCTAGCCCAATTTTAGGGGCTGAACAATTTTTTTTTTTGGCGATTTAGCAAAATCCCGATTTTTGCAACATCGAAATTCCCATCTATGACCCACATTTAACTATTTACTTTTATTTCTCTTACATGATTTTTGAATTCTTTTAGCATTGGATGCATTTTATAGAATCGTACAAATAATTTAGCTTATAAATCATAAGCTAATGATTAATAAATCACATGCAAGTTTTCGCACTAATAAAAATTAATTAACTAAATTTTATACCCAAATCCATCATAATATCATCATTTTATTTGTTATTGTTATTCAAATAAAATAAAATAAAATGAAAGGTTAATCAAACTCTTATACTTCATGTGCTTACTTCTTTTATTCTATCTCAGTTCTTCAATTAAAGAAATGTAAAAAAATATAATATAATATATATGAGAAAAATCATATATTATTTGAATTCTAGTAACAAAGTCAAAATTTTATCATTAACACTTAAACTTAATTTTTCTCCTATTTCCGAGTGTCTTAAAAATAATAAACCTTAACCTAATATAAAACAATTAATCCATTATTTTCATTGAGAGTCGGGTATTAATAAAACTATGAAAAAGTGATAAGTAGAAATATGAGTTTTGAAACTCTATTCAATTGCACACAAAATATTTTTACTTAATAAATAATAAAACTAAAGACAGTTTTATGAAAGAAAATATAAGAACAATTTCCATGTGTCAATTATCAATAATTAAATATAAAACTAATTAACTTTTATGTTTGAATTTCTTTTTGCAAATACATAAATTTTTAAAAGTTATATAATAAAATAAATATTAATATAGTTTTTTAAATTGCATATATTTTAGAAAAATGCGTTATTGTATTAGAGTTTGTACTTTGCAATTGAATTTGACTATTTTGATTATATTAAAATTTACTTAGTTGTAAAATTTGTGAGTCGTATATTTATGAAAATTACAATTATTCTTAATATATCGAACTAATCTATATTTGTTTGATGGGACTAAGTTTAAAATTGACCTCATTTAATCTCGTTTACAAAATCATATTATTTATTGTAAAATATAATTATCAATCCAATTTTTAGTGTTAAAACCCCTTAACTATTCCCTTCCGCCTCCTTATACCAAGAAGAATTCATATTACTTGACACTAAACATGATCATTCACTCCAATTCATTATTATATATAGTTTAACACAACAAATTTGATACATAAATAGTAGTTTGAATATTATATTGGTACAAATTAACATGTAATTTAATAAATATTAATTTTTGACATAAATATCAAACTATTTCATAATAAATGAGTTTAGTTTATTTATTTATTTATTACAATTTCATATACACACAAAGATTTTCATTTCTTATTCTTGTTTCAACTTTTTAATAATATTTGACTCTATAAAAATTAGAATAATTTGTACCCAATTTTATAATAATTATATTTGTGCTTGAATCTTTGTAAGTCCTAAAGGTGTGCTTTTAAAATGAACTGAGATTTTAACGAAAATGTCTACACATATAAGCCATTTAATTATTCTTTAGAATTTCCAATGTTGCAGAAATCGCTAGGCGGTGGCCCATCGCCTAAAAATAGTATTGTTTTTCTCCTTTTTTATTTTTACCATTTTTGGCGATTTTTTCAGCCTAGGCCCGATTTCTGGCTGCCTATGCGGAGCATAGCCCAATTTTAGGGTCGAACAATCTTTTTTGGGCGATTTAGCAAAATCCCGATTTTCGCAACATCGAGAATTCCCATCTATGACCCACATTTAACTATTTACTTTTATTTCTCTTACATGATTTTCGAATTTTTTAGCATTGGATGCATTTTATAGAATCGACAAATAATTTAGCTTATAAATCATAAGCTAATGATTAATAAATCACATGCAAGTTATCGCACTAATAAAAATTAATTAACTAAATTTTATACCCAAATCCATCATAATATCATCATTTTATTTGTTATTGTTATTCAAATAAAATAAAATAAAATGAAGGTTAATCAAACTCTTATACTTCATGTGCTTACTTCTTTTATTCTATCTCGTTCTTCGATTAAAGAAATGTAAAAAAATATAATATAATATATATGAGAAAAATCATATATTATTTGAATTCTAGTAACAAAGTCAAAATTTTATCATTAACACTTAAACTTAATCTTTCTCCTATTTCCAGTGTCTTAAAAATAATAAACCTTAACCTAATATAAAACAATTAATCCATTATTTTCATTGAGAGTCGGGTATTAATAAAACTATGAAAAAGTGATAAGTAGAAATATGAGTTTTGAAACTCTATTCAATTGCACACAAAATATTTTCACTTAATAAATAATAAAACTAAAGACAGTCTTTTATGAAAGAAAATATAAGAACAATTTCCATGTGTCAATTATCAATAATTAAATATAAAACTAATTAACTTTTATGTTTGAATTTCTTTTTGCAAATACATAAATTTTTAAAAGTTATATAATAAAATAAATATTAATATAGTTTTTTAAATTGCATATATTTTAGAAAAATGCGTTATTGTATTAGAGTTTGTACTTTGCAATTGAATTTGACTATTTTGATTATATTAAAATTTACTTAGTTGTAAAATTTGTGAGTCGTATATTTATGAAAATTACAATTATTCTTAATATACTTTGGAACTAATCTATATTTGTTTGATGGGACTTTGTAAGTTTAAAATTGACCTCATTTAATCTCGTTTACAAAATCATATTATTTATTGTAAAATATAATTATCAATCCAATTTTTAGTGTTAAAAACCCCCTTAACTATTCCCTTCCCGCCTCCTTATACCAAGAAGAATTCAAATTACTTGACACTAAACATGATCACTTCACTCCAATTTATTATTATATATAGTTTAACACAACAAATTTGATACATAAATAGTAGTTTGAATATTATATTGGTACCTAAATTAACATGTAATTTAATAAATATTAATTTTTGACATAAATATCAAAACTATTTCATAATAAATAAGTTTAGTTTATTTATTACAATTTCATATACACACAAAGTGATTTTCATTTCTTATTCTTGTTTTAACTTTTTAATAATATTTGACTCTATAAAAATTAGAATAATTTGTACCCAATTTTATAATAATTATATTTGTGCTTGAATCTTTGTAAGTCCTAAAGGTGTGCTTTTAAAATGAACTGAGATTTTAATGAAAATGTCTACACATATAAGCCATTTAATTATTCTTTAGAATTTCCAATGTTGCAGAAATCGCTAGGCGGTGGCCCATCGCCTAAAAATAGTATTGTTTTTCTCCTTTTTTTATTTTTACCATTTTTGGCGATTTTTTCAGCCTAGGCCCGATTTCTCTTTGCCGCCTGCGGAGCATAGCCCAATTTTAGGGCTGAACAATCTTTTTGGGCGATTTAGCAAAATCCCGATTTTCGCAACATCGAGAATTCCCATCTATGACCCACATTTAACTATTTACTTTTATTTCTCTTACATGATTTTCGAATTTTTTTAGCATTGGATGCATTTTATAGAATCAGACAAATAATTTAGCTTATAAATCATAAGCTAATGATTAATAAATCACATGCAAGTTATCGCACTAATAAAAATTAATTAACTAAATTTTATACCCAAATCCATCATAATATCATCATTTTATTTGTTATTGTTATTCAAATAAAATAAAATAAAATGAAGGTTAATCAAACTCTTATACTTCATGTGCTTACTTCTTTTATTCTATCTCGAGTTCTTCGATTAAAGAAATGTAAAAAAAATATAATATAATATATATGAGAAAAATCATATATTATTTGAATTCTAGTAACAAAGTCAAAATTTTATCATTAACACTTAAACTTAATCTTTCTCCTATTTCCAGTGTCTTAAAAATAATAAACCTTAACCTAATATAAAACAATTAATCCATTATTTTCATTGAGAGTCGGGTATTAATAAAACTATGAAAAAGTGATAAGTAGAAATATGAGTTTTGAAACTCTATTCAATTGCACACAAAATATTTTCACTTAATAAATAATAAAACTAAAGACAGTTTTATGAAAGAAAATATAAGAACAATTTCCATGTGTCAATTATCAATAATTAAATATAAAACTAATTAACTTTTATGTTTGAATTTCTTTTTGCAAATACATAAATTTTTAAAAGTTATATAATAAAATAAATATTAATATAGTTTTTAAATTGCATATATTTTAGAAAAATGCGTTATTGTATTAGAGTTTGTACTTTGCAATTGAATTTGACTATTTTGATTATATTAAAATTTACTTAGTTGTAAAATTTGTGAGTCGTATATTTATGAAAATTACAATTATTCTTAATATACTGGAACTAATCTATATTTGTTTGATGGACCGTAAGTTTAAAATTGACCTCATTTAATCTCGTTTACAAAATCATATTATTTATTGTAAAATATAATTATCAATCCAATTTTAGTGTTAAAAACCCCTTAACTATTCCCTTCCGCCTCCTTATACCAAGAAGAATTCATATTACTTGACACTAAACATGATCACTTCACTCCAATTCATTATTATATATAGTTTAACACAACAAATTTGATACATAAATAGTAGTTTGAATATTATATTGGTACCTAAATTAACATGTAATTTAATAAATATTAATTTTTGACATAAATATCAAACTATTTCATAATAAATGAGTTTAGTTTATTTATTTATTTATTACAATTTCATATACACACAGTGATTTTCATTTCTTATTCTTGTTTCAACTTTTTAATAATATTTGACTCTATAAAAATTAGAATAATTTGTACCCAATTTTATAATAATTATATTTGTGCTTGAATCTTTGTAAGTCCTAAAGGTGTGCTTTTAAAATGAACTGAGATTTTAACGAAAATGTCTACACATATAAGACATTTAATTATTCTTTAGAATTTCCAATGTTGCAGAAATCGCTAGGCGGTGGCCCATCGCCTAAAAATAGTATTGTTTTTCTCCTTTTTTTATTTTTACCATTTTTGGCGATTTTTTCAGCCTAGGCCCGATTTCTGGCTGCCTATGCGGGAGCATAGCCCAATTTTAGGGCTGAACAATCTTTTTTGGGCGATTTAGCAAAATCCCCGATTTTCGCAACATCGAGAATTCCCATCTATGACCCACATTTAACTATTTACTTTTATTTCTCTTACATGATTTTCGAATTTTTTTAGCATTGGATGCATTTTATAGAATCAGACAAATAATTTAGCTTATAAATCATAAGCTAATGATTAATAAATCACATGCAAGTTATCGCACTAATAAAAATTAATTAACTAAATTTTATACCCAAATCCATCATAATATCATCATTTTATTTGTTATTGTTATTCAAATAAAATAAAATAAAATGAAGGTTAATCAAACTCTTATACTTCATGTGATTACTTCTTTTATTCTATCTCGTTCTTGATTAAAGAAATGTAAAAAAAATATAATATAATATATATGAGAAAAATCATATATTATTTGAATTCTAGTAACAAAGTCAAAATTTTATCATTAACACTTAAACTTAATCTTTCTCCTATTTCCAGTGTCTTAAAAATAATAAACCTTAACCTAATATAAAACAATTAATCCATTATTTTCATTGAGAGTCGGTATTAATAAAACTATGAAAAAGTGATAAGTAGAAATATGAGTTTTGAAACTCTATTCAATTGCACACAAAATATTTTCACTTAATAAATAATAAAACTAAAGACAATTTTATGAAAGAAAATAAAAGAACAATTTCCATGTGTCAATTATCAATAATTAAATATAAAACTAATTAACTTTTATGTTTGAATTTCTTTTTGCAAATACATAAATTTTTAAAAGTTATATAATAAAATAAATATTAATATAGTTTTTTAAATTGCATATATTTTAGAAAAATGCGTTATTGTATTAGAGTTTGTACTTTGCAATTGAATTTGACTATTTTGATTATATTAAAATTTACTTAGTTGTAAAATTTGTGAGTCGTATATTTATGAAAATTACAATTATTCTTAATATACTGGAACTAATCTATATTTGTTTGATGGGACTGTAAGTTTAAAATTGACCTCATTTAATCTCGTTTACAAAATCATATTATTTATTGTAAAATATAATTATCAATCCAATTTTTAGTGTTAAAAACCCCCTTAACTATTCCCTTCCGCCTCCTTATACCAAGAAGAATTCATATTACTTGACACTAAACATGATCACTTCACTCCAATTCATTATTATATATAGTTTAACACAACAAATTTGATACATAAATAGTAGTTTGAATATTATATTGGTACCTAAATTAACATGTAATTTAATAAATATTAATTTTTGACATAAATATCAAACTATTTCATAATAAATGAGTTTAGTTTATTTATTTATTTATTACAATTTCATATACACACAAAGTGATTTTCATTTCTTATTCTTGTTTCAACTTTTTAATAATATTTGACTCTATAAAAATTAGAATAATTTGTACCCAATTTTATAATAATTATATTTGTGCTTGAATCTTTGTAAGTCCTAAAGGTGTGCTTTTAAAATGAACTGAGATTTTAACGAAAAATGTCTACACATATAAGCCATTTAATTATTCTTTAGAATTTCCAATGTTGCGAAATCGCTAGGCGGTGGCCCATCGCCTAAAAATAGTATTGTTTTTCTCCTTTTTTTATTTTTACCATTTTTGGCGATTTTTTCCGCTAGGCCCGATTTACATTTGCCTATATGGAGCATAGCCCAATTTTAGGGTGAACAATTTTTTTGGGCGATTTAGCAAAATCCCCGATTTTCGCAACATCGAGAATTCCCATCTATGACCCACATTTAACTATTTACTTTTATTTCTCTTACATGATTTTCGAATTCTTTTAGCATTGGATGCATTTTATAGAATCAGACAAATAATTTAGCTTATAAATCATAAGCTAATGATTAATAAATCACAAGCTAATGATTAATAAATCACATGTTATCGCACTAATAAAAATTAATTAACTAAATTTTATACCCAAATCCATCATAATATCATCATTTTATTTGTTATTGTTATTCAAATAAAATAAAATAAAATGAAGGTTAATCAAACTCTTATACTTCATGTGCTTACTTCTTTTATTCTATCTCGGTTCTTGATTAAAGAAATGTAAAAAAATATAATATAATATATATGAGAAAAATCATATATTATTTGAATTCTAGTAACAAAGTCAAAATTTTATCATTAACACTTAAACTTAATCTTTCTCCTATTTCCAGATTAATTAAAAATAATAAACCTTAACCTAATATAAAACAATTAATCCATTATTTTCATTGAGAGTCGGGTATTAATAAAACTATGAAAAAGTGATAAGTAGAAATATGAGTTTTGAAACTCTATTCAATTGCACACAAAATATTTTCACTTAATAAATAATAAAACTAAAGACAGTCTTATGAAAGAAAATATAAGAACAATTTTCATGTGTCAATTATCAATAATCAAATATAAAACTAATTAACTTTTATGTTTGAATTTCTTTTTGCAAATACATAAATTTTTAAAAGTTATATAATAAAATAAATATTAATATAGTTTTTTAAATTGCATATATTTTAGAAAAATGCGTTATTGTATTAGAGTTTGTACTTTGCAATTGAATTTGACTATTTTGATTATATTAAAATTTACTTAGTTGTAAAATTTGTGAGTCGTATATTTATGAAAATTACAATTATTCTTAATATCTTTGGAACTAATCTATATTTGTTTGATGGGACTTTGTAAGTTTAAAATTGACCTCATTTAATCTCGTTTACAAAATCATATTATTTATTGTAAAATATAATTATCAATCCAATTTTTAGTGTTAAAAACCCCTTAACTATTCCCTTCCGCCTCCTTATACCAAGAAGAATTCATATTACTTGACACTAAACATGATCACTTCACTCCAATTTATTATTATATATAGTTTAACACAACAAATTTGATACATAAATAGTATTTTGAATATTATATTGGTACCTAAATTAAAATGTAATTTAATAAATATTAATTTTTGACATAAATATCAAACTATTTCATATTAAATGAGTTTAGTTTATTTATTTATTTATTACAATTTCATATACACACAGTGATTTCATATACACACAGGATATTTTTGTCCAATCAAAAATTTGAAGAAACATTCACACTTTTAAGATATTATAGATAGATAGATAGATAGATAGATAGATATATGCAATAGGAAGTGGAACAGAGAAAGTGAAATAGGAGATCTCATCCCCAATGAAGTGGCGATTCCACTATTATCTGTAGTGGTCTTGCCTCTATCATATGTACTATCCTTATTATTTTTAATATATATATTATGTAATAGCAGTTACTGTCCCTGAAAAAATTAAAATGAATTATGTAATCTATTTTTACTAGTATATATACAACTCTTCCTTACCATGTTTAAACGGAACAAGCAGCACGAACAAGTATTATTATAATTAATGCAATCATATCGTTTATAATAGACGCTCACAATATTTGTGAACTTATCTTCTTGATATTCCGAGAAAGAATGTTGCTTTCAAAAGTAAAAATGATATTTTTGTTCTTTTCTTTCTTTGGCTTAATTTGACTTATCAATACAATCGGCTTAATTAATACAAATTCAACTTATCTGGATAATATACTCAATATAAAATATTGACGGAGTAAAGGGAATGGAGGATTAATCTTTTACTTTTATGTTTTATTACATGAAAAAATAGGGAAGAAAGAATGTCAAGAATTAAAATGCAGTAGTGGATTTCCAAGCAAAATACTTAGTTGCATTTAGAGTTGTAATTCTTTTATTATGCATTCTAAAACCACTAATAAGAAACGGATATGATAACTTATTTTGGGGTCAAATTCTTTTTTATTACTAGACAGGGGTTTAAACCTTCATGATTTTTTATTTTCTCTTACTATATCTTTTTCCTCCAACTACAATTAACCAGTTCTGAGAGTGAAAAAGTTGACAAAAGAAAATTCAATTGTTTCTTTAGCGTGAAACACAAGTTCTTCATTAAGTCAATTATTCAAATGGAAATTAGCATTACTAGTAAATTCTTTTTCCTTTTCTTTTTTTCTTAAAATAATAAGTGGACCAATTAAATAGGCCGAATTCTGAATCGGGGTTAATAGTTGTAGCTAGACTGTTGGGCTTATTTATTTAATTTGTGTTTGATTATGTGAAGGAAAAGATAAGAAATGGGCATGATTCGGTTGTTTTGGGGTCCATGACTTAATTGGGCATAGAAAATGTGTGATAAGTTATATATATAAGTACCATTTTACATTCTGTTTCCGGTTTCATAAGCGGAAAAAGAAAAAGTAATATTGAAACTGTTCTGTCTTCCTCAAAAAAAAAAAGTTTCTAGTTCTGTAATTCATCCGGACAAGTTTACACAACATCGGAATTGATTTTTGATAGGGGTAACAGCCCCCTTCTTTCTCCAATCTATTGAGCGTGGAACGTTTTGTACAGTCTCGTATACATGAACGTTTCGTCTCCTAACTCATAATGCTCCTCGGCCCTTGAGCAACTGTGGATGTTGTTAAACTCCTCAGTCGTCAAGTCGGCAAATTGGTTCAATCCCAATTTGTGTGGCTTGCCTTTCTTGTTGTAACTGTCAATGTAGAGAGCATTGCTCTTGAAAGCTTCGAACCGCTCGACTTTGTCTTTTGAGCTCAACGAGTCGGGATACTGTCAACTCCACCGCTCAAACAGTTTCCATAGTTTGTCATCGGTTCGAAGCTCATCCTCTTGAAAATCGAAACCCTTTGTACTTTCGACGGCTATAATAACAAGTACAAGAGAAACAAAGAGTATGATGAATTTCTTCATTTAATTTTTATTTTAAAGTGCTTTTTTTTTTTCTTTTTTTATCAGAGAATTAAGAGAATGCATGCGCATGTGATTTGTATTTAATCGTATGTGTAAGTGCCACTATTTATAACTGATCAGGATGTCATCTTTAGATCATCTTATTTCCCATTGTTCAAAATCAACCCAGCATCAAAACCGGCAAAAGTCTATCCCTATATGACCTTTTTTGCTTTCAAATTAAGATGATAATATTCGAAACTTACCAGCGGCATGAATTTTTCATTTTAGCAATAAGAATATTCAATACTTAATACTGTTATTTGTTTTATCGCCATTTTAACACTCTTGTTTGTTCTAATTTGGTTATGCACCACCGACAACTTTCTGACTAGGCAAATTTTACAAGATGATATAATCAACTATTTCGGTTACCAAATAACATGCAATAAAAGGATTGCTTGTCTATTAATGGACAATTAATGTTTTTTTTTTATCTTCTAAAATTTTCATTTTTGTATTGATAATTTTCAATTTTTTGAAGGATAATTGCTTTTGAAGCATCCCATCTTAAAAGTAGTACTGTTGTCAGTTCTTAATGTTTTTATAACATGTAAAGATTTAATTTGATGATACATCATTATATTTTGGTTAACTAAATAAAATTAAAACTAAATAATATGATATATATACTACCATCTATAAATGAATTACGTATGTGCAGCTATAGTTATAGGGTACAACACATTATATATAACTATAAAATCACAATTCTTTTTTGTAAATATTTAATCATTATGCAAACATATTTATTTTCAAGGGATATAAATATATTCAGCTTCATGATAATTCTTACTAATATGGAAATAACATAGAAGGATTCACGCCAGCCAGGCCTCATGAGTATAAAATTGGGAAAAGGACACAAATACCCGATTTTGGAGACTCAATACCAGCAAAATGCCCACCCGGCAGGGATGTTTCACAAAAATGCCCGATTTGGCCAAATTGTTCCCAAATATACCCAACTCAAACAGATTCCGGACAAAACTACCCAATCTTCAGCATCTTCGATGAATTGCAGCGTTTCCCCTCCAAAAATCACGGTGCTGATCACAGCAGGATCTCTGATCAAAAATACAATCCCAGAATACTAACGAAAAATAGAGGAAAGGCACAGATTCGAGGAAACACAGATCGAAGGGAAAAAAAAACTCGACTGTTAGGGATCACAATTCAAGATCAATATCGAGGGAGAAGAAGACCAAAACATGTAAAAAAACGCGATTTGTTTATCTTGTTCTGAAAATACCTTAATTAGATATATTTCATGATTTTACAGATTGAAATTTAGGATTCAATGTGTATTGATTTGATTGACATTGAATTGAACCAGAATTTTGCATGCATATCCAAAAACCTGGAAGTTGTAAGCTTCAAAATACTTATTTAGTTCGAATTATGATCCAAAATCCTACAAACATTGCTTCGTGATTATTTAAGAATAAAACGTGTCAACTGAAAAAATCGAATGCGATATTACGTGATTGTTTCACATATGTTTCTTTCTTGTTTCACATATGTTTCTTTTGTGTTTCACAATTGTTTCGTTCGCCTTGCTTCTTGACATACATAAACATTGTTTCATTCATGTTTCATTTATGTTTCGTTTATGTTTCACTTAGCCGACTATTCATCGAAATCCACAGTTGGATGGAGCAAATCCCAGCTGTAGTATACCACAATGGACAATGGGGAGAAAATGGAGAGTACAGGAACTTTGAGATAACAGGAATACTCATTCCATTGGACAGCACATTCAGCACACTAAGGGGGATCTTAGAACAACAAATTCAATACAAGAAAGATATGGAAGATATGCAGATTAGATACAAATTGACAGAGACTCTGCCACCATTGAAAATAGAGAGTGATTACAATCTCAAATTCTACCTGGAAGTGAAAAGCAAAGAAACGGACTGGATGAAGTTCCCTTTGTGCATAGATATAGTAAGAGACGAGCTGAGCTTGGAAATAACAACACAACAAAATGTAACAGAAGGAACCAGCATCATACATGTTTCAACAAATGTCTGTTGTTTCTTTGTTGTTTCATACATGTTTCATTTATGTTTCTTATATGTTTCACTTAGCCAATTTTTCATTGCTTACAGTTGCATGGTGAAAATCTCAGTTGTGGTATGCCACAATGGACAATGGGAAGAAAATAGAGAGTATACCAACTTTGAGATAACAAGAATAATGATTCCAATGTACCCTAAAAGAAATCTTGGAACAACAAATTCAATTCAGAAAATTTGAGCTTAATTGTCCATCATCGCTACGAGAAATGGACATGACTCCACTGTCAGACCAAAAAATACTTTGTATTGTCTTTCAACATCGTAGAATTATTGAATGCATCAACTACTGCGATGTCATTCTCTTTCTCGCACACATGTTTACCAACTCAAGATGCAACTGCTTACTCTGAATAAAGGTTCTAAATCAATGTAATCATATTTGGATGAGGTAGAACTTCTTTCTTATATAAATGAAACTGTAAAACATATCACATGAACTAAAAAGCTGAAGAGTATATGGGGAAAAACTACACTATTTCTCTAAATTTAAAAGCAATTTACTACAAACTTTTATCACATGATCCCCTGTTTCACAATTGTTTCTTACATGTTTCATTTATGTTTCTTACATGTTTCAACTGATTACATCATCATTAAGATTTACGTAACAACAATTCGCTAAAATCATTAGGAAATGGAGGTAGAAACTCAATGTCGTTGTCATCGTCATCACCATTTTACAGCTTCAACTTAGCATGATTGTGAAGCAGATTACTGAGTATTGCTTGTTCATTCTCTATCTTGAACGCTTCAAGGTCCATAACCTTCCCAACAACGACATAACAAGCAACAAAAAATCCCACATTCACTACAAAAGAAATAAAAAAAATACACAGTCAGATAGATAACACAACAAATCAAAAACAATAAAAAAAGAACAAATATATGGAAAATACATAAAAGAACAAAAGAAACATAAAAGAAACAACTTCAAAACAACATCGAAACAAACAAAAAACTTCAAATAACAAAATAATAAAAAAACACAGAAAATTGGGTTCACCTCCACCGCCGTAATTAAACCTCTTCCCCGCCACCACCCTGAGGACCACGTTCAAATTCAAATCACCGAACCACTTTTTCATGTCCACCAACACTCTCCCCGATTCGTCCCTCTTCTCCTTCCAGAGCTTATAAAGCTCGCCAATAGACTGCGTCGTAAGGAGCAAAGTCGAACATGGCGAAGTCGTGGCTCAAGTGTTTGGCGGCTCGTAATCTCGTACGGGACGAAACGGCGACATCGCATATGGTGAACAATTCTTTGGCTAATTCCCAGCTGCTCACCACCAGGGCTCGACGTACGCCGAGCCGGATCGTGAAAATTGGGCCGTATTTATCTGCTAGGGAAGCTAGGTTTATGTGAGGAAGTTCGGCGGAGGAGTCGCCAGGCATGAGGTGGAGGTGGCCTGTAAGAAGTCGTGCGCCGCCGGCTTCGGGTGGCGCGCTGGTTTTTGGCTTAGCCGATCTTGACCAGAGCAATATGTAATAGAGGAAGAAGAAGGCAATGGCTGCATAGATGGAAGAGCCGAAATATTCCATGGTTAGGTATTGACTGGATTCTATGGGAATGAAGGAAATTGAAGGAGGGTAAAAAACTGAAAGGAAAAGTAATAGGGTGGGTATATTTGTGAAGTCCAGGACCGGGTTGGGTAGATTTGTGATAGGTGGGTATTTTTGTCTTTTTTTTTAAAAATCAGGGTATTCTATGTAATTTCCTCTATAAAATTAGCTTAGGTCATAGTCCAGGTTTCCAGCTAATGCAACTGGACCAATAACCTGGGCCTCTGAATTAAGAAATAGGGAAAAGGAAATAAATGCCCGATTTTGGATGCCCAATACCTGCACAATGTCCACCCGACCCAGATGTTTCACAAAAATGCCCGATCTGGCCCAATTGTTCCCAAAAATACCCAGCTCAAACAAATTGCGGACAAAAGTACCCAATCTTCAGCATCTTCGGTGAATTGCAACATTTCCCCTCCAAAAATCACGGTGCTGATCACAACAAGATCTCTGATCAAAAATACGATCCTTTCATCCCAAATATTAACGAAAAACAAAGGAAACGCACAGATATGAGGAAAACAAATCGAGGGAAAAAAACTGGACTGTTAGAGATCGCAATTCAAGCTCAATATCAAGAGGAAGAAGAAGACCAAAATAGGTAACAAAACACGATCTGTTTAGCTTGTTCTGAGAATACCTTGTTTAGATATATTTCATGATTTTACAGATTGAAATTTAGGATTCAATGTGTATTGACTAAGATTGATATTGAATTGAACCAGTAATTTTGCATACAAATCCAAAAACATGGAAGTTGTGAGATTCAAAATGCTTATTTTGTTCGAATTATGATCCAAAATTCTACAAAAATTGCTTCTCGTGATTATCTACGAATAAAACGTGTCAATCTGGAAAACACTGAATGTAGTATATTACGTGGTTGTTTCACATATATTTCTTTTATGTTTTACAATTGTTTCGTTCGCCTAATGCAGCACATTGCTTCTTGACGTACATAAACATTGTTTCATTCATGTTTCATTTATGTTTCACTTAGCCAACTATTCATTGAAATCCGCAGTTGAATGGAGCAAATCCCAGCTGTAGTATACCACAATGGACAATGGGGAGAAAACGGAGAGTATAGGAACTTTGAGATAACAGTAATACTCATTCCAATAGACATCACATTCAGCACACTAAGGGCAATCTTAGAACAACAAATTCAATTCAGAAAATTTGAGCTTACTTGTCCATCATCGGCTACGAGAAATGGACACGACTCCACTGTCATACCAAAAAATACTTTGTATTGACTTCCAACATCGTAGAATTATTGAATGCATCAACTGTAGCGGGGAAAGACTTACTAGTAACAACTTTGTTAGAGTACGTGAGATCTTTAGTTCAAGATTAGACATGCAGACATTGAAATGAAGCAAAGATCAACATTTACAAGGATGACAAAAAAAAAAAAAGCTGAAGAGTATATGGGGAAAAACTACACTATATTTCTCTAAATTTAAAAGCAATTTACTACAAACTTTTATCACATAATCCCCTGTTTCACAATTGTTTCTTACATGTTTCATTTATGTTTCTTACAGGTTTCAACTGATTACACCATCATTAAGATTTACATAACAACAATTATCTAAAATCATTAAGAAGTGGAGGTAGAATCTCAATGTCGTTGTCATCGTCATCACCATTTTGCAGCTTCAACTTAACATGATTGTGAAGCAGATGACTGAGCCTTGCTTGTTCATTCTCTGTCTCGAACGCTTCGACGTCCATAGCCTTCCCAACAATAAAGTGCTTGGCATAACAAGCAACAAATAAATCCCACATTCACTACAAAAGAAATAAAAAAAATATACACAGTCAGATAGATAACACAACAAATCAAAAACAATAAAAAACAAAATAAATGGAAAATACATAAATTAGAACAAAAGAAACATAAAAGAAACAACTTTGAAACAACATCGAAACAAACGAAAAACTTCAAACCACAAAATAATAAAAGAACACAGAAAAATCATGCATCAGCAACACAAAATCAACAAATCATTCAAATTTGCATTCAACACACACACACACAAAAAAAAAAAAGAAAACCAGGAGGCCAAATCACTGAAGGAAATTTTCATCCTCACTTCGGAATCCTAAAAGCCAAGAAAACTAGTCTCAAATCTCAATTATTCAATTTTCCTGTTACCCCATTATTTCCTCCCTCGATTTCAATTAGGTTAGGGTTTTCGAAATCCATTGAATCAAAAACTCATCGATGTCATCTGCGGCAAAGATGATCGTTCTGAGGAGCTCCAACGGCGAGACGTTTGAGGTGGAGGAGCCGGTTGCCGTCGAATCGTAGAGTATTAAGCACATGATCGAGGACGACTACGCCGACACTGTTATCCCGGTACACAACGTCACGTCAAAGATCCTGGCGAAGGTTCTCGAATACTGCAAGCGCCACATGGAAGTTGTAGCCGGGGATGATTTGAAAGCGTTTGATGCAGAGTTCCAGCATGAAGTTCATAGCCATGTTATTAAACACAAATTCGCAGCGGAGAAGGAGGTGATGAAAGGAAAGAAGGGTATAAAAAACTGAATAGAAACGTAAAGTGGGCGGGTATATTTGGGAACAAAAGGAGCGGGTCGGGTAGATTTGGAATAGGGTGGTATTTTTGTCTTGTTTTTGAAAAATGAGGGTATTCTGTGGTATTTCCTCTAAGAAATATATGACTAAGCAAAAGATCTTGGGTATGGTAACATGTCTTCTGCAATTAGCCCAATTTTGTAGTGAACGAACCTGGTCCACGGATTATTCTAGACAAAATATGGCTCAGTATTTAAAAAGCACTTATACTGTACGGACAAATTTTTTATTAATTAAATTCATAACGCAAAACAAAAGAATTTCTTTTTCCCTTGCTCAAATTTTGTATTAATATCATATACGAACCTTGTGTGTAAAATATAATTTCTGGTAATACAATTGACTATCTCGTTAAGGCTTTGGCTCTTTTCAACTGCTTCAATATTTCTCCAGCCTGATTGCCACCTAAAATAAAGTCCAAATTAACTTTCGAAAATTTGTCAAGACAAATATGGTTAAAACTAACTGATGACACCCGAGCTGAGCTGGCAGCAAATTAATCCATGTGGCCATTCAACACATGGAGGTATTGGACCCACAGGCCAGCACGGACCGAGCTGATGACGTTAGCAACCGACCTGATGACGTCATGAATTGGGCTCGGTTGCCTGAGCCCGATCTTGGCGGGAAATTTAAAGGAAAACCATCCGGTTAAGAAAAGTTAAGTGCATCATTAGCGTGAGTAAGCAGACACTTGTCAGCACGACAGCCAGATAGATCGACAAGTGGCGAACATTTGGCCTGCATGCATGCTCAGAGAAGGACAAGTATCCCTTTTTAATTATTTAAGTACTCAGTGTAATAGTGGATATTAAAAGCCCACTAATGAGATGGGTATAAATAGTGCCTCATTTATTAGGAAAAAGACAAGAAAGAAATAAGAGAGGAAAAACACTTGTAAACACAACGCTGTAAGAAAAACCGACCAGAACTTTCGGCTCAGAATTATATATAAAAAGGTAGAATTAGCCCTAAGCTAAGGTTTATTTCCATTTCCACGTAGCATATCTTTACACATTTTTGCTTGTTGACCGAAACGCACGTCAACAAATTGGCGCTAGAAGGAGGGCCGCCCGTATAGGTCCAGTTCGAATTCCAAGCTACGTTGAATCAAGTGAAACCAGGTACAGTTAAACGTTAATCTTTCGTAATAGACAAGACGAGTCAACAATCACGGAATGCCCGTCTAACCGAGGAACAACACCTAAATAATCAAACTGGCCAAACTACCAATGGCCAAAACGTGCCCCGACCGAGGCAGGGAGCACAACTTTATTCCCTTTTGCCCAGTTGATTGCCAACCCTACTTTTGTACAGCAGATGAACCAACTTATTTCTCAAACGCTTGCCACCACCAATTTACAAGCACCTCCTCCACCTCCTGTAAATACTCACCCACTCAACTCCCCACTAAATATTAATATTAATCCTCAAGCCCCTGCACCTCCTCACAACGAAGGCCAGGAGGCTAGTTCTGGTCATGAACAACGTGGTCATCCTGACAGAAGACGACCGCGCGAAGACAATGCAGAGCAGAGCCGTGTGGCGGAATCGCAACCAGAACCTACACACCATCGTCGTACTCGCTCTGTGTTCGCAAGACGATTAGGGGTCAATCCTCTCCACCCCACCCAGTCAATAAGCTCCAGGCTCCGGTTTCCAGATGAAAGAGACCCGGGGAGGGTCAATCAAACCCAGGGGCCAACTCCACTGGAGGAAAGAGAGGCGGATATTTTGCGTCTCCGCCGCCGATTGAATGAGTTGGAAGATGGCCCGGAAGAAGCCTAGTATCAAAGGCCGTATCAGGTAGCACACCGGCCTTCTATTGTGTCACCTTTTGCTGCAAGCATTCTGTCAACTCCACTGCCGCCGAAGCTCAAAATCCCACAGGTCGGTCTATACAATGGAAAGAACGACCCCACAACGCACATCCACAAGTACTTAGCGTGGATGGAACTCTACAGCCCCAGCGATGCCATTCTCTGTAGGGCATTCCCGTTGACATTGGGCGACCGAGCCCATCGCTGGTTCAGGACCCTGCCGCAAGGGTCCATCCGTTCTTGGGGCGACCTGGCCCCCGCGTTTACAGCATATTTTCTCACTTGTAAAGTCCGAGCTGCACTAAAAGATTCCCTCGTAAATATTAAACAGGGTAATAATGAGTCCTTGAAGAGTTATATAGCTCGGTTTAATAAGCACGTCTGGGAAATGGAACCAGTATTGGACGATGCCATCGTGATTGCGGCTATGGCTGGTCTCACCCCGAGACATGGTTTAATTATTCTATCCATGAATCGGGGACGGCTTCATATCACGAATTCTTTATCCGCGCAGAGCGCCACATCTGCGTGAAAGAAGCTATGGCTAGTCAGCGCCCCGAGCAGAAGGCAGGGGGCATGAAGAAAGATGGGAAGAAAGAACCCGCTTCAGGGTCGGGGTCGGGGTTCAGGCCATTTTCAGAGAACCCGACCACCGGATATAAAGCTCGCCAGGAAGTGCGAGCCGAAGTTGCTGCGCTGAAGAGTACCTTGTTCCACACTCCTTCAGCAATATGGAACGACATACAATGTCTTAATTTATTGCCGTCGGCTCGGCCCTTGAGGCTAGAGCCGGCCAAGTTGGACGCACGGAGGTATTGTGCCTATCACAAATCGATAGGCCACGACACAGATGAATGCCGAGACCTCATTAGGGAAATCATGCGCATCATTCAGAAGGGCGGTTTGAGAAGATACGTCCACGAATTACCGCCCCCACCAGCGCTCGCTCCAAGTGTGAACCCGAACCGATTAACGAATCCAACTCCCTTACCACTGCCACTGAATTAAAATCAAGGTAGGGAGATCCTAATGATGTCCGGTAGAATCAACACTAATGCGGCTGAAGATAACCGCTCGAATCGAAAAAGGAAAGCATATGTCAGGCAGGCCGCCCATGCAGAAAGGCAAGTCAGGGTGGTAGAAATCAGAGAAGGCCAACCGACGGGCCGCTTCATCTTTTCGACGTAGATGCCGACCAAGTGGTCCACCCGCATTCGGACCCCCTAGTCATTACAACACCAATCATGGGCATCCCAGTCCATAGGATTTTGATCGACTCGGGAGTTACTCGTCGGTGATCTATGTTCGAGCCTTTAGGAGGTTGAACGTGGACGATAGTTATATTCGTCCATGCAATGACAGTATTCTGGGCTTTGGTGGAGGAAGAATAATCCCGCTCGGAAAGGTTGGGCTCAAGCTCCAACCAGTGGAGATCAACGTAATAGAATGAGGGGAAACCAGTGGGACGGTAAAGGATGACCCAGAGGAGAAAGCTGAACCCGAGCGGAAAGAAAAGATTGTTTTAGAAAATGATCCAGGTAGGCGACCTGGAAAGGAACCAATGGTGGAAGACAGAAAGAAAGAGGTGGAGCCGGGAAAAGAGCCGGCGACTGAAGACGAGCTGCCCCTGCAAAAAAAAGACGGGCATAGTTAAAAGAGAAAACATGCGGAACCAGTTGAGCAGGTCGACACGGTCCACGTTGGTGGGCAGAACGGGGGACGCCAATTACGTATTGGCCACGACCTCTAAGAGCCATTTCGGACAGAGCTGATTGAATTTCTAGGAAATAATCTCGATGTCTTTGCATGGACACACTCTGACATGCCAGGAATTGATCCTAAACATGCCTGTCATCATCTTAATATCGACCTGACATTCCACCCAGTTATTCAGAAAAGGCGCAAGGTCGGCCCCGACAGTCAGGTCGCCCTGGAGGCCGAAGTCAGTATATTGCTTGATAACCAGTTTATCAGGGAATCCTTATACCCTCGATGGGTGGCCAACCCTGTATTAGTAAAGAAAAGCAATGGCCAATGGCACATTTGTGTGGATTTCACCGACCTCAACAAGCCATGCCCCAAGGACAGTTATCCATTGCCAAATATAGACTACATGGTAGATGACGGTGTGGAGTGCCCCCAGCATTTGCCGGAGGGGTGCATTGCTATACACACTCCCAGCCTCCTGTACGGGCTGCGTTTCCCACTGCCGCTAGTGCTTACGCGGTGGTTTTGCTAGTGGGGCCTTCCCCTGACTCAGGTGTATTCTTTGACTTGGGGACGGATTATCGGATTGTTGGTACTGTTTCATCTAGAAGGGTACCACCGCCCCAAGTTCACAGAGATGAATGAGTTATTCGTCTGGAAGGTAACCCCGGCGACTCCTGGTCGGGGGCAGCCATCTTGGTGGTACTACGCACACACCAGGCCCGGATACCCAAAGGGGCTGGTTGAAGGCCTTCCACAATACTTAAAGGAGTGGAAGGATAAATGGCTTTGGGTAAGTGGCGAATGGCAAACTCGCATCGGGACCGAAGCGGAAGAGACGGTCCTGCATCCTCCTTCAGACTTTACTTTTAATTTCAGTAAGTGCACTTCCTTTCTCCTCTGTTCTCTTTTTTTTCCAGGGCTCATTTGACTTTTATCTCTTGTTTTGTGTAGAGTACCGACCCTCTGCCGGCCTCCTATCGGCCGCCTTTCTCCGCCGTCTGGACAACATCCAGGCATTAGGTCACAGAGATAGGCAGATTGAGAGGTTGGCCATCGAGGCTCGTCTGGCCGCGGCTGGCTTGCAGGCCGCTTTGCCTGCCGATCCCGAGGCCGGAGAGGCGGCCAGGGGAGAAGCAGTGGTGGTGGAAGAGGAGGCCGGGGAGGTGGCCGAGAATAGCCCTCTAAGGGTTGAAAGGGGACATACCCAAGAGCGGGGGGAACAACCTGTGCAGACGGAGCAGGCAAATTTCTAAGAAATAATCTCGATGTCTTTGCATGGACACACTCTGACATGCCAGGAATTGATCCTAAACATGCCTGTCATCATCTTAATATCGACATGGCATTCCGCCCAGTTATTCAGAAAAGGCGCAAGCTCGACCCCGACAGTCAGGTCGCCCTGGGGGCTGAAGTCAATAAATTGCTTGATAACCAGTTTATCAGGGAATCCTTATACCCTCGATGGGTGGCCAACCCTGTATTAGTAAAGAAAAGCAATGGCCAATGGCGCCTTTGTGTGGATTTCATCGACCTCAACAAGCCATGCCCCAAGGACAGTTATCCATTGCCAAATATCGATTACATGGTAGATGACGGTGTGGAGTGCCCCCAGCATTTGCCGGAGGGGTGCATTACTAAACACACTCCCAACCTCCTGTACGGGCTGCGTTTCCCACTGCCGCTAGTGCTTACGCGGTGGTTTCGCTAGTGGGGCCTTCCCCTGACTCAGGTGCATCCTTTGACTTGGGGACGGATTATCGGATTGTTGGTACTGTTTCATCTAGAAGGGTACCCCCGCCCCAAGTTCACAGAGATGAATGAGTTATTCGTCTAGAAGGTAACCCCGGCGACTCCTGGTCGGGGGCAGCCATCTGGGTGGTACTACGCACACACTAGGCCCGGGTACCCAAAGGGGCTGGTTGAAGGCCTTCCATAATCCTTAAAGGAGTGGAAGGATAAATGGCTTTGGGTAAGTGGCGAGTGGCAAACTCGCATCGGGACCGAAGCGGAAGAGACGGTCCTGCATCCTCCTTCAGACTTTACTTTTAATTTCAGTAAGTGCACTTTCTTTCTCCTCTGTTCTCTTTTTTTTTCCAGGGCTCATTTGACTTTTATCTCTTGTTTTGTGTAGAGTACCGACCCTCTGCCGGCCCCCCATCGGCCGCCTTTGTCCGCCGTCTGGACAACATCCAGGCATTGGGTCACAGAGATAGGCAGATTGAGAGGTTGGCCACCGAGGCTCGTCTGGCCGCGGCTAGCTTGCAGGCCGCTTTGCCTTCCGATCCTGAGGCCGGAGAGGCGGCCAGGGGAGAAGAAGTGGTGGTGGAAGAGGAGGCTGGGGAGGTGGCCGAGAGGAGCCCTCCAAGGGTTGAAAGGGGACATACCCCAGAGCGGGGGAAACAGCCTGTGCAGACGGAGCATGCGAATTTCTAGGAAATAATCTCGATGTCTTTGCATGGACACACTCTGACATGCCAGGAATTGATCCTAAACATGCCTGTCATCATTTTAATATCGACCTAACATTCCTCCCAGTTATTCAGAAAAGGCGCAAGCTCGGCCCCGACAGTCAGGTCGCCCTGGAGGCCGAAGTCAATAAATTGCTTGATAACCAGTTTATTAGGGAATCCTTATACCCTCGATGGGTGGCCAACCCTGTATTAGTAAAGAAAAGCAATGGCCAATGGCGCCTTTGTGTGGATTTCACCGACCTCAACAAGCCATGCCCCAAGGACAGTTATCCATTGCCAAATATCGACTACATGGTAGATGACGGTGTGGAGTGCCCCCAGCATCTGTCGGAGGGGTGCATTACTATACACACTCCCAGCCTCCTGTACGGGCTGCGTTTCCCACTGCCGCTAGTGCTTACGCGGTGGTTTCGCTAGTGGGGCCTTCCCCTGACTCAGGTGCATCCTTTGACTTGGGGACATATTATCGGATTGTTGGTACTGTTTCATCTAGAAGGGTACCCCTGCCCCAAGTTCACAGAGATGAATGAGTTATTCGTCTGGAAGGTAACCCCGGCGACTCCTGGTCGGGGGCAGCCATCTGGGTGGTACTACGCACACACCAGGCCCGGGTACCCAAAGGGGCTGGTTGAAGGCCTTCCACAATCCTTAAAGGAGTGGAAGGATAAATTTCTTTGGGTAAGTGGAGAGTGGCAAACTCGCATCGGGACCGAAGCGGAAGAGACGGTCCTGCATCCTCCTTCAGACTTTACTTTTAATTTCAGTAAGTGCACTTCCTTTCTCCTCTGTTCTCTTTTTTTTCCAGGGCTCATTTGACTTTTATCTCTTGTTTTGTGTAGAGTACCGACCCTCTGCCGGCCCCCTATCGGCCGCCTTTGTCCGCCGTCTGGACAACATCCAGGCATTGGGTCACAGAGATAGGCAGATTGAGAGGTTGGCCACCGAGGCTCGTTTGGCCGGGCTGGCTTGTAGGCCGCTTTGCGTGCCGATCCCGAGGCCGTAGAGGCAGCCAGGGGAGAAGCAGTGGTGGTGGAAGAGGAGGCCCGGGAGGTGGTCGAGAGGAGCCCTCCAAGGGTTGAAAGGGGACATACCCCAGAGCGGGGGGAACAACCTGTGCAGACGGAGCAGGCGAGGCCGTCTCCAATAGCGTCTAGTCCTCCAGGGCGAGCGTCCGTGCCGACTGGGCAGGTGCGGACTCCTAAGCCGCCTAGATCAACCGGGGCCCAAGGTAAGAATTTTCTATTTCTGGCGTTCTTTTTTTCTTCAATTTTCCTTTTGTTGGTCTCTTACTCAATTAGTGCTTGTTGCAGGGCGTGGCGTGGATCTCTTCACATGTCTTAACCGTGTGAGGAATACAGCTGCTCGCCGAACTTGGGCGGCCATGGATGAACCTGCTGATGCCGAGGCGGCATGGAGGGAGGTGATCAGGGTCGGGAAGCATCTGCCGGCGGAGTCCCCAAAATAGAGGAGCCCCCACTCCAAAGGAGAAGAAGGGGGATCGTAATTGAGGAGCCCGGGCAGACGGAGAGAACCGGGCCAACTCCGCTGGGGCCTACCATGCAGATCCCAACGGGCAGAGTTCCAAGGACCTTTTAGGACGACTTCGGTCGAGAGGGCCACTTCATCCCGCCAAGTCAAGTAAGGAATGAGGCATGCGACGGGATGGCTGGGTCGCGTCCCTAGTGTTCGTGGAGTTCGTGAGGTGTTCCACGACCACTAACGAATAGGTGAGGAACTTACTGACTGCTGTGCATGCTGCCAGGGATGTGGTGGCTCGAGCATGGACCACGGGGATCGAGCAATTCTGCTTGGAGATCGGGTGGAAAGAAAAGGCCGAGTACGTCATGGGGCTATCTGGTCGTATCACTGGGATACTCTGGCACATGATCGGGGGGATGGAAGACCTGGAAAGGCTCCACCAAGATCCGCAAGAGGCTCATGCCCTCTGCCAAGGGGTACAGGAGTCCATGAAAACCCAGGTAGAGGAGGCCGCGGCCAGGGCTAATCCGAGAGGAGGCTACTTGTGAAGCGGTGGCCGAGGATGAGCTTCGTGCCAGGTTGCGAGTTGGAGCGTCTTTGCCTCGCTCATGTTGAAGAAATGGAAAGGCGCGTAGCCGAGGCGCGCAGGGAGGCAGAGGAGGCCGTCCGAGCTTACAAGAACTCGGAGGAGTATGCCTTCATGCTGACTTGTGGGCACGCAATCAGCATTGGTGAAATCCTCCAGGAGCTTAAGGCTGGCAGGACCATCACCCAGCTTGAAGAAGACCTTGCCCAATTAGACGCTGACCTCGAGGCCCTACGCCCCCATTTTGCCGAGGCCGCCGGTGACCAAGATCCACCTCCTCCAGAAGAAGAAGTGGCCTCTAGTGGTCCTGTTGAAATTCCCCCCCCTGCCGGGGCTTGATTTTTTTCTTTTTCTTTGAAGTTTCCTGCTTTTGCTTTCCATATAGGATAGTTGGCCTTGGGCCTTTTGAATGTAATTGGCTCCGACCCCTAATGTAAATACTTTTGATGTTGGTATGAAATTTCTTTTCGGTCACCTGTGTATGCATTTAAATTCCTGCTAATTATTGTGCTTGTTTTTCCTTTTTGTTGTATGGCTTTTGTTCCGTCTGCCTTCCTTTGTTTTTCCAAGTATAGGGCTCGGCTTTTAGTGCTCAAGTGACACAAGTAATGGGCTTCAACTGCCTGTGTTTATTTACTAAGTTTTATGCTCGGAGCTTAAACCGAGTCTTGGTTTTTAGGATGAGTCCGCCTTTTGGGCGGGCCTCCCTTTATTGACATGCAAGAGACGTACCCGAGACGAGTAGTCGACGCTCGGCTTTTGGCCGAGGCGATTAAAATGGCGCTCGAATATTTGCCGAGGTGAATAAAAATTGTTCCCCCCTTTGAGAGAGCTCACAGAATATCAGATGAATGGACAGATCCCCAGAGTCGCATCTAAATCATAAACTGAATTTTTTATTGATAGTACCTCTTAAGGTATATTACATTCCATGGGTGTTCGAACTTTTTCCCACTCAAGTATTCCAGCTCATACACCCCATTTGACAAGACCTTACTAACCCGAAACGGACCTTCCCAGGTTGGCTTTAGCAGGCTGGGCTCGATCCCCGTTATTCTTTTTAGGACGAGGTCGCCGATCTGAAACTTCCTTTCCTTCACTTTTGAGTTGTAGTACCTCTCACTCCTTTGCTTATATATGGCGTTTCTCATCTCGGCACTGCATCTCTTCTCCTCCAACAGGTCCATCTCGGTTCGGAGTGCGGCGTCATTATTTTCCTCAGAAAAATTTGCCACTCTGAAGGTAGGGGCTCCGATTTCAACAGGAATAACCGCCTCGGTCCCATAGGCCAGAGATAAGGGTGTTTCCCTCGTGGCCGCTTGGTGTGTCGTTCTATACAACCATAGCACGCCGGACAGCTCCTCGGGCCAGTTGCCTTTAGATTCTTCCAATCTCGCCTTCACCGTATTTTTAAGTATCTTATTAACTGCTTCAACCTGCCCATTAGACTGGGGGTGATATGGAGTCGAGAAATGATTTTTGATGTGAAATCCTTCGCAAAAATTTCGAAACCTCCGGTTATCGAATTGTTTCCCATTATCCATAACAATTGAGTGCGGTATCTCGAATCTGCAGATAATGGACTTCCATACAAAATTAATGATCTTCTCATTGTCTATCTTTGCCAGAGGTTCCGCCTCGGCCCAATTCATAAAGTAATCTATTGCCACAATGGCATACTTCACGCCCCCTTTGCCAGTAGGGAGTGGCCCAATGATGTCCATTCCCCATTTGGCAAATGGCCACAGACAAAATATGGAAGTAAGCTGCTCAGGGTGATATCTGACCTGTGGCGCAAATCTTTGACACCGTTCACATTTTTTGATGAGGTCGGTTGCATCCTTTTTCAGGGATGGCCAATAGTATCCTTCTCGTATCAACTTGTAAGCCAATGTTTGGCCCCCGGCGTGATTTCCGCATATACCTTCATGTACCTCTCGGAGTGCGTAATCTGCATCTGTCTCCGACAGGCACCGAAGAAGTGGGATGGAATACCCTCGTTTGTATATGACGCCATCTACCAGCGTAAACCGAGAAGCCTGAGTCCGTAATGTTCTAGCTTCGGTCTTGTCCTCTGGTTGAATTCCTTTCTCTAAATACTGGATGATAGAAGTCATCCAGGTCAGCTCGGTTGCTTCACTAGCATGTATCTTCTGCATATTAAGTTACGGGGCAGTCAGCTGGGTGATGGTGACATCTGCAATCGCCTCGGTTCCCGGGCAGGAGGCCAACTGAGCTAAGGCGTCAGCTTGCATGTTCTCAGTTCGGGGAATATGCAGGATTTTTGCTTTAAAATGTGATAATCTTTTCTTGACCAAGTCCAGATATCGAGCAATTTTCTGTTCTTTCGCCTCGCACTCTCCATTGATCTGATGGACAACTAGGTGCGAATCGCTGTGTACCAACAGTCATTTTAGTCCCATCGACGCTGCCATTTCTGGCCCTGCCAGGAGCGCTTCGTACTCGGCTTTGTTGTTGGTCGCTGGGAACTGGAACCGCACGGCTAAGCACTAGCACTTGTGCTTTGGATCGATTATCATGATCCCACCCCCTGCTCGGCCTGCGGTGGAGGAACCATCGATGAACAACTTCCATTCCTGATCTTCAACCACTTCTAGCTGGATGGAGAGTGTAAACTCGGCTACGAAGTCCGCCAAGGCTTGTCCCTTGATTGTCGTACGTGGCTCGTACAAAATATCGAACTGGCTGAGCTCGACAACCCACTTGATCATCCGACCTAAGGTATCTGGTCGGTGTAGCACATGCTTCAATGGGTAGTTGGTCAAGACCACGATCTTGTGCTCCAGGAAGTACGGACGAAGTTTCCGAGCTGAAATGATTAGCGAGTAGGCCAGCTTCTCCATAGGTGGGTATCGGAGCTCGGCATCGTGCAATGTTTGACTTGTATAATAAATAAGGTGTTGGATAGAGTTATCCAATCTGATCAATACCGAGCTAACGGCGTACTCGGAGACCACAAGATACAAATACAAGTCTTCTCCCCGGGTGGGTTTTTGTAGTAAGTGTTAGGAAATTTATTGTTTAGATTTTGATGAATGCCATGTAAAACTTAGAATAGGAAGTTGGCACCCCAATTCTTGTTGTAAAATGCATTGTAATAAATAGAGTGGCCAAGCCGAGTTAAGTCGGCCTACGCCCAACATGCAAGAAGACAATCAAGACTAGAAGGAAGACTCATTGAGACAACCGAGTATGGCAAAGAAGAGTAGACGGAACTCTACTAAAGAAGCGGTGAGATGCGGTGAGTGGAGTATCGATCCAAGTCAACTCGAGAAAAGCCAAGTCTCAAGTTGAAGTGACAAAGAGTCATCCATGATTGGAAGTCGACTCAAAGTCACCTGGGAAAGCAAAAATGCAAATAAGTCGAGATAATCGTAAAAGATCCGTTGCACGAAATCAAGAGAATTACTTAAACAAGTAATATCTCCATATCACCTTTCTCGAGTGCTCAATCCCGAGAAGCGTGCAAAAGGAATGAACCAATGGGAACCACTACACCGTGTCGAACTCGAAAAGGTGAAAGAACAATTCATACGAGGAAATGGCAATTCAAGGATCGCAACAAGACAAGCCAACGACAAGTGACTTTCAAAAATAAGCCTATCTCTTCAACGGGCAAATTTTTGAAAGATCACTATAAAAGGTGAGGAGTTCATTTGAGAATGAGAGACACAAGAGAGACACAAGAGAGAAAAAAAGTGTGACACTAGTTCTGACCAACCAAAGATGTTCAAGCAATTATTAGAAAGTCCGAAACATTCTCAATTCTCAAGCCTACACTACGAAGAACATCAATCCAACACTTACCTGTGAAGGAAAGATAACTTCAATCGAGTTGAAGAGGAACATACTAAAAACAAGGGGTCTACATTCCACGAAGGATTGTAGGAAGGTTCAAGGTCGAACCAAGTCTTAAGCCTTTGGAGGGCTTTGTGATCAAATCCAAAGAGCTTGAGCAAGTGAGTTGAGTAGCAAGGCAAAATGCCTGTGAAGAAGGCTGAGTCATCGAGAAGCCACCGAGTGATCAAGGCGTCTCGGATCGAGTCCCTAAGGATCAAGTCACCGTTTGTGTGATCAAGACTTGTATCCGGACTGCCACTTTGTATACGATCATTACCTAGTGGATTCCTCCGGGAGTTGGAGAAGAGAGAGAGTAGAAGAATTACCCCATCTTGAACCTCTATAAAAATTTCATTGTGTCATTTACATTTCAACTTTAATTTACGCATCTTAATTTTAATTCTGTGACATATTTGCTATCCACTTGATAATTTATAAATACTAAATCAAGCACTAAATCCTTGCTTAATCAAACTTAAGGGTGTTAAGTCTTCCGCTGAAAAAAAAAACCACATTGAGTTAATTTAAAGCCAACAACCGAGTTATTCCATCAACAAATTCGATTGAGTCATTGAGAGACTAACTCTACTAATTGACTAAATTGATCGTCCATCAAGGACACAACGTGTAGTATCAACTCTGTATATTTAAAAGGACTAAATCGAAAATTTGGTAAGGTTTATTCAACCCCTCTTCTAAACCTTACACTTACACCCCTTGGGACCTACAAGTGGTATCGGAGCGGTTGGTTCATTGAACCCTCTCCGAATCGTTTGAAACTAGATCTCAAAACTTTTCAAAGTCTGCTTTAGTACTTAAACTCTCAAAACTCTTTCTATCATTAGAAGTTATTATCATGGAAGCAAATTTGACACGCATCCCTATGTTCACAATTGAAGAATTTGATGATTGGAAAATTCGTATGCGAGGCTCATCTATCGGCATTACATGATGAGATGTAGATAGTGATAGAAGATGGGCCACCGCAAATCTTAAAGGTGAACACAAAATTGTAAGAAGAGCTGCAATTGAAGGAGAAGAGGATGTTGCTCCCGGACGATCATGGTTGAAAAACCAAGAACCGAGTGGACAAATGATGACAAAAAGATACAACCTTACTGGACAATGTAGCCAAGGATATCCTTTACAAAACCTTGGACAAAGCCATGTTCAATAAAGTCAAATCATGCAAAACGACCAAAGAAATGCGGGACAAGCTCACATTGATTTGTGAAGGCTCGGAGCAAATCAAAGAAAACAAATTATCGTGGTGTACAAAAAATTTGAGAACTTCAAAATGATCTCGGGAGAAAACCTGGATCAATTGGATGCTCGATTCACGAAATCACCAACAAGTTATCTCGCACTTGGAAAGGAATATACAAGAAAATGTGTATGAAGATCCTAAAAAGTCTTCCAAATTAATGGGAAATGAAGGTCATGGCACTGAGACATTCCATGGACCTATCAAAGACATCCAACCATGAATTATTCTCGGACCTCAAAGCCTATGAGTTTGAGCCGAGAAGAAAAAAAGACGAGGAAGAGACAATTTGTACCCAAAACAATTTGGTCTAATTGTTAAAGATGGGAAGAGAGAGCTGAGGTCAAATAAGTCATTGATCGAGAAAAATAGCCACGATGGTCAAAAGATTCAACAAGTTCTTCAATAAGAACTACAAGAGAGGAAATGGCGAATCTTCCGAGAAGACACTCGGCTCCCTCCAAATCAAAGGAAGATATGCCAACTAAGAGAACAGATCATCGAGAAAGTTGAGTATCAAAGGGTGACAATCCAAGAATGGAAAGAGTCGATCAAAAGGCCGATTATCTATCTTTGAACTGCTGAGACAACCAGTCACTATGCCATTGATTGCTCATATCCTGTAGTTAACAAATACAGGAATGAAGAAGAAAGAAAGGTCTTGAGAGAAAGAAGACAAGAAAAGAAAAAGGCAATGATGGTGCGAGATCAAAAATGACCAAGTCAAGAGAGACAGTGATTGAGAGCATGAAGTGACTACTCAAGTGACTCTGAAGAAGAAGCCCGATCTGCTTGATGGCCAAAGAACAAGATCAACCTGACCAAGAAGATGAGGTACACTCTAACTCATCAAACTCGGACTCTAGTGATAGTGATGACACACACACACTTCATCACCCACTGATCTTTATGATTCATTAGGCAAAATGATGAAAGATTTTGAACACATTAAATCTTCACACACACTATTAAATGAGGAAAACAGCCTACTCAAGAGTCAAAACTCAAAGCTAACTAAGGAGCTGAGTACTCTAAGTCAAATAGCTGATGAGAATGAAAGTTTAAAGGAGAATGCTAAATTAATAGCGAAAATTGCCTTTAGCTATAGAGAAGAGGAGAATGACTTCAAAAATGTTATTACCTCATTCACTAAGGCATCTAAATCATTGGATGATCTTATTATGAGTCAAAGAGAATGTGGAGACAAGACAGGCTTAGGATTTAATTCCTCTGTGCTATGTCAAACCTCAAAAGTAATTTTGGAAAAAGGATCTTCAAGCCATGAAGAGTCTGAAAAATCCAAAACTCTAAATGTTGCACACACATTCACTCCAAAGCACCATAACAAGCAAACGGCCTTGGTTATAAAAGAAAAGAAAAAACGACCCGAGTTGAGTGCGGCTGAAAAGGACAAATGAGAAGAGATTCACCGAGTTCCTCAAAAACTCCAAACAGAAAATACTCTGCAAAGAAGAAGCAGAGCTACCAAAAACCCCAGAAAATCCATAAAAGAAATACATATGATGGGAATGGTAGAAAATATCCAAGCCAAGCTGATTGGAATAATGTAAACTATCAGCATAGACTTATGGAATATAAGCCCAAATGGCAAAGGCCTAGAACTCAGCAAAGGCCATTCCAAAAGTATAAGAGCTTTCATCAGCACACATATGCACCTAGACACTACACTCAAAGACACCACAATTACCCAAAGAAGGCGATTGCTAAAAATTATACACAGGCATACAGACAAAAGAGACAACTGTATGAACCTAGAATCCCCAAGCAATTTGCCAGGATTAATTATGATTATGGCACTGATAGATGGCAACCCCTTAGAGTCAAATCATTTGGCTATAAGTTGGTTGGATCATCTTACAATTCTAACCCCTCAGGACCCAGACAAGTATGGGTACCTAAAACTTAATTTCCTTGATTGCAGGTTCAAGGAACAACTGAGTGCCAAGGAACCTGGTACATGGATAGTGGTCACATTCCCGGACACATGACAGGAAACAAGAAAAATCTGTCAAAATTCAAGGAAGTAAAAGGAGCAAAAGTCATATTTGGAGGAAATGAAGCTCCTGGTAAAATAAGAGGCATTGGATCCATCAAGAGGAATGGATTAGAAATCACAGATGTTGCATATGTTGAAGGACTCAACTTTAACCTCTAAGCATCGACCAACTCGTGACAAGGGTTATAACGTTGGATTTAACATGGGTATATGCCAAATCAAGGATATTGAATCAAATGAAGTTGTCTTTGCAAGGATGTAGAAGAGAAGAATATGTATGTCGTGGATTGGTCAATCGCAACACCCAAAGACTGTCTACTAGCAAAAGCACAAATTTGAATCAAGTTGGTACAGGCACAAAAAAGCCGAGTCACCTAAATTTCAAAACGATTAACAAGCTTGCAAGAAGTAATCTTGTGGAAGGACTTCCAGGACTCGATATACAAAAAGGAGAGTATATGTGACGCATGTCGAAGGAAAACAAATCAAGTCATCATTCAAAGAAAAGACATGCCCATCTTCAACAAGAATATTGCATCTGCTACATATGGATCTATTTGGCCCATGGAACCAGCCAAAGACATAAGTGGAAAGAAATACACCTTGGTGGTAGTAGATGACTACTCAAGATATACATGCACAATATTCATGTGTAAGAAAAAAAGAAACTCTACAAAAACTACCACAAATGATGAAGAGGATTCAAAACGAGAAGAGCCAAACCATTATCAAAATAAGATCGGACGCAGAACCGAGTTCGTCAATGGAATAATAACTCAATATTGTATTGAAAATGGTATTGGTCATGAACTATCGGCAGAAAGGACTCCACAAAGAGAATGGAGTTGCGAAAGAAGGAACAATGAACACTCAAAGAAGCGGCAAGGACCATGTTAGTCACGGGGTTACCAAAAAATTTTGGTCAAGCAATCAACACAACTTTTGCTACACTCAAAACAGATGTATGATAAGCAGACAAATGACAAAGACTCCCTATGAGATTTGGGTGGAAGAAAACCAAATGTTGCATATTTGAAATATTTGATGTAAATGCTTCATCCACAACAATGGAAAAGACAATCTAAAAGCTTTTGATGCTAAAGGCGATGAAGGTATCCTCTTAGGATACTCACCGAAAGCAAAGCCTTCTGAGTACTCAACAAAAGACTATGGTTGCGGAAGAATCCATTCATGTGGTATTCGATGAGCCAAATGTAAATGGAGAAGACATTGAAGAGTCGGTGATAAGTTGAGTCATCCAACCATGCGAAGAGTCCCTATCTTTGGTCAAGGCTGAACTATAAACTCGGAAGAAGATGAGATAGTGAATCTCAAAAACAATTTGGAAAATTTGCGGTAAGTGATCACGAGAGAGCCGACCACATCAACACAATCGCAAGACAATCTGAATCCAGCTAACTTACTCAAACCTGATGTAAGATGGCCGAGAGACCATCCACTAGAACTTGTCATTGGAGACATAAGAGAAGGTGTAAAAACAAGATCCGAACTCAACAAGAAGCTATGTTCACATGCTTCATCTCGCAAATAGAGCCCAAAGATGTGTTACAAGCATTGGACGACGCACATTGATTCAAGCTATGCAAGAAGAGTGAATCAGTTTGAAAGAAATAAAGTATGGGAATTAGTGCAAAGACCCATACATCAAAATGTTATCGGCACTAAATGGGTGTTCGAAATAAGATGAACGAGGAAGGTTACGTGGTAAGAAACAAAGCAAGATTAGTAGCCAAAGGATATTGCCAAGAAGAACGAATAGATTTTGATGAAACATTTGCTCCTATAGCAAGACTGGAAGCTATAAGAATGTTTCTTGCCTATGCAACTCACAAGAATTTCACCGTATATCGATGGATGTAAAAAGTGCATTTCTAAATGGTTTATTAGAAGAAAAAGTGTATGTTGAACAACCTCCGAGGATTTGAGCGAGAAGACTCTTGGAGATAAAGTATACAAACTCAAGAAAGCTCTATATGGATTGAAACATTCACCCGAGCATGGTATGATACCTTGTCACAATTCCTAATCGAAAATGGATTCACAAAAGGAAAAGTGGATAGAACACTTTTCAATTCAAGACAAAAAGAGTATCTTTGCTTGTTCAAATATATGTGGATGACATCATTTTTGGATCTACAAACAAAGAGTCATGTGTGAAAAATTTTCAAACCTCATGCAAAGTAAATTTGAAATGAGCATGATGGGAGAGCGGAGACATTCTTCCTTGGACTCCAAATGAAACAACTGAAGGATGGAACCTTCATAAGTCAAACAAAATACACGAGAGATTTAATGAAGAAGTTTGGTATGGAGGAGAAGTCTTCGTGAAAATACCAATGAATACATCGATCAAAATGGACATGGATGCGGATGGCAAGCCTATAGATCAAACAAGATACAAAGCACTTATTGGATCATTGCTCTATCTCACAAAGAAGCGGCAAGACATCACCTTTCTTTGTAGGTGTATGTGCAAGATTTCAATCTACTCCAAAAGATAGCCATATGACAAAGACTAAGAGAATATTGAGATACTTGAAAGGAAGCCAAGAAGTTGGCTTATGGTATCCAAAGGAAGGTGGATTCAAGATAATCGGCTATTCGGACTCGACTATCTTTGGATGCGAGTTAATGACAAAAAAGCACTTCAGGCACATGTCAAATGCTTTAGGAAACAGTGATTTCTGGTTTAGCAAGAAGCAAAATTCAATAGCCACCTCTACAACCAAGCATAATACATAGGCTGCGGGCAATCATTGTGCCCAAGTCCTATGGATGAGACAAAGAAATGAGAGACTATGAAGTTGAGGAAAAGAAATTCCAATCATGTGTGATAACACAAGTGCAATTGCCATTACTCAAAATCCTGTCTTTGCACTCAAGAACAAAGCATATCGATGTCGGATATCACTTCATAAGAGATCATGTTGAAAAGAAGGACATCATCTTGGAATATATCTCAAGCGATAAACAATTGGTGACATCTTCACAAAACCATTATGTGAGTCAAGATTTGAAGAACTCAAACATGAGTTGGGGTTAATTGAGTGAAAGCACACTCGGAAGAATCAAAGAAAAGAAATGGAACACAAAAAGGGAAAAGATTTGAACTCACAAATTAGCTAAGTAAATTAGCTGTATCGGAAAGACAACTATACCAAGTCAGCTGTTAGCTGAGTCACTAAGAGAACTGTGAGAAGAAGAGTTAAATCAGCTAAAGGATAAGCTGAGTCACTTATGAGCAAAGTGACAAAAACGCAGTCGTTTTGACTAAGCGGGAATGTTTTTAAGGAATACGTCAGCATAATGATGATGTGTACAGACATAAAGCTGCACACCAAGCTTATGATTGGATATAAATCTTTGCCGCATTAAATACGAGACATTAAATGCTAAATAGGCGTGCAAAATCTAAGCCGTTGATTTCGATCACATTTCAAAAACCACCGCACGTCCTTTCATAAACCATACTTAAACCATTTCCGTCCGTTTCTCTCTCACACTACCAAAACTGTTCATTTTCCTTCTCTCAAAAGCAAAGGCAAAAATTCTCTCGAAACCCTATCTATCTGCAAATCAATCTCTAAGTTTTTCTTTGATAAAATCCTGAAAAATGGCACCAACCTATGATTTTACCAAGTTAGGGAAGCAAATCCACACCGGGTCTACTGTGGATTTCGACGGCATGGTGAAACAGGGGTCCGACGACACCCTAGTGAAGAAAATTGCTGAGAAATTAGAAACGACCGGGCTGAAACCGTTTCTGATGTTAGAATATCCGATGACCTATGTGAAGGAGGTCGCACAATTCTACGTGAATGCTGAGATTCACGATGAAGGAATAAAGTCATCTGTTCACGGAAAGCGGTGACTATCTTTGCCAAGGATTTGGTGAACACTGTTCACTACCAACCAAGGAGCCTCGAAATTAACGAAGTTGATGTAAACTTGGTGATGCTTGGAAAGAAATAGCCAAGCCCGACTTTGCCGATAAAATAGTGTACCACAACAAAACAAGAGAAGCTGAAAGAGGATTATCACAAGTTTGTTGGACATAGTTGCCAAATGTATTGACATCAAATTTGGCGACTTTGACCAACTCGTCAAAAGCAAAGCGATTGTAATGGCTGCAATTATCGCAAAAAGAAAATAAATCGGGCCGAGTTTGTCTCAGACTCTGCGAACGTAGGGAACAAATCCTTCAAGGAAGATGGCACATTTGGAGGATCCCTAGGATATGGCCTAGTGATTGGCCGGGTGATGGAGGTGAAAGGAGTCCTCTTAGACATGGGAAGGCATTCCATGTTAACAAGAGGATGTTGAGCAAACCTATCTGCGCCGAAAGAGAGCCTACGCCAAGAGAGCCGACACGAGTGAGGGGGAATCAAGCCGACCACGAAGATACAAATGTTCCCTCTCCACCCAAGAAGAAAGTCGCCTGCGGCCGCAAAAGATGTTGCCCTGCAAAAGAAAGAAAGTCAAACTTGCTCCCTGCCCTGCAGAGTCACCCCCTGCAGGCCGTGTCTCTGCCCAGCGACGATGGTCGAGAAGGACACTCAAATACCTTCTCCGATCATCAAAAAGAGGAGAACCGACAAGCCAAGACGGCCGCTCCTCGAAAAAAGACATCGGCACGCCCCCGCCCAAGACTCGGAGGAAACCGTCTCTCGAACCGTAAATCCCTCCGTACAAACTAGGAGACGAAGAAGAATCATCAAGCACTCCGAGCTTGAGAAACCAAATGAGTCGACCACTCAATCGGATCGAGATAGTGGAGATATTTGGAGAAGTAGAGTCTCTAGATGTAATTGATGAAACAACCAAGTCTGTTTGAAGCGTCGTGAAGAGGCAACTCAAGACACAAACAGTAGCCCACACAAAAAACACAAGAATAAGGTTTGGTAGAGCCGATAGTGATGTGATGATCCTATCTCCACCTTACCCGACATCCAAAATCGTCTGCGTGAGTGGAGGAAATGGAAATTGAGTAAATCAAGGAACAGTTCCAACGGCCCGAGTTTATAGAAGAAGAAGAGGAAGCTAAAATTTCCTTGGACTAACCATTTGTAATCCCGCCTTTGGATGAAGACAATCGCACGGACATCCTGCGCAGATATTCAAGGACAAGGAGAAGGAAAGATAGGCGGAGGAAGGCGAGGCACGTGAGAAGGCCGGATCTCCGCCTATCTCGGCACCCCGAGAACACACACATCCTCTCCTTGATGTCTTCTCTGGCGGTGATGAGGATCCGGAGAATGCTTCTTTGCCCGCGAAAGAGTTGCAAATGCAACAAGCATTGCACGAATCGAGAATCCTTCACGAGCAAAGATTGATGGAGGGACCAGGAGAGTCCTCGAACACGGTGAAATTGATCCAATGGGAGTGGTTCAAGAAATCGCCCTTGTTGTTCTTTGCCACCACCTCCCCAGCTCACTCGGAAGAAGCATAAGGGAAGTGGCGATGAAACCGGGATAGTGGGGACCCCGGTCGAGCCAACCCCTATTGAAGGTGTCTTACCACCGACCCAGCGGCTGAACATTCAATAGCAACAAGCGGGATTTTGGAGACGAGTGACCCCATTCCAAGTCACTCACTGGTGCGCCCGAGGGGGAAACTCCTCCACTGCACCAAGGTCGGAGAATCTGCAGATGACTCCACAATGAATTAAGGAGGCGAAGTGGAGAAAGTACAACCACCAAACGAACAGCAAGTTGCCATCAACGAAGCTCGGGCGATTGAGACTATCTCGGTGAGGTGTCAATCGCTCACGAAGGCTAATGACACTTGATGATGCGATCGAGGCACATGAAGGAACAGCCGGGAGTTAACACTGGGCGATGAAAGTGCAATCCATGGGGTTGAGACTCCAATGGATGCCACCACGAGAAGACCCTAAGACAGTGACACTGCGAAAGGGAGGTCCAAGCCTCCTCGCTGCGATTGAGGCTGCGGGGAGGTAATGAAGGCCACGGGAGGTTGAGACTTCCCGGGGTAAAAAAGCTGAAGTAGAGAACATCCCTCCTGCTATCATCGACCCATCCCGAAAAGGAGATAAGCGCGCTTCATGATTCCAAGGATAATCTGATGTAACCTTTCTGGGATCGGAAGGCGAAGAAGAAGGCCGAGTCATCCCGTGTGACGATCAAAAAGACTTCAGCTGCGGATGTTCCAAGCACGAGCAAGTCGATCCCAAGACTACTCGTCAAACCTTTAATTTTGATGATGAGCCACCAATGGAAATCTCATCATCATCCGATGACGCTGATAAGGCCGAGGACCGATCTACTCAATTGGAGAAATCACCAGAGACCAACGAAGTTTGTTGAGACAGTTGAGCTCGGCAAAGCTCGGTCCACTTCACAACAAACCCCACCAACCCGAGTCCACCGCTGCGCGGGCTTCTCAAGGCGCAGCGGTCGATTCCAAAAAGAACTTCACCGCTCATCATCGAACAAATCTAGTTGGCGGTGATGAATCCTTTATAGAATCTTTTCCTTTTTCCCTGGAGGTACCCGACCTCCATGAAGAGTCGAGAACGAAACGAAAGCGCCGACGCTACCACGACCAGCTCCGTTTTTCCATCGAGGCACCATTGTTCCGGTGATTATGATTTTGACGCCGCATGGCCATCACCGCAACGGAGGAATCGGTGAAGCCCGCCTGAAGTGTTCAAGGCATTAGTCGGCCGAGATTGAGCGGATGGAGAGGCCTCGAGGCCTCTATGGACATGCGATCGGACAACGAGATGCCAATCTTACTGCGATTTAAGAGACATAACGATCGGGATCGGGGAATGGTGGCAACAAGAAGAAACAATGCATGTGGAACAAGTTAGATACTTGAGGACATTGTTCAACAAGTCTTTGGTATGGAGAGCTGAAAATGTTGATGCAAAAACGAAGGCGGAAAGAACATATTGAGCACATGCATGAAGCACACATTACCGAGATAAAGGCATTGCGTGAGCAAAACAAGAGTGATCAACGGCGTTTGGAAGAAACCATGAATACAAAATTCAGCCTTCTCATGGGCCGAGATGAAGCGATTTCGAGTGAGAGTCCAACGCTACTCGATCCGACTTCGTTACGTCGCATACTCTGCGGCAGGACTCGAAAACAGAACTCTACCATCGTGAGGCTCGACTTCACCTTGCGCGATATGTTTCAGTGTCCCTCTCTCTTTTGATGATGCCAAAAAGGGGAAGAGGAATACATTAAAAAACGAAAAGATCCGAAGCGGAAAAAGAGGATCAGGTTGTGAAGGAAAGACAACGGTGAGGAAGCGAAAAACAAAAGAAAGGAAAATCACTGAGGGGAAGGATCGAAAGATGTGACCTTAATGATTGCACAAACCCCCAAATGCAGACTTTCTTTTCTTCTCTCTTATTACTTCCTTGTCTTTCCCTTCACACAAATGCTTCCTCCTTCTCGGCCGGATCCCTTCATGCCTTTAGATATTCCTCTTCCCCTTTTTGGCATCATCAAAAGAGAGAAAACCCCGGAAACAAGCTAGCAAGCAAGAAGTCTAGTCTGTGATAGCCGAGTTACTGTCAATCTGCCGCACGAACTCGAGCGGGTGGCGTTGGATTCACTGCTACCAACTTCATCTCGGCCATGAGGAGACCGAATTTTCGATCCATATTCTCTTCCACGCGCAGGAGCTCGTTCTTATTATGTTCACATAGCAGCTTTATCTCTGTAGTATGAGATTCATGCATTTGTTCAATGTGGTCTTGCAATTTTGTCTTTGCATCGCATTCTCACCCACCGGACTAACAACTTGTTGAACAATGTCCTGAAATATCGAGCTTGTTCCACACGCATTGTTTGCTGCTGTTGCCACCACTCCCGGATCCTGACTATGATGCCACGCAAATCAGCAGTAAGGTTGGCGTCTCTGTTATCCAGCCTCATATCCAGTGAGGCCTGGTGCCTCTCCATCTTTTCAACCTCAGCAAATAAGGCTTTGAAAACTTCCCGGATCATAGCGATTGTCTTCTCTTTTTTTGACGGCCAAGCGGCGTCAAAGTCATAGTCAATGGAACAATGGTGTCTGATGGAATAACAGGGTCAGGTCTGTGGAAGCGCTCGCGATCTCTAGCTGATTCTTCAGGGAGGTCGGGTACCGCCAGAGAGAAAGGAAATGATTCTACAAAAGGATCATCACGGGCAACTGGAATCTGTTCAATGATAATTGGTGCTCGTGAAGTCCCTTACGGAGTCGAACCTGCTGCGGCAGGGAGCCTGCGCGCAGTGGACTCTGTTTGTGGGTCTTGTGAAGTCGACCCGACTTTGCCGAGCCTCAATATCTCAACGTCTCAACAACCTTCGGTCTGTTGGGTTTTCCAAATGAGTTGACTAGTCCTCGGCCTTATTTGAAGCGTCATCGGACGATGATGAGATTTCCATGGGTGGCTCATCATCAAAGTTGAATGTTTGGCGAGTAGTCTTGAGGTCGAGTTTACTCGTGGTTGGAACATCCTCAATCGAGTCCTTTGGATCGATCCACGGGGATGACTCGGCTTCATCGTCTCCTTCCGATCCCAGAAAGGTTACATCATGATTATCCTGGCAATCGTGAAGAGCACTTATCTCCTTTTCGATGGATCAATGATAGCGGGAGGGATGTTACGTGCTTTAGTTTCTCTACCCCTGAAGTCTCAACCTCCCGTTGGCCTTCATTACCTCTGCCGTGTCAACTACAACGAGGCCTTGGACATCCCTTTCGACGTGTCACTGTCTTGGGGTCTTCGAGGTGGCATCCATTGGAGTCTCAACTCCATGGATTGCACTTTCATCGCCAGTGTTAACTCCCGGGCGCTTCCTTCCCCGTGCCTCGACTACATCGCGGCGTCATTGGCCTGCAGAGCGTTGGCACCTCACCGAGAGATAGTCTCAATCGCCTCGAGCCTCGTTGATGACAACTTGCTATGTATTCTACGTGATTGTTCCTTCTCCACTTCGCCTCCGAGATTCATTGTGGAGTCACCGCAACATCCTCCGACCTTGCTGCGGTGGAGGAGTTTCCCCGGTGGCACACCACCGGTGAGTGACTTGGAATGGGGTCACTCGTCTCCGCACTCACTTTCCCATTGAGTATGCAGCCATTGTGGCGGTGGTAAGACACTTTCATTAGGGGTTGGCTCGACCGGGGTCCCCACGATCCCGATTTCATCGCTAGTTCCTTAGCACTTTCCTCCGAATGAGCCGGAGAAGTGGTGGCGGCAATAGTAGTGGCAATCACGCACCACTCCCATGGGATCAACTTCCACCGTGATGTGGAAGACTCCCCGTCCTTCCAACATCCTTTACTCATGTAGGGGCTCGGATTCCCGCACGCTTGCCGTGCATCTCTAGTTCTTCTGTAGCAGCAGCAGGGTCCAGGTCATCATCTTCACTCTCAGAGAAAATGTCGAGATGAGGATGAGTATGTTCTGTGGTGCCAGTAAAAGGACAAAGACTGCCCTTTTCACGAGCCTCAACTTCCTCTGCTTGTCTCTCCTTCTCCTTGTCCTTGAAGATCTGTAAGATATCTGTGCAGTTTTCTTCATCCAGTGCTTGGACCACAGTGGTCACCCCAAGAAAGTTCAACAGTTCCTCTTCTTCTTCGATAAACTGTGGTCTTTGGAATTGTTCCCTGGATCGACTCAACTTCCACTTCCTCCACTCTCGCAAACGATTTTGGATGTCTGGATAAGGTGGGGATAGGATCATCACATCGTCATCATCTCTATCATCTTCTCCTTGCTGTCCCTCGTTCTGAGGGATAGAAGGTAGCAAGCTTTGGTGCTCCATTCCGTCAACTGCGTCTGTTGCAGGAGGAGATATAACCCTGTCAACAGGCGGGTTTGCTTTCTCGGCTACCTCTTGTGTCTCAAATTGCTCGAACTACGATTGTGTCTTGATTTATCTCTGTTGATTGCCTTGACAGACTTGGGCATTTCATCAACAATTTAAGAGACTCTACTTCTCCAAAGTAGTCTCCGATGTCTGTTTGGTGAGTGGTGACTCAAATTGGTTTCTCAAGCTCGAACGCTTGAAGATTCTTCTTCTTCTCTTTGTTTATACCGGAGGGACTTAGTTCGGATAAGGTTTCTTCGAGTCCTGGGCGACGGGGCGGGTGCCATCGTCTTCTTCGAGGAGCTATCGTGGCTTATTAGTTCTCCTTTTCTTGACGACCGGAGAAGGTATTTGAGATTCCTTCTCCGCTGCGGGGTCGCAGCGGGCAGGGAGACACGGCTGCGAGGCGGTGACTTCGAGCTGCGAGGAAGGAGCATATTTCTTTTTCTTTCTTTGCAGGGGCAAAGAATCTTCTTGGGCGGCGGGAGCAACCTTCTTTTGAGGAGGGGAGATAGTTGTATCATCGGTCGGTCATTCCCCCTCACTCGTATCGCCTCTCTTAGCGTAGGCTCTCTTCTCGTGCGCCGAGAGGTTTGATCGAAACATCCTCTTGTTCACATGGAACGCCTTTCCATGTCGAAGAGGACTCCCTTTATTTCCATCATCCACCAATCACCAGGCCGTATCCCAGGGAACCTCCAAACGCGTACCATCCTTCTTGAAGGATTTGTTCCCAATATTCTCGGCGAGTCTGCGTATACAAACTCAACCCAATTCATTTTCTTCGTTCAATGATCGCAACCATCACGATCAATTTTGCTTTGGACAATCGGTCAAAGCCAAATTTAATGTTTATGCATTTGGAAACAACGTCCGAAAGAATTTGTGGTAGTCCTCTTTCAGTCTCTTATTAGTCAGTATAGACTACTTTCGCAGACAATCGGACTTGGCTACTTCCTCCAAGCGGCTAGACTAGGTCGACATCGGCTTCATAAATTTCAAAGACTCCTACCACCGGCAATAAGCGGTGTTCTGCTAGATCCTTGGCAGTAATGGCGAACGCCTTTTCATGAATAGAGGACTTGATGCCCTCATCGTGAACCTCAGTGTTCACATAGAACTGTGCGACCTCTTCTACGTAGGTCATAGGGAACTCCATCGTCAAAAATGGTTTTAATCCAGATTTTTCCAGCTTATCAGCAATCTTCTTTACGAGGGTGTCGTCGGACCCTTGTTTAACCATACCATCGAAGTCCACAGTAGACCCGGTGTGGATTTGCTTTCCTAGCTTGACAAAATCGTGAGTAGATGCCATTTTGAGATGTTTTACCGAACGAAACTTGAAAACTGAACTGAGGATTGATAGGGTTTTGAGAGAAGATTTTTGCTTTTGCTTTCGAGAGAGAGAGATGAACAATTTTTGGTAAAGTGAGAGAGAAACGGACGAGATGGTTTAAGTATGGTTCATGAAAGGACGTGCGGGAGGTTTTTGAAATTTGATCAAAATCAACGGCTTAGATCTTGCACGCCGATTTACATTTAATGTCTCGCATTTAATGCGGCAACATTTATATCCAATCATAAGCTTGGTGTGCAGCTTTTGCCTGTACACGTCATAATTATGCTGACGTCATTCTTAAAAACATTCCCGCTTAGTAAAAACGACCGCGTTTTTGTCACTTTGCTCATAAATGACTTAGCTTACTCCTCAGCTGATTCAATCCTTCTTCTCACTCCTCTCCTAGTGACTCAGCTGTCAGCTAACTCGATACAACTGACTTTCCAATACGGCTGATTCACTTAGCTGAATTACGAGTTCAACTCTTTTTCCTCTTTTCATGTTTCATCTTTTTTCTTTGAGTCTTCTGAGTGTCAACTCAGCTCAATTAACCCTAACTCATGCTTGAGTTCTTCAAATCTTGACTCACATAATGGTTTTGTGAATATGTCAGCCAACTGCTTATCAGTTGAAATATATTCCAGGGTGATGTCCTTCTTTTCAACATGGTCTCTTATGAAGTGATATCTGACATCGATATGCTTTGTTCTTGAGTGCAACACAAGATTTTGAGTGATTGCAATTGCACTTGTGTTATCACACATGATTGGAATTTCCTTTTCTTCAACTTCATAGTCTCTCAGCTTTGTCTCATCCATAGGACTTGGGCACAACAGTGCCCGCAATATGTATTCTCCTTCAGTTGTAGAGGTGGCTATTAAATTTTGCTTTTTGCTAAACCAGAAATTAGCCTATTTCCAAGAATTTGACATGTGCACGAGGTGCTCTTCCTGTGAACTCTACATCCAAAGCATAGTCGAGTCCGAATAACCAACTAGCTTGAATCCACCTTCCTTTGGATACCATAAGCCAACTTCTTGGCTTCCTTTCAAATATCTCAAGATCCTCTTGGCTGCAGTCATGTGGCTTTCTTTTGGAGCAGATTGAAATCTTGCACATACACCTACAACAAAGGTGTGTATGCGACGGCACCTTCTTTGTGAGATAGAGCAATGATCCATAAGTGCTCTCAGTATCTTGTTTGATCTACGTGCTTGCCATCCGCATCCATATCCATTTTGATCGATGTATTCATTGGTATTTTCACGGAGGACTTCTCTTCCATACCAAATTTCTTCATTAAATCTCTGGTGTATTTTGTCGACTTATGAAGGTTCCATCCTTGGTTGTTTCACTTGGAGTCCAAGGAAGAATGTCGACTCTCCCATCATGCTCATTTCGAATTTGCTTTGCATGAGATTTGAAAATTTATCACACGACTCTTTGTTTGTGGATCCAAAAATGATGTCATCCACATATATTTGAACAAGCGATAAGCTCTTCCCATCTTGAATTCTCAAGAAGAGTGTTCTATCCACTTTGCCTTTTGTGAATCCGTTCTCGATCAAGAATTGTGACAATGTATCATACCATGCTCTGGGGTGCTGTTTGAATCCATATAGAGCTTTCTTTAGTTTGTATACTTTATCTCCAAGAGTCTTGCTCAAATCCTGGAGGTTGTTCAACATACACTTCTTCTTCCAATAAACCATTAAGAAATGCACTCTTTACATCCATTTAATATACAATAAAGTTCTTGTGAGCTGCATAGGCAAGAAACATCCTTATGGCTTCCAATCTTGCCACAGGAGCAAATGTTTCATCAAAATCTATCCCTTCTTCTTGGCAATATCCTTTGGCTACCAATCTTGCATTGTTTCTTACCATAGAACCTTCCTCATTTATCTTGTTTCGAACACCCATTTAGTGCCAATAACATTTTGATGGGTAGGTCTTTGAACCAATTCCCACACTTTATTTCTTTCAAACTGATTCAGCTCTTCTTGCATGGCTTGAATCCAATGTGTGTCATCTAATGCTTGTGACACATCTTTAGGCTCTATTTGTGAGATGAAGCATGTGAACATTGCTTCTTGTTGAGTTCTGGATCTCGTTTTGACACCTTCTCTTACATCTCCAATGACTAGTTCTCGTGGATGGTCTCTCGGCCATCTTACATCGGAGTTGGAGTAAGTTAGCCGATTGATCGTCTTGCGGTGTGTTGTTTTGATCAGCTCTCTCATCATCACTTAGCCAGCATTTTCGGTGTTTTTGAGACTCGGCTATCTCATCTTCATCCGGGTTTATAATTCTAGCTTCAACTTCAACATAGGGACTCTTACGCATGGTTTGTTGATTGAAATTATCACCGACTCTTCAATGTCTTCTCCATTTACATTTGGCTCATCAAACACCACATGGATGGATTCTTACGTAACCATAGTCCTCTTGTTGAGTACTATGTAGGCTTTGCTTTCACCAGTATCCCAAGAAGATACCTTCATCGGCTTTAGCATCAAAAGCCTTTAAATTATCTTTGCCATTGTTATGGATGAAGCATTTGCATCCAAATATTCTAAAATATGCAACATTTGGCTTTCTCCCTGTCCCGAGATCTCATAGGAGTCTCTGTCACCGTCTTTATCATGCATCTATTTTGAGTATAGCATCTTTGTGTTTATTGCTTGACCCAAAATCTTTTAGGTAGCCCCTGCTTGACTAACATGGTCCTTTTGCTTCTTTTTAAGAGTTACATTCCTTCTTTCTCGCAACTCCATTTTTGTTGTGAAGTCCTTGCTGCATATAATTCATGACCAATACCATTTTCAATACGATCTTGAGTGATTATACTATTTACAAACTCGGTTCCTCTCAAATCTTATTTTGATAATGGTTTGACTTTTCTCATTTTGGATTCTTTTCATCGATTGTGGTAGTTTCTGAGTTTCTTTCTTTTTACACATGAATATTGTCCATGTATATCTTGAGTAGTCATCTACTACCACCAAGGTGTATTTCTTCCCACTTATTCTAGTTGGTTCAACTGGACCAAATAGATCCATATGTAGCAGTGCAATATTCTAGTTGAAGATGGACATGTCTTTTCTTTGAATGATGATTTGATTTGCTTTCCCATCGGCATGCATCACATACACTCTCCTTCTTGTACAATCGAGTGCGGAAGTCCTTCTACAAGATTGCTTCCGCAAGCTTGTTAATTGTTTTGAAATTCAGGTTACTCGGCTTTTTGTGCCACGACCCAACTAGATTCGGTGCTCTTTGCTAGCGAGACAAGTACTTGGTGTTGCGGTTGACCAATCTACCACATACATGTTCTTTTGTTCGCATCCTTGCAAAGACAACTTCATTGGATTGATGTCCTTGATTTGTCATATACCCATGTTGAATACAAAGATTATAACCCTTGTCACAAAGTTGGCTAATGCTTAGCAAGTTGAAGTTGAGTCCTTCAACATATGCAACATCTGTGATTTCTAATCCATTTTTCTTGATGGATTCAGTGCCCCTTATTTCTCCTGGAGCATCATTTCCTCCAAATATGACTTTTGCACCACTGACTTCCTTGAATTTTGACAGATTTTTCTTGTTTCCTGTCATATGTCTGGAACAGCCACTATCCATGTACCAGGTTCCTTGGCACTCAGCTGTTCCTTGAACCTGCAATCAAGGAAATTAGATTTTAGGTACCCATACTTGCCTGGGTCCTGAGGGGTTAGTATTATAAGATGATCCAACCAACCTATAGCCAAATGATTTGACTCTAAGGGGTTGCCTTCTATCGATGCCATAATCATAATTAATTTTGGCAAATTGCTTGGGGTTTTAGGTTTGTACAAGCTGTCTCTTTTGTCGTATGCTGTGAATGTGTTTTAGCAATTCTTTGTATTTGGGTAGTTGTGATATCTCCGAGTGTAGTGCCTAGTGCATATGTGTGCGATGATAGCTCCTGTGCCTTTGGAATGGCCTTTGTTGAGTTCTAGGCCTTTGTTGATAGTTCACATTATTCCAATCACTTGGCTTGGGTAGTTTCTACCATTCCCATCATATATATTTCTCTTATAGAATTTACGGGACTTTTGGTAGCTCGGTTTCTTCTTTATAGAGTATTTCCTATTTGGAGTTTGTTGGGGAACTCATTTGGATTTCTTCTCACTTTGTCCTCTCAAAGACACTCAATCGGCACTTTCCTTTTCCTTTATAACCAAGGCTAGTTTGCTTGTGATTGTGCTTTGGAATAAATGTGTGTGCACCATTTAGAGTTTTGAATTTTTGAGATACTTCATTACTTGAAGATCCTTTTTCCAAAATCACTTTTGGAGCTTGACATAGCACAGAGGAATTAAATCCTAAGCCTATCTTGTCTCCACATTCTCTTTGACTCATAATAAGGTCATCCAAGGATTTAGATGCATTAGTAAATGAGGCAATCACATTTTGAGGTCATTCTCCCTCTTTTCTATAGCAAATATTTCTCTTTTAACTTAGTATTTTCAGCCTTTAAACTTTTATTCTCATCGGCTATTTGACTTAGAGTACTCGGCTCCTTAGTCACCGAGAGTTTTGCTCTTTAGTAGGTCATTTTCCTCATTTAGTAGTGTGTGTGAGGATTTAATGTGTTCAAAGTCTTTCATCATTTTGCCTAATGAATCATAAAGATCGAGTGGGTGATGAAGTGTGTGTGTCACGATCACTATCACTAGAATCGAGTGTGATGAGTTAGAGTGTACCTCATCTTCTTGGTCGATTGGTCTTATTCCTTTGCCATTAAACGGATCAAGGCTTCTTCTTCGGAGTCACTTGAGTAGTCGGCTTCACTTGTTCTCTGAATCACCATCTTTTGACTTTTGACTTGGTCTCGGCGATCTCTGCCCAACATTGCCCTTTTCTTTTCTTGTCTTCTTTCTCTCAAGACCTTTCTTTCCTCTTCATTCCTGTATTTGTTAACTATAGGATATGGGCAATCAATGGCATAGTGACCTGGTTGTCTGCGTTCAGCCATAGGTTTTCAACCTTTTGATCACTCTTTCCATTCTTGGATTGTCGGCCCTTTGATATTCAACTTTTTGATGCTCTGCTCTCTTGGTTGGCCTATCTTCCCTAGACTTGGAGGGCACAATCACAACCAAACTCGGCCTTGGTTATAAAGGAAAAGGAAAAAAACGGCCGATTGAGTATCTTTGAGAGGACAACTGAGAAGAAATCCAGCAGAGTTCCTCAGCAAACTCCAAACAGAAAGTACTCTGTGAAGAAGAAACAAAGCTACCAAAAGCCTCAGAAGTTCTATAAAAGGAACAAATATGATGGGAATGGTAGAAACTACCCAAGTCAACCTGATTGGAATAATGTGAAATATCAGCAAAGGCCTATGGAATACAAGCCTAAATGGCAAAGGCCTAGAACTCAGCAAAGGTCATTCCAAAGGCAACAAAGCTATTATCAGCACACATATGCACCCAAGCACTACACTCAGAGATATCACAATTACCCAAAGAAGGCAATTGCTAAAACACACACACAGGCATACAGACACAAGAGATAACTGTATGAACCTAAAGCCCCCAAGCAATTTGCCAAAGTGAATTATGATTATGGCACAGATAGATGGAAACATCTTAGAGTCAAATCATTTGACTATAGGTTGGTTGGTTCATCTTATAGCACTAACCCCTCAGGACCCAGGCAAGTATGGGTACCTAAAAACTAATTTCCTTGATTGCAGGTTCAAGGAACAGCTGAGTGCCAAGGAACCTGGTACATGGATAGTAGCTGTTCCAGACACATGACAGGAAACAAGAAAAATTTGTAAAAGTTCAAGGAAATTAGAGGCACAAAAGTCATATTTGGAGGAAATGAAGCTCCAAGGAAAATAAGAGACATTGGATCTATAAAGAAAAATGGATTAGAAATCATAGATGTTGCATATGTTGAAGGCCTCAATTTCAACCTACTAAGCAACAGTCAACTCTGTGACAAGGGCTATAATGTTGGATTCGATATGGGAGTGTGCCAAATCAAAGACACTGAATCAAATGAAGTAGTGTTGCAAGGATCCAGACAAAAGAACATGTATGTGGTAGATTGGTCGACTGCCACACCATGCACTTGTTTATTAGCAAAGAGTACAGCCGAATCAAGTTGGCTGTGGCACAAGAAAAATCGAGTCACCCAATTTCAAGACAATTAACAAGCTTGCAAGGAGTAATCTTGTAGAAGGATTACCAGACTCAGTGTACAAGAAAGAAAGTGTTTGCGATGCATGCCAGATGGGAAAGCAGATCAAATCATCATTCAAAGAGAAGTCAAGACCATCTTCAACTAGGATATTGCATCTGTTGCATATGGACGTATTTGGCCCGATTGAGCAGCTAACATAAGTGGAAAGAAATATACCTTGGTAGTAGTAGATGATTATTCAAGATATACATGGACAGTTTTCATGTGTAAAAAGAAAGAAACCTTGCAGAAGCTACCACAACTGATGAAGAGAATTCAAAATAAGAAGAGTCAAACCATTATAAAGATAAGATCTGATAGAGGAACTGAGTTTGTCAATGGAATAATAACTCAGTACTGTGTTGAAAATGGTATTGCTCATGAATTATCTGCAGCAAGGACTCCACAGCAGAATGGAGTTGCAGAAAGAAGGAATACAACTCTAAAGGAAGCATCAAAAACCATGTTAGCTGAAGCAGGGTTACCCAAAAGATTTTGGGCTGAACCCATCAATACTACATGCTATACTCAAAATAGATGCATGACAAATAGACAGCTGACAAAGACTCCCTATGAAATCTGGACAGGGAGAAAGCCAAATGTTGCATATTTTAGAATATTTGGATGTAAATGCTACATCCACAACAATGGCAATGATAATCTAAAGACTTTTGATGTCAAAGCTGATGAAGGTATCTTCTTGGGATACTCAGCTGAAAGCAAAGCCTATAGATGCTGAACAAAAGGACAATGGTCACAGAAGAGTCTATCCATGTGGTTTTTGATAAACCTAATGTAAATGGAGAAGACATTGAGGAGTTAGGCGATAAGTGAATTAGCCAACGTGCGAAAGAGTTCCTATGTTGAAGTGAAAGGCGGAGTAATTAATCAAGGTGAAGATGAGACAATTTGAATCTCAAAGACAATCGGGAAAATCTGCAACTAAGTCTTTGATGAGAGAGTCTCAAGACAACACAAACGCAAGACGATCGAACCCAACTAACTTACTCCAACCTAATGTGAGAGGCTAAGAGACCATCCACGAGCTAGTCATTGGAGATGTAAGAGATGGTGTAAGAACCAGATCAAAAGCTCAACAAGAAGCAATGTTCACTTGTTTTATATCCCAAATAGAACCTAAAGATGTATTCAAAGCCTTGGATGACACACATTGGATTCAAGCAATGCAAGAAAAATGAATCAATTTGAAAGGAACAAAGTATGGGATTTGGTGCAAACACTAACCAATCAAAATGTTATTGGCACAAAATGGTATTTGAAAACAAGATGAATGAAAAAGGTTACGTGGTAAGAAACAAAGAAAGATTGGTAGCCAAAGGGTATTGCCAATAGGAAGGTATAGATTTTGATGAAACATTTGCTCATGTTGCAAGACTAGAAGCAATAAGGATGTTTCTTGCCTATCTTTGCACACAAGAACTTCATCAGTATATCAAATGGATGTAAAAAGTGCATTCTTGAATGGATTGTTGGAAGAAAAAGTCTATGTTGAACAACCTCCAGGATTTGAGCAGAAGACTCTTGGAGATAAGGTGTACAAGCTCAAGAAAGCCTTATATGGATTTAAATAGGCACCTAGAGCATGGTATGATACATTATCTTAATTTCTGACAGATAATTGATTCACCAAAGGCAAAGTAGATAGAACACTCTTCAGAATTCAAGATGGAGAGAGTATACTGCTTGTTCAAATATATGTGGATGACATTATTTTTGGATCCACAAACAATGAGCTGTGTGATATGTTCTCAAACCTCATGCAAGGAAAATTTGAAATGAGCATGATGGGAGAGCTGACATTGTTTCTAGGACATCAAGTTAAACAGCTGAAGGATGGAACCTTTATAAGTCAAACAAAATATACCAGAGATTTAATGAAGAAGTTTGGTATGGAAGCGAAATCTTCTGTGAAAATACCAATGAATACATCAGTAAAGATGGATATGGATGCAGATGGCAAGCCTGTGGATCAAACAAGATACAAAGCACTCATTTGATCATCGCTCTATCTCACAAAAAGCGCACCAGGACATCACCTTTCTTTGTAGGTGTATGTGCAATATTTCAATCTGCACCAAAAGAAAGCCATATGATCTTGCTAAGAGAATCCTAAGATATTTGAAGGGATGCCGGGAAGTCGGCTTATGGTATCCAAAGGAAGGTGGATTCAAGCTTATTGGTTATTCGGACTCGACTATCTTTGGATGTAGAGTGGACCGAAAAAGTACTTCGGTACATGTCAAATGCTTGGAAACAGATTGGTTTCTGGTTTAGAAAAGCAAAATTCAATGGCCATCCACAGGTGAAGCTGCGTACATAATCTGCGGCAAATCAAGCTGTGCCCAAGTCTTATGGATGAGACAACAAATCGAGAGACTATGATGTTGAACAAAAAGAGATTCCAATTATGTGTGATAACACAAGTGCTATTGCAATCACTCAAAATCTGTCTTTGCATTCTAGAACAAAGCACATTGATGTCGATATCATTTCATAAGAGATCATGTTGAAAAGAAGGACATCACTTTGGAATACATCTCAACTGATAAACAATTGGCTGACATATTCACAAAGCCATTACGTGAATCAAGATTTGAAGAACTTAAGCATGAGCTAGGGTTAATTGAGCTGAGTTAACACTCAGAAGACTCGATGAGAAGAGATGAAACCAGAAAAGATGAAAATAAAGTGAGCTTGTGAATCACTAAGTGAATCACCAGATCGGAAAATCACCGCATTGAGTTAGGCGATGGTTGAGTAGCTATGTGAAAAGAGAGAAGAAAAATTGAATCGGCTAAGGAATAAGTTTAGTCATTTATGAGCTAAGTGACAAAAACGCATCTTTTTTAATAAGCGGGAATGTTTTAAGGATGACATCGGATAATAATGACAGTGCTGAAGTCAAAAGTCGCACGACAAATCATATGATTGGATATAAATGCTTTTAGCATTAAATGCTAATCGGCGTGCTAAATGAGCCGTTGATCTTGATCAAATTTCAAAATCGTATGCACGTCCTTTCATAACCCATACATATACCATTTCGTCCGTTTTCTCTCTCACTTTACACAAACAGTTCATCTCTCTCAAAGCAAGAAAGTAACTTTTCTCTCAAAACCCTACAGATCTCCAAAGTGAGTTTCTAAAGTTTCATTCGGTAAATCTTCAAGAAATGGCATCTACTTATGATTTTGTTAAGTTGGGAAAACAAATCCACACTGGCTCTACTGTGGATTTTGAAGGAATGATTAAACAGGGTCCGATGAAACCCTTGTGAAGAAGATAGCTGAGAAAGTGGAGAAGTCTGAGCTGAAACCCTTTCTCACGATGGAGTTCCAGATGACTTATGTTGAAGAAGTCGCTCAGTTCTACGTGAACGCTGAAGTTCACGACGAGGGCATCAAGTCCTCTGTTCATGGCAAAGAATTCACAATCACTGCTAAGGATTTAGCGGAACACTGTTTGCTACCGGTGGAAGGAGTGAGGAGATCTATGAGGCTGATGTAAACCGAATCTTTGCGTGGAAGGAAGTGGCTAGACCGAATGTCTTTGCTAAGGTGGTTTACACAAATGAGAAGAAGCTGAAGGGCGATTACCACAAGGTGATGGATATCGCCGCAAAATGCGTAGACATGAAGTTTGGAAGCCATAACCACTATCCAAAAACAAGGCGATTGTCATGATCGCGATCATGGAAGAAAAGAAAGTCAATCGGCGTAACTCATCTACAGACTACGCGAAAATGTTGGGAACAAGTCCTTCAAGGCGATTGGTCCTTCGGAGGATCCTTGGGGTATGGTCTTGTTATTGGCTCGTTAATGGAGGTGAAAGGTGTTCCTCTCCGACATGGAAAGGCATTCCACGTTAACAAAAAAATGTTCCAATCAAATCTCTCCTGAGCATAGAAGAGATCTTACGCCAAGAGGGCGGATACAAGTGAGGGGGAATCACCGACCACTGAAGATACTTGCCTCCCCCTCCGAAGAAGAAAAAGCTTCCCTGCGGCAAAAAGAAGAAGAAAGCCCTGCGGCAAAGAAAACAACCGCACTGCCCGCTGCCCACTCCGCCACCTTTTGCAGCTCGTGTCTCCCGCCCTGCGGCAGCCTGGTGAGAAGGAACCTCAAATACCTTCTCTAGTTGTCAAGAAAAAAAGGATCGGCAAGCCAAGAAAGCCACTCCTCAAACCAAGAAAGCAACCGCCCCCGCCACCCAGGATTCTCGAGGAAACAGACCAACCGAAATTCCTCTGGTGAGGACCAAAAGAAGAAGACTCTTCAAGCGTTCGAGCTTGAAAAAAGCAACAGTATGCCACTCACCGAAAACATATCGGAGACTCGCTGGAGAAGTAGAGTCTCGGAAGGTATAGATGAAACAACCAAGTCTACATCTGCCGATCAGCGAGAGGCAAACCAAAGACCCGTATGGACAGAACATCCGAGGAGCACGAAAGCGGCAAGCTCTGCTACCTCCCATTCCCGAGAGACGGAGAAGGACAACACAAAGATGATGATGATGATGTGATCATGCTTTGTCTCCACCATATCCGGACATCGAAAATCATCTACGAGAATGGAGGAAGTGGAAGTTGAGTCACTCTAGGGTGCGGTTTAACACCCGAGTTTATTGAGGAGGAAGAGGAACTTTTCGTGGTTCCTTGAAGTTGATATAGTCTTTGCAAGCCCTTGATGAGGATAATTGCATCAACATGGTGCAAATTCGAAAGGAGAAAACGAACAGACTAGGAGGCGGCGAGAGGAAGAAGAAGCTCGTCACGAAAGCCATGCGGGAATCGAGAATGATGCATGAGCAACGGCTAATGGAAGGACTGGAGAGTCTTCCGAATCACACTGAAATTGACCCTATGCGAGTGGTGCGTGATTGCAAGCTGTTGTTCTTTGCGACCACTTCCCCACTCACTCGAGGAAGGTTCTAAGGGATATGACGATGAAACTGGGAACTTGGTTACCCAAGTCGAGCCTACCCCTATTGAAGGTGTTTTACCACCTGCCCAAACGGCTGAACACTCATAGGAAACAACCGGGAGTTTGGAGAAGAATGACCCCAATCAAGTCACTCACCGGTGTGCCGGTGAGGGAAAACTCCCTCCATGCAGCCTAGATCGGAGGTTGCTGCAGATAACTCCAAAATGAATCTAGGAGGCGAAGTGGCGAAGGAAAACTAAATGAAACACAACAAGTTGTCACTTGTGAAGCTCGGACGGTTGAGATCTCTCACCAAGTGCCAACTACTCTGGCCGAGAGGCTGCTGATGCATGCGATCGAGGCACGGGTGGATCTCGCCCGGGAGTTAACACTGGCAATGAAAGTGCAATCCATGGAGTTGAGACTCAAAGTGGATGTCACCTCAAGACCCTAAGACAATTGAGACCGTCATCAAAGGGATTGTCAAGGCCTCGCTGCGATTGAGATTGCGGGAGGTAGTGAAGGCCTACGGGAGGTTGAGACTTCCCAGGTAAAGAAAGCAAAACGCAGAACATTCCTCCTGTCATTGATGCATCCGAGAAGGAGATAAGTGCCCTTCATGATTCCCAAGACAACCCGGACGTAACTTTTCCGGGATCTGCGCAGGTGAAGATGAAGGTTTGAGTCATCCCCATTGCAAATCCAAAAGACTCAGCTGAGGATGTTTTCCCACGCACGAGTAAGTCAGACCTTAAGGCTACTCGTCAGACATTTAACTTCGATGATGAGCCACCTCTTCAAATCTCATCATCTTCCGATGACGCCACTGACACGACCGAGGACCAGACAACTCAAAAGGAAAAACCACCTGAGACCGATAAAGTGTTGAGATAGGCGAGCTCGGCCAGTGGGTCCATACCACAATGACCCGGTGAATCACGATCCAGCTACGCGAGCTCCCAAAGCTGCAGCGAGAATCGACTCAATCCGGGCACATCACGACCACGAGTTACCATTGAGCAATTCCTTATGTCCGTGATGATGCGTTTGAAGAAATGTTTCCCTTCTCATTGGAGCTGCCTGATCTTGATGAAGAATCAGCTAGAGATCAACGACGATTCCATAAACCTGATCCAGTCATTCCAACAGATACCATCGTCCCAACAAACTTTGATTTTGATGCTGCTTGGCCGCCAGCTGAGACGGAGGTAACAAGCTGAAGTTCGAGAAGTCTTCAAGGCAATTTTTGCAGAGATTGAGAAGATGGAAAGGCACCAGGCCTCATTGGACATGAGGCTGGATAACAGAGATTCTAATCTCACTGCCGATCTGCGTGGAATATTAGTCAGGATCTGGGAATGGTGGCAACAACAGCAAATAATGCGTGTGGAACAGGTTCGATACTTTAAGGCATTGTATAACAAGATGTTGATCTCAGAGCACCGATATTCTTGACAAGAGAAGAATGAAAGAAAACATTGATAGAATGCATGAATCTCACAACACCGAAATGCAATCGCTCAACTGCGTGAATATCACAAGAAGGAACCTGCGCATCGAGAGACTATGGAAAATAAATTCACCTCCTCATGGTTGAAATGAAGGCTGTGGCGGTGAATCAAAAGCCACCCGCTCGAGTTTCATGCTTGGCGGCATGTTTCGGGGGTTCCTCTCTCCGTTGATGATGCCACAAAGGGGGAAGTGGAATACCTAAAGAAGAAGTTGGAAGGGTCTGCGGTTGAGAAGGAAGCAGCTATGAAGAAGAAGACAACTGAGGATCAGAGGAAGGAAAAGGGAAAATCCGTTGAGGGGGAACGTTCGAAAGACATGACTTTAATGGTTGCTAGAACCCCTCAACAAGGACTCAAATCACACTGACATCATCGGAAACTTCGAGTGACTCTGCCGCTCCAACACTCACGATGTGCCCATGTCTGAAAAGAGGAATATTGTAGAAGCAGAGATGATGCAGGTTGAAAGAAAAATGGATGCCCGTGCGATGGACATATTAAAACAATATTGATTCATTCTAGTAGGAAGAGATACTGATGCCATTTCAGACGTCGGAACCGAGCCTAGATTAGTCGATGAATTAAAAACGCTCGAATCTGAAGGATACTTCGAAGGCATGCCCATAGCCCAAGCCTGGGACTTGTACTGGGAAAAAGGCCTAAAGTCGTGCGAAGAAGCTAACAAAGATACTCTGTAGATCACTCTGCTGGCCACTCTGTTTAGTCACTCTCTTTGGAAAGAAGAAGGCCCTAGTACAATACACACCCAGAGGAAGAGCAAGAAGTAGTGGAGGAAGAGGTTTTAGACCTAGACCTCTACCCAAAAATATCGAATATATAGATCCAGGAAAGAAATGAGGGATCTTTTGGGCTGGGTATGACGAAGTAGCAACAGGGAAGTGGCAAGGAAAAATGATGACTATGTTAAGAGGATTGAAGAAGAAAATAAGAGACAAGATGAGTTGTGGAAAGAAAGTCAGAGAAGACAAGAAAAAAAGAGAAAAGACGAAGCTGCCAGAAGATCCTATGAGAAAAAGAAAGCAACTGAAGAAGAAAAGAAGAGAAAGAGACCAGAAGATGATATAGCTGAAGAAGAAAGAAGGAGACAGCGAAGGCGATGAAGTGTTGCAGTCCACCCTACATGTATTTTACTACTCAAATGCATATGTATGTAAGTCTTACAGTACATTGAATAAAAATCTCGAACTTCTATATTTTTGCATAGATATAGAATACCGTGATGCTCGATACACTCGTAAATAGTTGTGTAAAGGACAAGAATGTTATGATAAATAAAAGGATCAATTCTACGCATACATTCTCTGTTTGTACATTGTCTGTATGTATCTTTGCTATTTACTTTTTGTATGTATGTTTTAAGTTTTGGCATCATCAAAAAGGGGGAAATTGTTGGGAAATTTGTATATCAGATTTTGATGAATGCCATGTAAAACTTAGACTAGAAAGTTAGCACCCCATTTTCCTTGTAATTTGCATTATAATAGATAAGGCTGTACGAGCTGAGTTAAGTCAGCTATGCCTGGATACACAAGAAGTCATCTTAATACTTGAATGAAGACTCGGCGAGAAATCGAGTGTGGCTAGGAAAAGAAGTCAAGAACTCGACTGAAGGAGTATCAGCTATGATACAGCTGTGTGAAGTGTCAGTCAAGTCAACTCCAGAAGCCAAGTCTCAAGTTGAAGTGATAGATGAGTCTTTCAATCATTGGAGCGATTTCAAGTCACCTGGGAAAAGCGATCAAGTCAAGACAAGCAAAAGAATCATTTGCAAAGAAGTCAAGAATATTACCTAAACAAGTAATACTTCCATGCTTTGCCATGTCTTAAAGTGCTCGATCCCGGAAGCGTGCAAAAGAAATAAACCAATGGGAAGCACTTGCACCTTGGACTACGAAAAGCTGAAAGTTCATTTAATACGAGGAAATGTCAAGATCAAGGACTACAACAAGACAAGCCAACGAACACAAGTGACTTTTGAAATCAGGCTATCTCTTCAACGGCGATTTTTGAAAGTTCACTATAAAAGGTTGAGGAATCACTTTGAGAAGAGGATACAACCACGAACATTCAAGCTAACATTCGAGCTATAACTGCAAAAATATTCTCAAGTTATTCAAGCAAATCCTCAAGCCTAAGCTTCAAGGAAATCAATCTAACACCTAGTCTGAAAGGAAAGACACTTCATCTTTTTGAGGAAACTTTTGAAGAATCAAAAAGGGTCTACATTCCAGGAGGATTGTAGGAAGGTTCAAGGTCGAACAAGTCTCAAGTTATTGGAGGGCTTCGTGATCAAATCCAAGAATCTTGAGCAAGTGGGCTAGAGTAGCAAAGGCGGTACCGCCTGTGAAGAAGGCTGAGTCGTCACGAGAAGCCGGTGTGTGACCAAGGCATCTCCGAGGACCGAGTCCCAAAGGATCAAGTCACCGTGTGATCAAGACTTGTATCTCGGGTGATAACCACTCGTACTCGATCAATACTTAGTGGATTCCTCCGGGGAGTTGGAGAAGAGAGGAGTAGAAGAATTACCTATTTTCGAACCTCTATAAAATTTATTGTGTCATCTACATTTCAGCATTTAATTTCTGCATATAATTTTATGTTTGCTGATACTTTGCTATCCAACTGATAATTAACAAAGTGCTAAAACCTAGTGTTAAAACAAACTTAAACCAAATTCAAGGGTGTTAAGTCTTCTGCTGAAAATCTCATCACAACCGGGTTAAGTATTAGACTAAACAACTGAGTTATCCTATCAACAGCTCAGTCGAGTCTGTTGAGTGGGCAACTCTGCTGATTAACTAACTTAGCTGTCCATCAAGGACATAGCTGTGAAATTAACTCTGAACTTATTTAAAAGGACTAAATTCGAAAAGTTGGTAAGGTTTATTCAACCCCCTCCCCCTTCTAAACCTTACTCACACCCCTTGGGACCTACAAATTGGATGAGTTTCAAATCAAGGGTTGATCATCTTCTCATTTAATCTCTTCTTATAAAAGGCAAGTGGGGGGGGACCATTTCACTTTCTAGCAAAAATTTCTGCCCCCTCTCAAAGCGATTTCCGACGCTCTCTTGGCGATTTTCGGTGAGCTTCTCGGATGGTGCCCTTCCAATCTCCTTCTTTTCCATTTTTATTTCTTGGGTACAATCCTTCCATTTCTTCTTTTATTTTTTTATCTTTAAATAATGGCCTCTTCTTCCACACACTCCGATCCCTATTTAATCAACCTAGTGAGATGGTCAGAGGACATAGATACTCAAGTTATGGAAGATCTTCCCGATCTCCTAGACCCTGAGGCTAAAGAATCGACTCCTCTTTCAAGAGAAGCGATCTCCTATAGAAGTTTGGAAACCCATTCTTTAGCGCCTCCCGTGCTACACAGATCGGCCCTTCTACCGACCTCCCTCTAGAGGTCTTTTCTTCTTCGTAGATTAGTTAAATGGTGGCCTTAGGCTCCCCATTCATTATTTCTTTTCCGATGTCTCTTCTATGTATAATATCCCTCTAAATCAACTGACCCCTAATTCTTTTAAAATCATCCGGGTTTTTTAATAATTACCGAATTCTTGTCCAAAGACCCTTCTCCCGAGCTCTTCTGTGCTCTTTTTCAGGTCAAGTCTTCTTTCCCGAAAGGTTTGTTTTACATTACTGCCCGTAATGAAAAATATTTTTGAGGTAATTATCTGACCTCCAATATGTTCTGGAAGGATCGGTAGTTCTTTATAACCCCTCCTAAGCGTTGGTCTTTCCCTCATAAGTGGGTTTGGTCTCTCCCTCCCCAAGAAAAACACGACCCCAAGAAGCGCTCTCCCGAGCTGCAAAACCTTATCCAAAAATTAATTGTCGTTAAGTACAATCATTCTCAATTCATCACTCCCTCCCTTCTTTCCTATTCGGGCGTTAGCTCCGAGGCCATTCCCCTACCACAGGACATCGATATGCCTCATTCATTCTCTACTCTATTAGATTTCATACTTATATTCTAAACTTGTTTTTGTTTATTATTCTGAGGCATAATGTTGTCCCGAGTGTTTCTCGATGCCGAGGCCCGCAAAAAGTGAGCTCCTTAGCTTGAGCTTCTCTTCCCAGGCATACATGCGAGGCAATCGTAGGTCTCCTTGCGGCCGGGATTCCAATCTCCTCGTACCACTCGTCCTTCCTCCTGCCGAAGACATTCTCGCCGAATCGGTGGACCCTAGTAGGCGACTGTTCCCCTTGCTTCTCGACGAGGATGCTCGATCACGAGCTTTCCCCATCCAAGAGAGCTTGGGTGGAAACTCTCTCGCCCGAGTGCAAATTGATTTGGAGACCCATTGACACTCCAAACCAGCCTTTTTCACCCGGCAATTCTATCGTCAAGAATAAAGATGGCTTCTTTGGCGATTCAATATATTCAGGCCATTGCCCTACCCCGACCGAAGCTATTTTGGATAAACTTTCGGGCCTGAGCTGTGAATTCGTTCGATGAGGACCAGATTCGAGATCATGTTAAGTTGTCCGCTCTAATCGCCCGGGCGGAGTGGGCTTTCTTTGATCTCGCCTAGTGAAGGAGCTCGAGACCATAAAAAGAGAACAACAGGCTAAAAGCTCGGGAGGCCAAGCCGCTAGACCATGTTAGTGGGCTCAAAGACAAGCTTCTTGGACTTGAACGATCTGTCACCAACTCTGAGTCATAAATTAAAGAGTTGGACCAATGCTACTCTCAAAGTTGAGCTGAAAGATGTGTTGGTACATGCTCGGGAAGAGGGAATTGAGATCGGTCGACGCGATTTTCTCAAGTCTAATGAGGGTCGAGCTTTGGTCACCAGATACGGAGAAGGTCAAGAAATGCTTCTTGAGTTTCAAGAATTCATTGATATCCATCCTCGGGGGTGATCTCCAACTTCGGGAGAAAGGGGTATCTGAACCCCTAGATTGGGATGGTCCCAGAGCTCTAATGCAAGATCCTGAGAGCTTCATTTTTTCTGAGGTTGCTAATGAAGTTAACCTTTCACCTGACGAAGTTTTCATCAATGCTCTGAATGATTCAGCCTGGTTAGCCAACCTCCAAGCCGTTGTTGATCAGGCTGCCACACTCGAGCTGCTGCTTCCAAGGATCCAGAGGGAGATCTTTCTCTCATTCCCAATCCCGAACTACCTTCTACTCAAGAAATTGACCCCCTTGATGCCTCTACCGTGCTGTCTTCTGGCAATGAGCCTGATCTCACTGTTCAAGATTATGCTTCAGAAAATCTTATCTTGTAATAGTCTTTGTGTTTGTCTCGATCTGGGATTCAATATTTTGTCAAACGCAAGTTTTTGTTTTCTGTAGTATCTCTTGTACTTATCCCGATCTGGGATTCTTTTGTACTTTTCGAATCACATCAATACAAGTTTACATTTGATCGCATTTTTCATCGCACCAAGTATAAATGTAGTTTGTAGTTTTTATCATGCTCAAGGTGTTTAGAGGGCGACTCGAGCCGAGGTCCAAATGCTTGCTCATTTTTTTCCTTTTTATTTTGAGGACAACTTGACCAAGCTCGAGCTTGCCTTGCCTGCGGGCTATCGTGCCCGAAGTGTTTGGAGGGTGGCTCGGCCGAGCTCAAACACTTGCTCATTTTTTCATTTCATTTTTTTGAGGACAAGTTGACCAAGCTCGAGCATGCCTTGCCTCAATTATCGTGCGAAGTGTTTGGAGGGTGGATCGAGGCCCGAGCTCCAAACACTTGCTCATTTTTTCTTTTCATTTCGAGGATAAGTTGACCAAGCTCGAGCTTGCCTTATCTTTGGGCTATCATGGCCAAAGTGTTTGGTGGGTGGCTCGAGTCGAGCTCCAAGTACTTAGCGAACAATTTCAACAAGATTTATATACGCAAACGTTTTTCATTGAATCTCAAAAGAGAGGAATATTGCATCATTCCATCCATCATCTAAATTTCTACGGATAATATTTTTCAAGTTGCTAACATTCCATGCCCGAGGTAATTACTTCTCATTTAGCTCTTCTAACTCGTAAGCTCCTCCGGTCGAACTTTGATCACCCGAAGTGGGCCCTCCCAATTTGGGTCCAACTTTCCCTTGTTCTTACTGCATGGCTCTCCTCGAACCGGATCTCCCACTTGGAAATTTCTTTTCATCACCTTTCTATTGTATGCCGCCCTGATTCATTCTCTTGTCCTTTCCATCCTGTAAAAATGCCATCTCTCTTTTTCGTTGATTAAATCCGAGCTTCGCGTGTTAACATCTCATTTTATTTCCCCTCAAATGTCCGGATTCTATGGGTTTCCATCCCGATCTCCGTGGGTATCACTGCATCCATCCCATAAACTAAACTGAATCTGGCTTTCTCCGTGGCTTTTTTGGTTTGTTTGATAAGCCCACAACACCGAACTCAACTCTTGCACCCAGGCTCCTGGCTCTTTCCAATTTAGTCGAAGCCCTTGCACCAAAATCCTCGTTAGTCACCTCCACTTGCCCATTAGCTTGCGGATGAGCTACGATGTGAAATTGACTAATTTTCATCTCCTCGCACCAAGCCTTGATGCTAGCCCCATAAATTGTGTTCCTTTATCCGAAACAAGGACCTCCGGCACCCCAAATCGACACACAATATTCGCGAAATGAATTTTATCATCGCATCCTCGCAATTTTTGCTAGAGATTCACCTCGACCCACTTATCAAATAATCAATTGCCACCACAAGGAATTTACGCCGCCCGACGCCGAGGAGGACGGCCCCAAAATATCAATCCCCCACTTAGCGAAAGGGCATGCGAACTCATGGTCATCACTCTTGGTGGTTGATGTATGAACGACGCATGTACTTGAAACTTTTCACAAGCTTTCACTAATTTTTGAGCCTCGTTTTTAGATATGGCCAAAACTATCCAGCCTTCAACACCTTCCCGATCAAAATCCTAGCTCCCATGTGGTTCCCACAACAACCCTCTTGATCTCTCTCGAGACGTATTCTCCTTCTATTTTTCCAAGACACCTTTGTAACGACATTCCGAATCCTCTTTTATAAAACCTTTCTCCAATCATACAATGCTCTTGGTGTTTGTTTAATTAAAAATCTGATATTCTGTCTACTATTATTTGTCTTGATTATTTTTCTTATGTTGTGTCTCGTAGTGAGACTCAATATCCGATTATTCCATTAGTTAAGCATTATGTATACTTGTAGGATTATGGCTCCCATGAATCGAAAAACCATACGAATGAGAGTAATTCCTTTAGTGATGATAGTCAAACCAACAATGAAAATCAAGGCGAAGCAAAACAATAAAAATAATAACAACACGAGGACTATGGAACAGTTTCGCCATTATCTTCCACTTACATTTGACGGACGTGATAGTCTAACTACTATGGAGGAATGGTTCCGATCTTTAGAAATAATTTTCGACTCATTGTATGCACGCAGAGCGAGCAAAGAGTCACATGTGCCACCTTTCGATTAATTGAGGGCGTTGATCATTGGTGGGAAGGAAATTTGAGAACTAGAAGCGAAGAGTAACGAGATGCATTGACTTGGAATGGGTTTAAGGTGGTTATCATGGGCAAGTTTTTCCCGCTATCGTATCGTGATCAGAAAGAGAGAATTTATGAACTTCAAACAAAGAAATAAGACTGTGACTGAGTATGAAAGAGAATTCAACCAACTGAGCCGGTTTGCACCGCATTTGATTGATACTGATATAAAGAATTCATTGAGGTCTATGAAAGGATAATGATCGCAATTGTCTAGTATATTGTCTGCTCAAGGAGATTTGGAATATTCTGAGATGGTGAAAAGAGCACAAGAAATAGAGGCAAGCCTGGTTAAGGATGACGATGGTCAGAAACTGGTCATGGTATCTGAGAAACAGAAGTGGGATGGAACAAAACAAAATAAGAATGGAAATCAGAACAAGTAGGCAAAGACTGATGGGAACATCCACCCAAATATTTAAAACAATAAGCCCCTATGTACTAATTGCAAGAAAAATCATTATGGCGAATGTCTGCTGGGCAATGAAAATGCTTCAAATATCAGAAGTCAAGGCATGTGACCGCTAATTGTCCTCTCTTAAAGGATGTTGGGAACGGAAATGGTCAGACTTGTGAAGGAAGAGCTTAGATGTATCTTTGACTCAAGAGGAAGTAGATCAGAACCCAGGTGTGATGACATGTATGTAACAGTTTTAGGAATACCTGCTTTAGCACTATTTGACACCGATGCGTGACACTGCTTTATATCTGCTAAATTTCATGCCATAATTGGGTATAAGAATGCTAGAGTAGATGAATTTCTTGATGTTAGTTTGCCTTCTCCGGGAACTCAATAACTACTAATTCCATGGATAAAAGGGTAGATTTGGATATGGGGAAACACTTGGAAGCCGATCTATATGTCATTGGGATGAAGGATTTTGATTTAATTTTAGGCATGGATTGGCTTAGTAAGTACAACGTTGACATTAAGTATTAGGAGAAGGAAATAACACTTAGACTGCCTGGTAATGATGAAACAAAAATTTATGGTGTTAAGTATTGGTATATGCCTAAAGTTATAACGGCAATGAAAGAATTGAAAATGATGAGAAAGGAAAATTGCCAAGGTTATTTGGTAAACTTGATTGGTACCTCTATGAGGGAGACATCACATGTTGATGTCCCTATTGTTTGTGAATTGTTGGATGTATTTCTGGAGGAATTGCCAGGAATTTCACACGATAGACAAGTTGAGTTTTCAATTGATTTTCTACCTGGAGCAACGCCAGTATCTAAGTTACCTTACCGGATGGCACCAAAATAATTGCAAGAACTAAAGGTGCAAATACAAGAACTCCTAAATATAGTGTTTATTCGACCCAGTGTTTCTCCCGTGGGGAGTACCAGTCCTTTTTCTGAAAACGAAAGATGGGACACTTAGGATTTGTATCAATTATAGAGAACTTAATTGACTCATCGTGAAGAATAAGAACCCATTACCAAGAATTAAGGACTTATTTGATTAATTAAGGGGTGCCAACACTTTTTCTAAAATTGACTTGAGATCAGAATATCACCAATTAAGAATTAAGAAAAATGATATTCTGAAGATGGCCTTAAGAACTTCTAAGGAATTTGTTATTTATAGTGACGCATCCAAACATGATTTGGGATGCGTGCTGATGCAGGATGGCAAGGTGGTTGCCTATGCCTCATGGCAACTAGAGCCACATGAATTGAAATATCCTACACATGATTTCAAGCTTGCTGTTGTGGTTCACGCCTTAAAGATTTGGAGGCATTATTTGTATGGAGGAAGGTGTGAGATTTTCACTGACCACAAAAGCTTAAAGTTTATTTTTACTCGAGAAAGAGTTCAACATAAGGTAGAGGAGGTGGCTAGAATTGGTTAAACATTACGACTGTACCATTAACTACCATCCTTGGAAAGCTAATGTGGTTGCAGATGCTCGAAGTTGTAAAACTAAAGGAGAAATATCGAGTTTTTTACTGAAAAAGAAGATTTGATAAATGAGTTTGCCAAAATGAAGATTGAGGTAGTTGTACCACATAGAAGCACATAGGCAATACTAACGTTTTTAATGATCCAACAAACTTTAAAGAAGAGAATTGAGGAAGCTCAACCTCGGGATAAACTCGCTAAATGAATGAAGGAACAAGCCCAAAAATGAAGTGTTAAGGGGTTTCTTTTAACAGATTTAAGGTGTTTTAACTTATGAAGAGAGATTGTGTGCTCCCAAAGATGTACTGAGATTTAAAAAAATATTTTGGTGGAGAAGTATGAAGAGAGATATTGGAAATTTTGTAGAGAAATATTTTACTTGTCAACAAGTGAAGACCGAGCACCAAAGACCATCCGATTTGCTAAAACCACTTGAAATTCCAGAATGAAAATGAGAACATATAACAATGGATTTAGTGGTAAGACTATTTGGGTTATAGTAGATCGGTTGACTAAGTCGGCTCATTTCCTACCGGTCAAAATGACGTACAATATGGAACAATATACTCAGATCTACATGAGGGATATACTGAAATTACATGGAGTGCTAGTGTCTATTGTATCAGACAAAGATACAAGATTTACATGGAAATTCTGGAGAAGTTTGCAAAGTACAATGAGCACAAGATTGAAATTCAGTACAGCTTATCATCCACAGATAGATGGATTGTCCGAAAGGACGATACATATATTAGAATATACGTTGAGAGCTTGTGTGCTCGATTTGGGAAGTAACTGGGAGACTTTACTGCCTTTAGTGGAGTTCACTTATAATAATAGTTATCAAGTGACGATTTGGATGGCTTAGAATGAAGCATTGTACGCACGAAAATGTAGATCATTGTTGTATTGGAATGAAGTGGGTGAAAAGAAAGTTTTGGGGCCTGAATTAATTCAGAAAACGTAGAAAAGATAGCCAAGATATAAGATCGAATCATAATGGTTCAAGATAGACAAAAAGTCATATGCTTATAGAAGGAGAAAGCATATACAATTGGAAGAAGGTGAAAAAGTGTTTTTGAGAATGGCTCGTATAGAAGGTGTTACTTGTTTTGGTGAAAAAGAAAAAAATGAAGAAAAGATATTGGACCGCATTTAAATCCTTACTCGTATTAGAGATTTGGCTTATCAATTGGCATTACTACCAAGTTTGTCAAGTGTGCATAATATCTTTCATATTTCGATGTTGAGAAAATACGTTCACGATCTGAGTCACATCGTTAACTATAAGGATTTAGAAATTAACAAGGACTTGACATACGAGGAAGGCCAGAGTTGATTTTAGAACGCAAGATCCACAAATTAAGAAATAAAGATGTTGCGTTAATTAAGGTTCAATGGAGACGTCATGGAAGAAATGTAGCCACCTGGGAGTGAGAAGAAGAGATTCGTGCTAAATACCCAAATTTTATTTTCCAAGTTAAGTTAACGAATTTCGAGGACGAAATTAATTTTAGGGAGTGTAGGATGTAATATCCACAAAATTTAGGGATAAATTTTCAATTAGAGTTCACAATTAGATTCAATTGTGATTCAAATGCCTTTTTTTTTTAATTTTGGGCAAAAATTTCAATTAGAGTTTCTAACCATTTAATTTTTTTTATCAAATTTATTCTTTTACAACAAATTTCCCATTTTAATCCAATTATCAGTTATGAATTGAGAAGGGTTCAAACTTAATAAAAAGAACATGAAAGGTGAAGGGTTATAAACTTTAAAGTAAGAACTTAAATCTCCATCATCAATTTCAGTGTTCCTATAAATTGTTAGTTCCATTCTACAGATTCTTACACAAATCACTCAACAAGTTCAAGAAAGGTAAAACTCTCAAAAGTCCAATATTTTACTGCAAATAAATTAGTTTCTATCCCAAAATTTCGGCAAATACACAAATAATTTTAAAAAAAACAAATATCTATATATACAGAAAATATGAGAGAAAGTGGGTAGCCTGTATGTCTTCTCGGTAGCCATCCACCACCGTAGACCGGCCACCACCGCTGTCCTTCTCCCGCTGTTCGCCGCTGCATCTGTGGTGGTATCTGGTGAAGGTGGCGTGAAGTGTAAGGGCGGGGGTTGTGTGTGTATAGAGGAGGGTATTAAGGAGGTTGGTCAGGGAGAAAAGGGAAAAAAAAAGAGCAAAAAGAAGAAGAAGAAGAAGAAGAAAGAAGAAAAGAAAGGTTAGGCGAGCGTGAGTGAGGAGTGAGAAAAATAAAAAATTAAAAAAAATGAAAGAGAGGCTAATAATATGGGTGTGAGTTTTGAGGGTGAGGGAAAGAGTTTTGATTGTTTTAGAAATATTTAAATATTGTTTTTAAAAGGACTTAATCCCAGATTTTTGACCAACCTTATATTAGTTATTCAAGCCCAAAAATCCATATTCCCTAATTTTTTCAATATTTTCATTCTTTTCTAACCCATCCAAATTTTTTAAGTAATTTTATTATTTATAATTTATAATTTATGGTGGAATCGAGAATCACGAGGATTATAATAATTGTTACGAGGATTAACAAAAATCAATTAAAGTAGAGATTTTTAATTCTTGTCTTTATATAATTCTTCATGTGAGTATTTTCAATTATATGTGGTATGCAAGAGGAATCATAAATTATTAGCCAGTGACGTAAATAGACCTCGGATCGAAGTTGATCATTAGGTTAAGCCTGTTGTGCTAAAATTTATTAACTGGCCAGTCAGAGGAAAACTTTATAAAGAAAATTATATGTTTTATTATGCGTGATTATGCTTGTATGATTTATTATATATTGACTAAAGTTAGTCCCTAGTGAGCAAGTTGAAGCTCACTACATTATTTTCATAATTTTTCAGATTAAGGAGTCGGGCCAGAGATAGGTTTGTGATGGATGAAGGCCAAATTAAATTATGGATATTGAATAATTTTATTTTATGTCATGGAACAATTCGATATAATATTTTATTAATAATGTGAATTGTATTATATTTATATTTAAATGTTTAGTTTTATTAAATTATTTTGTTAAAACTTGTGTTTTCATAATAACGTTTTCGATAAATATCGTAATACGTTTACTTTGTAAAATTAGGCGTTACGATTTATCGCTTAAGGAGATTTGGACATTAAGTTTCCTCATCCTAATCTCCTTACTTCGAGGAGACTTGGAAGATAAGTTTAATTCCAATCTCCTTAATTAAATCAAGCAGATACAGAAAATAAAAGAAAAGATTTTGAAAATAAAAGTATTATTATATGGCCCAATTTTATGTGAGTTGACCTACCCACTTTTATATATTTCTCCCATGCCCAAATATATCTCAACCCAAATGCAACCAAGCCCATTAACTCCTTCATCTCGATCATCAATTTTAGGGATTAAATCATAGCTACCCATTTTGTTCATTTATTGGTCCTCTTGGATCCCTAGCAGAGAACACAAATCTCTCTCTCTCTCTCTCTCTCTCTCTCTCTCTCTCTCTCTCTCTCTCTCTCTCTCTCTCTCTCTCTCTCTCTAAACTGGTGACCCTATCTCTCTCTCTAAAATCTCTCGCTTCTCTCTTCGATTTTCGGTGAATCTTTGTGAGTTTTTCAAAGTGAGTTTAAAGTGGGAGTTTCTAATCTTATTCCCGTGTGAGTGTTCGGTTCGTCTGTGAGCATCTTAGGGTTTTGAGGGGTTAGGTTCATAAGGGTTGTTCCATTTCTCGTGTGTTTAGCTTCAATGGTCAACCCTTTTGTGGGTTCTTCGGGAGACGTGTGGGTTTTGGACAACATTAGGCTTCGAGGTCTCTATGTGGCAAACCTTGGGTGCGTCCCATTTTCACCAACGATGAAGGGTTCGTGACACACTTTGATGTTAGAAAATCATTTCCATACCAAAGAAACACAAGAGTCGTATTTTACCACTTAACGACATATAGGAGATCAATTTATCTCATACGCAATGCTTAAAACAAACTTCACCCCAATTTTTTTGAAAGACCAAAAACAAGCCAAAGATACTTCTCATCCTTTCAAGTAAAGTTCGATTCATTCTTTCCACTACACCATTTTGTTGTTGGGTATACGAGACCTGCTTTATGCATTTTAACACAAGATTCAACACACATGTTACCAAAGAGCTCAGATTACAAAATTCAAGTCCATTATCGCTTCTAGAATTCTAGTTTTCTTACCTGCTTGATTTTCAATTAAATTTTTCCACTATTTAAACTTTTCAAACACATCAGATTTGTTTTTCAAAAAAAAACCAAAACTTTTCTTGAAAATAATCAATCAAAGATAGAAAATACCTAGAACCACCATAGTATGAACACTTATAGGACCCCACACATTGGCATGCAAATACTCAAGAATTTCAGAACAGGCAGATATGTTAGGGGGAGGAAAACAAGAAATTTAACTCTAGATTGTTTTCCAAGAACACAAGAATCACAAAATGACATACAAAATAATTTATATTTTCCAAAATAACCATTTTTATGCAAATTTCAAGACATTTAGCACTCATATGACCCAACCACTTGTGCCATAAATTAGTTTTGTTATTTTCCGCAACATTCACATGATTCACATAATTTTGCAAATAAGATTCAGGTTCAACAATGCAAACATATAAATTTCTCTTTTAACAACATTGAAAATTACATAATTTCCCTTGAAAATTTTCATTAAGCCTTTTCCCCATTTACCCTCTAACCCATTATCTTCAAGAGCAGGCTAGGAAATTAGATTGTTACACAAATAAGGTACATGCCTCACATTTATCAAGGTCAAAACACAACCGATTCAAATGTTAAACAAACATCACCAATTCCAAAGAACTTTACACTATTTCTTATTAGATTTCCACCCAAAACCATGCAATACTTCTTTGTAATTAGGAAACAATATTCTAAAAGGTGACATATGAAAAGTTCAAGTGGAATCAACAAGCCATTAATTTCACATGCAGAATTTGAATGCACATAATTCACAGAAGCACAATTATCATAAACCACAAAACCATCACCCATGTTTTCACTGGTTGAAGCCATATTAGCATACTCATTTAGTTGATGATTTTTAAAATTCTGATTACTCTTTTTATTAGGGCATTTCGTAACATAATGACCATGTTCGCCACATTCATAATGTTAGGAAATTTATTGTTTAGATTTTGATGAATGCCATGTAAAACTTAGAATAGGAAGTTGGCACCCCATTTTTGTTGTAAAATGCATTGTAATAAATAGAGCTGGCCAAGCCGAGTTAAGTCACTACGCCCTAACATGCAAGAAGACAATCAAGACTAGAAGGAAGACTCACATGCGAGACAACCGAGTATGGCAAAGAAGAGTAGACGGAACTCTACTAAAGAAGCGGTGAGATGCAAACGAGTGGAGATCACCAAGTCAACTCGAGAAAAGCCAAGTCTCAAGTTGAAGTGACAAGAGTCATCCATGATTGGAAGTCGACTCAAAGTCACCTGGGAAAGCAAAAATGCAGTCAAGTCGAGATAATCAAAAGATCCGTTGCCGAAATCAAGAGAATTACTTAAACAAGTAATATCTCCATATCACCTTTCTGAGTGCTCACCCCGCGTGCAAAGGAACAAACCAATGGGAAGCACTACACCGTGTCGAACTCCTCGAAAAGGTGAATAATAATTCATACGAGGAAATGGCAATTTCAAGGACTGCAACAAGACAAGCCAACGACTGCAAGTGACTTTCAAAAATAAGCCTATCTCTTCAACGGGCAAATTTTTGAAAGATCACTATAAAAGGCTGAGAAATGATTTTGAGAAGAGTAACGGACCAGAACCAAAAAAAACGTTCAAGCAATTGTTAGAAAATCTGAAATATTCTCAATCCTCAAGCCTACACTACGAAGAACATCAATCCAACACTCACCTGTGAAGGAAAGATAACTTCAATCAGTTGAAGAAGAAAATACTGAAAAATCAAGGGGTCTACATTCCACGAAGGATTGTAGGAAGGTTCAAGGTCGAACCCAGTGTTAAGCTTTTGGAGGGCTTCGTGATCAAATCCAAAGAGCTTGAGCAAGTGGGCTGTAGTAGCAAGGCAGCTGCCCTGTGAAGAAGCTGAGTCGTACGAGAAGCCACCAGTGATCAAGGCATCTCCGACTCGAGTCCCAAAGGATCAAGTCACCGTGTGATCAAGACTTGTATCTGGGACTTACCACTTTGTATACCGATCAATACCTAGTGGATTCCTCCAGAGTTGGAGAAGAGAGGAGTAGAAGAATTACCCCATCTTCGAACCTCTATAAAAATTTTATTGTGTCATTTACAATTCAAAGACTTTAATTCCTCGCATCTTAATTGTTTAAATCACGATAAATTTGCTATCCACTTGATAATTTCTAAGTACTAAACCAAGACTAAATCCTTGCTTAACCAAACTTAAGGGTGTTAAGTCTTCCGCCACAAACAAAACCACAACTGAGTTAATTTAGACTTTAACAACCGTGAGTTATTCCATCAATAGCTCGGTTGAGTCTGTTGAGAGACTAACTCTCACCGATTAACTAAATTGGTCATTCCACCCAGACACAAATTGCAGTAGTATCAACTCAATATTTAAAAGGACTAAATCGAAAATTTGGTAAGGTTTATTCAACCCCTTCTAAACCTTACACTTATACCCCTTGGGACCTACAAGTGGTATCGTGAGCGGTTGGTTCATTGAGCCTTCCGCACCGTTATCAACTAGATCTCCAAACTTTACAAAGTCCGCTTTAGTACTTAAACTTTCAAAACTCTTTTTATCATGGAAGCAAATTTGACACGCATCCCTATGTTCACTATTGAAGAATTTGATGATTGGAAAATTCGTGATGTGCTCATCTATCGATTACATGATGAGATGTGGATAGTGATAGAGGATTGGCCACCGCAAATCTTAAAGGTGAACACAATCAGTAAGAAGAGCTACAAACAAGGAGAAGAGGATGTTGCTCCCATGCACTACCATGGTTGAAAACCAAGAACCGAATGGACAAATGATGACAGAAAAGATACAACCTGACAATGTAGCCAAGGACATCCTTTACAAAACCTTGACAAAGCCATGTTCAATAAAGTCAAATCATGCAAAACGGCTAAAGAAATGCTGGGACAAGCTAACATTGATTTGTGAAGGCTCGGAAAAATCAAAGAAAACAAATTATCAAAAATCAGTACAGAAATTTGAGAACTTCAAAATGATCTAAGGAGAAAACCTGGATCAACTGGATGCTCGGTTCACGAAATCACCAATGAGCTATCCGCACTTGGAAAGGAATATGCATGTAAAAATGTGTATGAAGATCCTAAAAAGTCTTCCAGCTTGAATGGGAAATGAAGGTCATGGCATCGAGACACTCCATGGACTCACAAAGACATCCAACCATGAACTATTCTCGATCTCAAAGCCTACGAGTTTGAGCCGAGAAGAAAAGACCAGAAGAGACAGTTGTACCCAAAACAAATGCTCTAATTGTTAAAGATGGGAAGAGAGGTGAGGTCAAAGAAAGTTCTTCAATAAGAACTACAAGAGAGGAAAGGGTGAATCTTCTCTAGAAGACACTCACTCTCCTCCAAATCAAGGGAAGATAGGCCAACCAAGAGAACAAATCATCAAAAAGTCAATATCAAAGGGCAAGACAATCCAAGAATGGAAAGAGCGATCAAAAGGTCAATATCTATGCTTGAATCAGAGACAACCAGGTCATTATGCCATTGATCGCCCACATCCTCGTAGTCAACAAATACAAGAATGAAGAAGAAAGAAAGATCTTCAGAGAAAGAAGACAAGAAAAGAGAAAGGCAATGTTGCACAGAGACATCAAACAAATGCCAAGTCAAAAGACATAGATGATTCAGAGAGCAAAGAAGCCGACTATTCAAGTGACTCGAAGAAGAAGCCCCGATCCGCTGATGGCCAAGGAACAAGATCAACTCGACCAAGAAGACGAGGTACACTCTAACTCATCAAACTCGGACTCAGTGTTAGTGATCGTGACACACACACTTCATCACCCACCGATCTTTATGATTCATTAGGCAAAATGATGAAAGATTTTGAACACATTAAATCCTCACACACACTATTAAATGAGGAAAACAAATTTACTCAAGAGCCAAACTCAAAGTCGACTAAGGAGCCGAGTACTCTAAGTCAAATAGCCGATGAGAATGAAAGTTTAAAGGCCGAAAAATGCTAAGTTAATAGCGTAAATTGCCGCCATAGAGAAGAGGGAGAATGACCTCAAAATGTTATTGCCTCATTCACTAAGGCATCTAAATCATTGGATGATCTTATTATGAGTCAAAGAGAATGTGGAGACAAGACAAAGCTTAGATTTAATTCCTCCGTCGTGTCAAACCTCAAAAGTAATTTTGGAAAAGGATCTTCAAGCCATGAAGAATCTAGAAAATCCAAACTCTAAATGTTGCACACACATTCACTCCAAAGCACAATTACAAGCAAACTGGCCTTGTCTATAAAGGAAAAGGAAAACAACTAGCTTGAGTGCGCCGGAAAGTACCGAGAAGAGATTCAAATGAGTTCCTCAAAGAAACTCAAATGAAAATACTCGCAAAGAAGAAGCGAGCTACCAAAACCCTAGAAAATCTATAAAAGAAATACATATGATGGGAATGGTAGAAAATATCCAAGCCAAGCTGATTGAATAATGTGAACCATCAAAGATAGACTTATGGAATATAAGCCCAAATGGCAAAGGCCTAGAACTCAGAAAGGCCATTCCAAAAGTATAAGAGCTTTTATCAAAGACACATATGCACCTAGGCACTACATTCAAAGACACCACAATTACCCAAAGAAGGCGATTGCCAAAACACATATGCAGCGCTGACAAAAGAGACATTGTATGAACCTAAAATCCCCAAGCAATTTGCCAAGATTAATTATGATTATGGCACTGATAGATGGCAACCCCTTAGAGTCAAATCATTTACCTATAAGTTGGTTGGATCATCTTACAATTTAACTCCCTCACGACCCGCATAAGTATGGGTACCTAAAACTTAATTTCCTTGATTGCGGTTCAAGGAACAATTGAGCGCGCTTAACCTGGTACATGGATAGTGGTCATTCTAGACATATGACAGAAATAAGAAAAATCTATCAAAATTCAAGGAAGTTAAAGGAGAAAAAGTCATATTTGGAGGAAATGAAGCTCCAGGTGAAATAAGAGGCATTGATCCGTCAAGAGGAACGAATTAGAAATCACGGATGTTGCATATGTCGAAGGACTCAACTTCAACTTGCTAAGCATAAGTCAACTCGTGACAAGGGCTATAATGTTGGATTCAACATGGGTGTATGCCAAATCAAGGATACTCAATCGAATGAAGTTGTGTTGCGAGGATGCGTATAAAAGAACATGTATGTAGTAGATTGGTCAACCGCTACACACAAAGACTGTCCTATTAGCAAAGAGCACAAATGAATCAAGTTAGTTGTGGCACAAAAAAGTCGAGTCACCCAATTTCAAAATGATTAACAAGCTTGCCGAGTAGTCTTGTGGAAGGACTTCCAGACTCGTGATACAAGAAGTAGAGTATATGTGATGCATGTCGAAGGGAAAACAAATCAAATCTTCATTCAAAGAAAAGACATGTTCATCTTCAATAAGAATATCAGCATCCGCTACATATGGATCTATTTCGCCTGTGGAACCAAACAAAGATAAGTGGAAAGAAATACACCTTGGTGGTAGTAGATGACTACTCAAGATATACATGGACAATATTCATGTGTAAGAAGAAAGAAACTCTACAGTAAACTACCAAACCGATGAAGAGGATTCAAAACGAGAAGAGCCAAACCATTATCAAAATAAGATCGAGATGAGAACCGAGTTTGTCAATGGAATAATAACTCAAGATTGTATTGAAAATGGTATTGGTCATGAACTATCAAAGCCATTAGCGGACTCCACAAATGGAATGGAGTTGCGAAAGAAGGAATGTAACTCTCAAAGAAGCGGCAAGGATCATGTTAGTCAAGCAGGTTACCAAAAGATTTTGGGTCAAGCAATCAACACAAATTACACTCAAAACAGATGTATGATAAATAGACAAATTACAAAGACTCCCTATGAGATTTGGACTGAAAGAAAACCAAATGTTGCACATTTTAGAATATTTGGATGTAAATGCTTCATCCACAACAATGGCAAGGACAATCTAAAGGCTTTCGATGCTAAAGTTGATGAAGGTATCTTCTTGGGATACTCACCAAAAAGCAAAGCCTATAGAGTACTCAACAAAAGTACTATGGTTGCGAAGAATTCATTCATGTGGTATTCGATGAGCCAAATGTAAATGGAGAAGACATTGAAGAGTCAACTGATAAGTCAATCATCCAACCATACTGTAAGAGTCCCTATCTTTGGTCAAGTCGAATTATAAACTCGAAGAAGATGAGATAGTCAATCTCAAAAACAAATGAAAATTTGCGGCTAAGTGATTACGAGAGAGTCGAACACAAAGAACACAAACCGCAAGACGATCAATCAGCCTAACTTACTCCAATCGTATGTAAGATGGCCGAGAGACCATCCACCGTAACATGTCATTGGAGATATAAGAGAAGGTGTCAAAACAAGATCCGAACTCAACAAAAGCCATGTTCACATGCTTTATCTCGCAAATAGAGCCCAAAGATGTGTTACAAGCATTGACGACACACATTGATTCAAGCTATGCAAGAAGAGTCAATCATTTGAAAGAAATAAAGTATCGGAATTAGTTCAAAGACCCACACATCAAAATGTTATTGGTACTAAATGGGTGTTCGTAAACAAGATGAACGATGAAGGTTACGTGTAAGAAACAAGGCAAGACTAGTAGCCAAAGGATATTGCCAAGAAGAAGGAATAGATTTTGATGAAACATTTGCTCCTCGTAGCAAGATTGGAAGCTATAAGGATGTTTTTGCCTATGCAGCTCACAAGAATTTCATTGTATATTAGATGGATGTAAAAAGTGCATTCCTAAATGGTTTATTGGAAGAAGAAGTGTATGTTGAACAACCTCCAGGATTTGAACAGTAAGACTCTTGGAGATAAGGTATACAAACTCAAGAAAGCCTTGTATGGATTGAAACAGTACCCGAGCATGGTATGACACTTTGTCACAATTCCTAACCGAAAATGGATTCACAAAAGGAAAAGTAGATAGAACACTTTTCAATTCAAGACAAAAAGAGTATACTCGCTTGTTCAAATATATGTGGATGACATCATTTTTGGATCCACAAACAAAAGAGTCATGTGAAAATTTTCAAACCTCATGCAAAGTAAATTTGAAATGAGCATGATGGGAGAGCTAACATTCTTCCTTGACTCCAAGTGAAACAACTAAAGGATGGAACCTTCATAAGTCAAACAAAATACACCAGGAGACTTAATGAAGAAATTTGGTATGGAGGAGAAGTCTTCCGTGAAAATACCAATGAATACATCACCAAAATGGACATGGATGCAAATGGCAAGCCTAGATCAAACAAGATACGAGCACTTATCGGATCATTGCTTTATCTTACAAAGAAGTAGGCGTACATTACCTTTGTTGTAGTGTATGTGCAAGATTTCAATCGCTCCAAAAGAGAGCCATATGACAAAGAAGAGAATATTGAGATACTTGAAAGGAAGCCAAGTTGGCTTATGGTATCCAAAGGAAAGGGATTCAAGCTAATTGGCTATTCAGACTGACTATCTTTGGATGCGAGTTGATGCGAAAAAAGACCTCGGCACATGACAAATGCTAGGAAACAGGCCGATTTCCAGGTTTAGCAAGAGGCAAAATTCAATAGCCACCTCTACAACCGGCTGGCATACATAGTCATGGCAAATGTTGTGCCCAAGTCCTATGGATGAGACAAAGAACTAAGAGACTATGAAGTTGAGGAAAAGAAATTCCAATCATGTGTGATAACACAAGTGCAATTGCAACCACTCAAAATCCTCGTGTTGCACTCAAGAACAAAGCATATCGATGTCGAGATATCACTTCATAAGAGATCATGTTGAAAAGAAGGACATCATCTTGAATATATCTCAACCGATAAACAATTGGCCGACATCTTCACAAAACCATTATGTGAGTCAAGATTTGAAGAACTCAAACATGAGTTAGGGTTAATTGAAATGAAATGTGACACTTAAGAATCAAAGAAAAGAAATGGAACACTAAAAAGGAAAAAGAGTCGAACTCACAAATCGCCTAAGTAAATCGATGTATTGGAAAGACAACTATACCAAGTCACCAGCCGAGTCACTAAGAGAACTGTGAGAAGAAGAGTTAAATCGGCTAAGGATAATGTTTCGAGTCACTTATGAGCAAAGTGACAAAAATGCACTGCTTTTTGCTAAGCGGAATGTTTTTAAGAATGGCGTCAAGATAATGATGATGTGTACGTATAAAGCCGCACACCAAGCTTATGATTGATATAAATGCCACGCATTAAATACTAGACATTAAATGCTAAATAGGCGTGCAAAATCTAAACCGCTGATTTCGACACATTTCAAAACCACCCGCACGCCCTTTCATAAACCATACTTAAACCATTTTCGTCCTGCTTTCTCTCACATACTACCAAAACCTGCTCATTTCTCTCTCTCAAGCAAAGGCAAAAATCTTCTCAAAACCCTATCTATCTTCAAATCAATCTCTAAGTTTTCTTCAATAAAATCTCGAAAAATGGCACCAACCTATGATTTTGTCAAGTTAGGAAAGCAAATCCACACCGGCCTCATGTGGATTTCGACGGCATGGTGAAACAGGGGTCCGATGACACCTTAGTGAAGAAAATCATCGAGAAATTGGAAACGCTCAAATCGCTTTACGATCTTTGAATATCCGGCGACCTATGTGGAGGAGGTCGCACGCTTTTCACGTGAATGCCGAGATTCATGATGAAGGGATAAAGTCATCTGCTCGCTGCAAAGTAGCTCATTATCTCTCGCCATGATTTGGTCAACACCGCCACTACCAACGGAAGGAGCATCGAAATTAGCGAAGCCGATGTAAACCTGGCCGCCGCCAGGAAGGAAATAGCCAAGTCCGACTATACCGATAAAATAATTTACACAAAGAAACAAGAGATCATTAAGGAGGATTATCACAAGTCACATTGGACATAGTTGCCAAATGCATTGACATCAAATTTGGCGGCTTTGACCAAATCGACAAAAGCAAAGTTGATCGTGATGGCGGCGATCATTAAAGAAAGGAAAATAAATCAACCGAGTTTGTCTACACAGCAGACTATGCCGTAATGTAGGAACAAATCCTTCAAAGAAGATGGCACATTTGGAGGATCCTCAGATATGGCCTGGTGATTGGTCAAGTTGATGGAGGTGAAAGGTGTCCTCTTAGACATGGAAAGGCGTTCCATGTTAACAACAGGATGTTCGATCAAACCTCTCGGGCGCACTGAAGAGAGCCTACGCCAAGAGAGCCGACACAAGTGAGGGGAATCACCGACCACTCGAAGATACAAAACTGCTTCCCATCTCCACTAAAGAAGAAAGCCGCCCCGCGCAGTATAAGAAGATCTACGCTCCCGCAAAGAAAGAAAGAGATTAAACTCCGCTCCTCCCTCGCAGCAGAGTCACCCGCCCTCGCACTCGTGTCTCGCCTCAAGAGCACAGGGCCGAGAAGGACTCTCATATACCTCTCAAAAGAATACACTAGCACTGCCCCGCCACCCAAGACTCGTAAGAAACTGTCAAACTAAATCCTCTACGGTAGAAACTAGGAGACGAAGAAGAATCATCAAGCACTCCGAGCTTGAGAAACCGGCCGAGTCACCACTCACCGAGCAGACATCGGAGATCACTGAGAAGTAAAGTCTCCAGATACTATAGATGAAACAACTAAGTCTGGCGAAGGCGATCGCGAGAGGCAAATCAATAAATAGTCGTAGTCCGCGCAGCGAGACACAAGAAGTTAAGCCGAGAGAGCTGAAGATGTGATGATCATATCCCACTTTACCCGTACATCCAAAATCGTCATGAGAGTGGAGGAAGTGGAAATTGAGTCGATCGGAACAGTTCAACGGCCAAAATTTATAGAAGAAGAAGAGAACCGGCCGAACTTCCTTGAGTGACCACGTGGTCCAAGACTGATGAGGACAACCGCACGGATATCCCGCAGATCTTGAGGAGACAATGAGAAGGAAAGACAGCAGGGAAGTCGAGGCACGTGAGAAGGCCTCCTCGCCCTATCTCCACCACAGAACACACACATCCTCTCCTTGATGTCTTATCTCGATGCTGATGAGGATCTCGGACTCTGCGCGCGTAAGAGTTGCAAATGCAAAAAGCATTGCACGAATCCGGTAATCCTTCACGAGCAAAGATTGATGGAGGGACCAGAGAGTCCTCCGAACACAACTGAAATTGATCCAATGGGAGTGGTTCAGCAAATCGCCATCGCTGTTGCCGCCACCACTTCCCTAGCTCACTCGGAAGAAGGCAATAAGGAAATGGCGATGAAATCGGGATAGTGGGGACCCCAAATGAGCTAACCCCTATTGAAGGTGTCTTACCACCGCCCCAACTACTGAACACTCAATAGAAACAAATGAGTCCGAGACGAAAGTGACCCCATTCCAAGTCACTCACCGGGTGCGCCACCGAGGTGAGGAATCTCCACCGCAGCAAGGCGAGAATGCCGCAGATGACACAACAACGAATCCAGGCGAAGTGAGGAAGTACAAACACTAAATGAACAACAAGTTGTCATCAACGGTCAGCCAGAGAGATCAAGCTTTCAAATTGAGGTGCCAATCGCTCCGGCTAATGACGCTGATGCAAATGAGGCACGAGGAAGGAACAACCCTGGGAGTTAACACTGGGCAGGCGAAAGTGCAATCCATGGGGTTGAGACTCAATGGATGCCACTACAGAAAGACCCTAAGACAAACTGACACCGTCGAAAGAGGTCCAGCTTTCGGCAATGCAATGACCAGCAGGAGGTAATGAAGGCCCACGGGAGGTTGAGACTTCCAGGTAAAGAAGTCAAGTAGAGAACATCCCTCCCGCTATCATCGACCCATCCTAAAAGGAGATAAGCGCGCTTCATGATTCCCGTGATAATCCTCGATGTAACCTTCGACGGGGATCGAAAGGCGCTAAGAAGTTTGAGTCATCCCCCGTGATGTGCCTCCAAAAGACTCACCTACGGATGTTCCAAGCACGAGCAAGTCGATCCCAAGACTACTCATCAAACCTTTAATTTTGATGATGAGCCACCAATGGAAATCTCATCATCGCCCGATGGCGCTCCGATAAGGCCGAGGACCACCACTCAATCGAGAAACCAAATTGAGACCAACGGTTGAGACAATCGAGGCTCGCAAGTGGGTCCACTTCACAATGCACTCCCACCGAGACAGTCCACGCGCAGCTCCCCAAGTCGCAGCGAGTTCGACTCAAAAGGAACTTCACGCACCTCTCATCATTGAACAAATACCGGTTGGGCCGTGATGATTCCTTTATAGAATCTTTTTCCTTTCTCCCTGGAGGTACCCGACCTCACCGAAGAATCGAGAACGAACGCGACGCTTCCATAGACCAGCCTCGTTATTCCATCGATTACCATTGTTCCACCGATTATGACTTTGACGCCGCATGGCCATCACCGCAACCAAGAATCACCAAGTCCGTGAAGTGTTCAAGGCATTATTTGCCGAGATTGAACGGATGGAGAGGCATCGTGCCTCTATGGACATGCGATCGACAATGAGATGCCAATCTTGTCATTGACGACTTAAGAGGCATAACAACAGATCGTGGGAATGGTGGCAACAAGAATAAACAATGCGTGTGGAACAAGTTAGATACTTCAGACATTGTTCAACAAGTCGCCGTATGGAGATCCCGAGAATGTTGATGCAAAACGGTTGAGAGAACACATTGAGCACATGCATGAAGCTCACACCGCCGAGATAAAGTCACGTGAGCAAAATAAGAGTGATCTACAAATTTGGAAGAAAACATGAATAGAAAATTCAAATTTTCCTCATGGCCGAGATGAAGCAATACTTTCAGAGTCCAACACTACTCGATCCGACTCATTTCGCGCATACTCCGCAGCAGACTTAAGACAGAACTCGACTATCGCAGCCCGACTTCCCGCTTGCGATGTTTCCAGCATTCCTCTCTTTGATGAAGCGAAAAGGGGAAGAGAATACCTAAAAGAAAGATATGAAGCCGAAAAGAGGATGCGAAGGAAAGACAAATGAGAAGCGCTGAAACAAAAGAAAGGAAAATCATTGAGGGGAAGGATCGAAAGATGTGACCTTGATGATTGCACAAACCCCCAACAAGTCTTTTTCACAACCGACATTATCGCCAAGAACTCCCGATCTGCCCGATCCAACACTCGCTATATCTATGGCCGAAAAGAGAAAGACAATTGAAGCAGGATGGAGGAAGTGGAAGGAAGAATGGATGCCCGTTATGAACATCTTGAAACAACATGGAGGCATTCCAAAGAGACAGAGACACTTATGCCATTTCGTATGTCGGGACAGAGCCACGATCGCTGATGAATTTAAAACGCCGCATCCCTCAAGGATACTTTGCAAATATGTCTATGGCTCAAGCTTGGGACTTGTATCGAAAAGGTCTCACGTTATGTGAAGAAGGCCGACAGCAGCCAGACCACCGAAGAAACACTCTCTGGGTCACTCCCGGGTCACTCAAAGTGGAAAGAAGAAGACACCCCAAGACAATACACGCCCGCAGGCAGGTAGAGGAAGAAGCGTTAGGAGGAAGAGGTTTCGCACCCAGCCTCCGCCAAAAACATCGAATACGAGATCCGAGTGCAAGAAATGAGGGATCCATCAATGGTTCTTGACCAAATAGCAAATTTGCAAGTGGCTAAAAGTAATGCTTGAGTGTGCGAAAAGAATAGAAGAAAACAAGAGACAAACTCAACTGGGAGGAAAGACAAGAGAGATTAAGAAGAGATGAAGTCATCGGAAGGCATATGAAAAGAAAGAAGAAAGGCAAATGACGATGAGAAAAGAAGAAGAGCGAGGAAGATGCCTTTGAACAAGATGAAAAAGAAGGAGACAATGAAGGAGATGAAGTATTGTCTGTCCACCCCTTCATGTATTTTATGATGTAAATACATACTATGTAAGTTTTCTTCGCAATAAAGCTATAAATTCTTTATTTTCTCAGTGTAGACAAATGTTTGCTCTGATACACCTTGTAAACAAGTTGTGTAAAAGAACAAGAATGTTATGATCAATAAAGAGATTGATTCTACGATACATTCTATGTGAATACACTATCTCAGATGTATCTTTGCTATTTGCATTTTTGAATGGTTTAAGTTTTGGCATCATCAAAAAGGGGAAATTGTTAGAAATTTATTGTTTAGATTTTGATGAATGCCATGTAAAACTTAGAATAGGAAGTTGGCACCCCATTTTTGTTGTAAAATGCATTGTAATAAATAGGGATGGCCAAGCCGAGTTAAGTCGCCTACGCCCCCAACATGCAAGAAGACAACTGGAGATTAGAAGGAAGACTCACCGCGAGCCACCGAGTATGGCAAAGAAAAGTAGACGGAACTCCCATCAAGAAGCGGTGAGTGGAGCATCGCCAAGTCAACTCAAGAAAAGCCAAGTCTCAAGTTGAAGTGATAAGAGTCATACAATGATTGGAAGGCGACTCTAAGTCACCCGGGGAAAGCAAAGAAATGCAACAAGTCGAGATAATCAAAAAGATCCGTTGCACAGAAATCAAGAGAATTACCTAAACAAGTAATATCTCCATACCACCTTTCTTGAAGTGCTCAACCTTCAAGCGTGCAAAAGGAACAAACCAATGGGAAGCACTACACCGTGTCGAACTCCGAAAAGGTGAATAACAAATTCATACGAGGAAATGGCAATTTCAAGGACTACAACAAGACAAGCCAACGATCGCAAGTAACTTTCAAAAAAGTAAGCATATCTCTTCAACGGGCAAATTTTTGAAAGATCACTATAAAAGGCCGAGAAATGATTTTGAGAAGAGAGTAACGGACTGTAACCAAAAAACGCTCAAGCAACTATTAGAAAATCAAATATTCTCAATCCTCAAGCCTACACTACGAAGAACATCAATCCAACACTCACCGTGAAGGAAAGATAACTTCAATCAGTTGAAGAGGAAAATACCGAAAAATCAAGGGGTCTAGATTCCACGAAGGATTGTAGGAAGGTTCAAGGTCGAACTCCATCCTTTCGAGCTGGAGGGCTTCGATCAAATCCAAAGAGCTTGAGCAAGTGGGCTGTAGTAGCAAGGCACGCCTTCGGAAGAAGCCGAGTCGCACGTGAAGCCACCGAAAGTGATCAAGGCATCTCCTGATCGAGTCCAAAGAATCAAGTCTCCTGTGATCAAGACTTGTATGTGGATTGTTACCACTTTGTATACCGATCAATACCTAAATGGATTCTCCAGAGTTGGACAAGAGAGGAGTAGAAGAATTACCCCATCTTCGAACCTCTATAAAAATCTTATTGTGTCATTTACATTTCAAAGACTTTAATTCCCATCTTAATTGTTTAAATATGCCGATAAATTTGCTATCCACTTGATAATTTCTAAGTACTAAACCAAGCACTAAATCCTTGCTTAACCAAACTTAAGGGTGTTAAGTCTTCCTATTAAAACAAACCACAACTGAGTTAATTTAGACTTAATAAATTGAGTTATTCCATCAACAAAATTTACGGTTGAGTCATTTGAGAGACTAACTCTACCGATTAACTAAATTGGTCATTCACACTAGACACAAACTGCAGTAGTATCAACTCTGAATATTTAAAAGACTAAATCGAAAATTTGTAAGGCTTATTCAACCCCCCTTCTAAACCTTACACTTACACCCCCTTGGGGACCTACACATAACACTTCTCGGTTTTTAGGTCTAGACTTAACTGTAGATTTACTCTTTCTCTTTTCTTTGCAAATTTCTTTTTTGGTTATTACAAGGTTTATGTTGGTTATTAAACCTATTTTCGAACGCCCCGCACATGCATAACCTTTCCATGATTTCGCCTAGTATTTATAAGGACTTTTAAATCCAATTCCTTGCTTTTAAGGTCATTAACAACAGCGATAAACATGATTGTGTCCTTACCATACTTAATAGCAAGCTTTTAACATCATTATAAGACTTTTAATATTCAAAATCACAATCGAAGTATAATCATAAATATTTTTCATCACCGGTTAGTTTAATGTCTTTATTAACAAATTTGTAAACACATCCAAATTTTCATTCACATTCTTATTCAAGTCAAGTTTAAATCAAAACAATTTTCAACAAAAAACAAACTTACTAGGCAAAAGAAGTTTCACTATACATTCTTCTAACTTATTCCATAAAGATTTTGCGAATCGAGTTTACCAACTTTTCTAAGCACAGAGTCGAAATATTTAGAATTATAGACCTAATAAGCATACTCATCAATTTCATCTTTCATTTTAGCAAAACATCTTTTTCACGATAAGAACCACTCATGGCCTTAAAACTTTTGCTGAATTAAAACTACTTTCATTTTCATTTTTGTTGCCATACCAAAAATACTATTAATTTGTCACATTATTTGTTTTGCTTTCTCCAATTTCCAAAATTTTCCCATTATAAGGTACAATACCCATAGGTTGATCTTTCTCCTGTATAACAAACCTAGCCCGGTTGTTCGCCAAAAATATTTGATCTTACAACCGCAGTGTGCGATTGTAGTTTATAGGATAAAGGCAAGCGGTCATATTCCTGTGGGATTGACTACGAAACACTTAGGCTTTGAAGCGCCGAATATCAAGTTTTTTTAGAAAACTCAAAATAAAAAAGAAAAATAAATAAATTTGCGAACCTCAACATGTTTCTTCAATAATAAATCCAAGTAATGTTTAAACAAAACCAATTCATGCAATTTATGGGTTCAATTCCTAAGTTAGTTTATCCTCTCCCTGCAACAAGATAAACAATAAAGTTAATAACAATTGTAGGTCTCCCACCCTGCATAACTATTATTAACTCCCAAAAGATCTAAGAATTGAATGACTCCCCTACAAACAAATTGTAAGTCTCCTTACTCGATACACTCAAGTATGTCCGAATTGAATTTAGCCTTTGTTAGAAACTCCTTCCGACTTTCGCACTAACAAATATGACATGCAAATTATTAGCCAAATAATAAGCAATTAAGAAATAGCATCAATTCATAAAATAGAACACATGAATTAATTAAGAAATTATTAACCAAGATTTAACATGAATCCATAGCTTTGATTATGCCTCACGCTCGAAAGATTAGCCAAACATTGATAACAAATTTATGACAAACTTGAAATCAACATCGACATTGTTTACTTAAGACAAAGAGATCTAACTAAGAAATAAATCCTTCCAGGGATGGATTTTCCTTCCAAGAGTTCAAGCTCTTATGCTTCCGTAGATGCAAAAGTGCCTCAGTGGTGTTCTTTTCGTAACCTGATTCTCTCTCGGAGAAGACCTTGATCTTCCATTCCTGGCCCGACCGTGACAAGTTTTTGTCTAGTTTCTTCATCTTTTCTATCTTCTCTTTGCACTTTCGTCAATCCTATCCTGGGCCTTCCAACCGATATCTCTTCAATTAAGCTCAATTTCATGTAAAACAAATTACAAGAATCTTCAACGTTAATGCCCTTCTAAGGAAACCAAGTAAAAACACACTAAATATACATCCAAATATATCAATTATATACCATTTCCCCTAAATGCACGTATATTTTACACGTATCAAAATCCTCAAACTTAAAGCATTGCTCATTCCGAGAGCAAATTAAGAAAAATAATATCAAAGGGGGTACAAAGAACACAAAAGAACACCGCAAACACTTAATCTCATTTGATTTCATATTCAAGTAAAACCATGCAATTCATTATCATTCATAAGTTTGGAAAAATTAATATTCGCTTACTTTACATCGCGATCAGAAGTAGTAGTGTATCACTCAACTCTCAAAGTGTATGGTGTTTTTTACGCCAAAATCAATCTGAAAGTAGAAACTACTATAGCTTGCAAATCATCTTAACATCTCTACCACTTTTGTGTGTACAATTTAAGAATCAAAAGAGACTTGTCATTAGGTTGTAAATGTGCTTCAAAGAGGGAAAATTTAGATTAAGTGACTTGACCTCGAGCAAATAAAATTTAAGACATGGTACTTGCAATTCACCAATCCAATTTTTATCATAAAACTCATTTTTTTCAAGATATTTTCTTTTTTCAACTTAACTCTACCTTTATTTCTTCTTTTTTCATACTTAGCCCTTTTGCCTTTTCTTTTCTTTTTTGTGCTCAAGCCTCAATTTCTCATAAATTTTTCTTTTCTTTCCTTTGCTCGACTTATTTTCTCTTTTTTTTTTTCTCTTTTCGAGCTTTATTCTTCTTCATTCTCCTATATATCGCTTCTGTCCTCATTCTTTTGCCAACTTTATCTCTTTTTCATAATTTTCACCACATCTCCCCTAAACTTGTTTATTTTCTATAAGCTCAAGAAATTTCAGATACAATTATCAATTTTAAAGATCAAAATGTTGCTAACAATAAAAAGTTTCCTTGCTCAAATTGGCTAAGTAGGAATCATGAGTTCATGGCAGTTTTTTAAAGCAGAGTAAACAAAGACGGCCTTAAATCATTTTCAAAATTGCACATACATAAATATAATGTTGATTTCAAATTTGTTCATGAATTTATTATCAATGTTCGCTAATCTTTCTGGATCTCAGGCATAATAAAACTATGGATTCATGTTAAATCTTGATTAATTGCTTTAATTGATTCATGTGGTCTATTTTATGAATTCAAGTGCTTATTTATAATTGTCGATTATCTTATCATTAATTTGCATGTCATACTTGTTAGTCCATAATCCGAGATAATGTAGTTCTATCGAGACAAAAATCAAATTCAAACATAAAAATGTGATAATGTATCGGGAAACTACTGCTTGGGGGGAGTATTTCAATTCAAAGATCTTTTGGGGAGTTAATAATACTTGTGACGGGGCCGGAGACCTCACTATTATTAATCATCATGCGCCACCCGAGAGGGAAAATAAACTATCTTAGGAATTGAACCCATATAATTGCATGAATTGGTTATTGAAACTTTAGTTGGATTTATATTGAAGAAACATGTTGAGATTATGTGCCCAAAGTTGCCCCAGAATTGTGGAAAGACTGAGGGGTTCGCAAACGTATATCTTTATTTCTTTATTTTTGATTTTTATTACAAACTTGATATTAGTCCCTTCAATAAAATTAGAATGCGATGTTATTATAGCCTAAGTTGTTTCACATAACAATCCCATGAGGAATACGACATTGCTTGCCATTATTCTATAATCTACATCATCAGACGATGCAGAAGAAGATCAAAAATATTTTTTAAACAAATTTTGGTGCCATATCGAGATTGATAGATTCTACTTAGATATAGTACTAAGTAGTTCAATCTTTAATTGAAGAATTCATTTTTGTAAATTTTTATTTTTTTAATTTTTTTTTCTATTTTTTTATTTTCTTTTCTTTGTTTCTAACATCGTTTTTGTCAGAAAGTAGACTCAAATCTTTAGAGATACAATTAGGGGAGGCCAATATTAAAAGGGCAAATTCCTGCTTATATCGAACTTAATCCTAGAAAATGTTGGCAATATCATTCGGCCTGATGGATGGTAATGTAATATGAGGGCTCACACTTAACTAACACTTCAAGCGATACGGACAATGATGTTAGAAATCAAGTTTGGTCAATATGTAAAACTTAGCGCAGGGAGGCAACCCAAGAGGTGTCGCAACAAACCCCGGTTTAAAAACTAACGACACGACTGACTAACGACCGCTTCTCCAGCCTCAATGACTGATGAGCTCCCTTTCACCGTGACGATCCCGTAAGTACTCTTTACGCATTCCCTCTTTCTTTTGATAATTTACTCATATTAGCACAAAACATTTTAAGTTTTAATTTTTTTTTTGGGAGGGGGCTGTCAAGAATGCCTAAAGATGTCAGATTTTGATCGCTGTGAACATATTTGCAATTGCAATTTTTATTTATTTTTATTTTTATTTTTATTTTTATTTTTTTAAGACATTTATCACTTTTTTGAAAGACGTTAAATTGCTTTTTGTATGTGATTTTAATCTCAGGTTAAATGCTAGTTGATGATTTAAACATTTAATTGAATGAGATAAATACTATAAGCTAAATGTGACGCAATGTCCCTTAAGATGCTTTTATATTGCTTATTAGTTGAGAAATTTATTTGAGTATGTGCGAAAATAAACTTGTGAGCTTTTTGTCCCTTAAACTGCTTTTATGCATTTACTTTTTTTTCGAGCTGTCATATGATTATAACTCTAAACTTTCAGCATTCATTGAGTGTGTGCAATTTTTGAAATGATTTAAGGTCATCTTCATATTGCTTACTTAGCCAAAAAAGCCTACCATTGAACTCATGATTTCTTAGTCCGCAATTTTGACTAAAATTTTTTATTGTTAGGGCCACATTAGTCTTTAACATGATTTGTCCTCAAATTTCGAGCTTATAGAAATGAATAAGTTTGGGGATAAGTGGAAAATTTATGAAAAAGAGAGCAATGTGCAAAAGAATGAGGGATGAGCAAGATTTGGGTAATGAAGAGAATGTATTTAAGCCCAAAATGAAAAATCGAGTAAAAAAAAATGAAAATTTTGAAAAATGAGAGCTTGAGGCTAGAAAGAAAAAGAAAAGAAAAGAAGGCAAAAAGACGAAGAATGAAAAAGAGAAATAAGGTGGAGATCAACCATTACCCAAGTTTTGTTCTTCTCCAACTTTCATCTCCTCAAGGATAAACATCTCTATACTTAGAACTTGTAGAGTTTCTCTCCCGTAATCTTTGAACAAAAAAAAGATGATAGTTATGATGTAAATGCTGAAAGGAGTGAGGAGACTCATATGACAAAATATTATACAAATGGATTAACATTATAAAGTCCAAATTAAGCACTTTCATTAATATTATAAAGTCCAAATTATAGTTTTCAAGGAGATTGCAAAAATGGTGTTGGAAATTTGTGTTGGTTTTCTAAGAAATGGTTGGAAAAAATGGGACATAAAATTGATGTCGAAAGCTGAATCGGATTCTATCTCCACAAGATAAAAATGCCCCGCATGTGTCTTTAATAGTTAAGCAATCATCCGTAAGTTTCAACGACTTTCATTCTAAGTTAGTAGTGAACAAAACTTAAGAAGACAATTTAACTATGTTATATACAACACTTTCGCTTTCAAGAAATATAGATTCAACATGTTGCTTACGCTTTATGTATCTTTAGTGTATGTGAATTCAAGTGCATTATGGAGAGGATGTTTATAATGTTTGACACACCCTATGAAAATCGCCAGTCTTTTGCCTGAAATGACATATTCCATGACCAAAATGCACCTTCTAGCATTTAATTTATACCATCCTATTTTGTAATCGCGTGGTTGTCACATTTGTCGACCGATCAATTTGTGCGATCGCGAACAAAGTCATACAACCATGCCAACTCGGCCGTCCACGAAAGGCCAGACGAGTGGATCGCTGCATCCCAATTTAGTATCCTGAAACAAGACACGGATTTTGCGCGATCATGTAGTTTATGTTTTGAGACTTCAAATAAATTCTATCCAAAAAGTTGTGATTACACACCCCATGCGTGCTCGAGTAATTAATCAATTGGGTGCACGATCGCGATTGTTGCTTGCGACTTGGATAGAGAGTTGGTGCATTTGGTTTTGTGCGAATCACGCATATCAATCACCGCGGAAATACGCCGTCGCGATTTTCGCTGGTCACGGTTCAAACCGACGATCCGTGAAGCAATACCGAAATGTGCATTTTGGCATGTAATATGTCTTTTCGAGCCAAAACATATGACGATTTCATAAGATGTTTTAAACATTATAAATATTCTTTATATGGTTGATATCTCGCATACACTAACACACAAACCTACATTAAAGCATACAATGATATATCTGGATTCACAAATGATGATAGTGGACGTGGTAAGATGAATTTGGACCAATTGTTCCAAATGATGCTCGCTAAAAATGATCAATCTTTCACATCAAATGATCAACCTAACTTCTAATGTTCAACAAGAGGATAAATGTGATAATTCGTGATTCTTCCGTGGCATTGAAATTCAAAGGAGATCATCCAAAAGATCTTATAACCTGGGATACTTGCATAAAGTAAGGACTAAAATAAATTTACCTAAAAGCCTATATCCCAAAAGAGTCTAAAATGCTAAGGAAGCCATTGAAGATGAAGATTGCCTCGAGATGCAAGAGGAGTTAAACCAATTTGAAAGAAATGATGTTCGGGAATCTGCAATTTCGCCCTCCATCACAAACAATTATTAAGACAAAACGGGTATTCCTGAACAAACTCGGCGATCAAGACAACATAGTTCGAATAAAGCAAGGTTAGTAGCTCAAAGGTATCACAAGAATAAGGTATTGATTATGATGAAACTTTTGCACCCATAGGGTAAATCTGTAGCTATTTTATTTCACCGCCTTACTCGCTTTTAAAAAATTTCCAAACTTACCAAATGGATGCTAAATCCGCTTTAAACGGTTTTATTAAAGAAGAAGTCTATGTCAAACAACTCCTCCGGTTTGAAAAATTTTCTGCTGCCAAATGATATTTATAAGCTTTAAAAAGGCCTTTATATGGTTTAAAACAAAGACCTTGCTTGGTATGATAAAGAGTTAAATTCTTTATTTTTCTAAATAGTTTTTCAAGACGTAGTTGATACTACACTTTTGGTGAAAACTTAATTGGTACAAATTTATGTTGATAATATAATTTCGTGCTACTAATGAATATCTATACAAGAAATTTTCAAGATTATGCAGGGTGAATTTGAGATGATGACGGGAGAACTGAATTTCTTCCTTTTTGGGCTTCAAATAAAGTAATCCAAGAAGGTATTTATATATCTCAATATACACCAAAGAGCTTCTAAAGAAGTTCAATTGAAGATGGAAGAACCATTGCAAATTCTAATGGCAACAAGCATCAAACTGACAAGAATGAGAAAGGTAGACTTATAGACCAAACCAAATATCGAGTATGATTGGTGGCCATATTATTTAACCAGCAGACTCGATATTCTTCATGTTGTATGCCTATGCGCTGATTCCAAAGCAAATTCTAAAGAATCCTTACTTAAATGCCTCCAAACGTATTTTTTGATATTTAAATTAACTATTTATTATGCCTTTGTTTTATCCAAAGAATGAATTTTTTCTTTAAAATGATATGAGCTTACTGGATTATGCTGCAATATTGATAATCGTAAAAGTACATCCCGCTTATATTAGTTTTAATTTTAGCTCGCTTAGTCTCTTTAGTTTTCAAAGAAACAAAATTGTGTGTCGTTATCAATGGCCGAATAATATATTCTCCCCGCTTTTTGTTGCACACAATTACTGATGAAACAAACACTAGCAGCATTATAAAATTTTATTCAGGGAATGGTCCTATTTTTTTGATGATATGTCCACTATAGGTAAATATTTCAAAATTTGGTTCATCATAATCGAACCAAACATATTGAGGTTCAACATCATTTTTAAGTGGGATTTCAAGCCTCAAAACGAAAAATTGAGATAAACTTTTTTTCCGCATTAAGAACAACTCGCATGGATATTTTACAAAACTTTTACCCGCTTAGTTTTTTACCTCAATTCGAAGTTCCGACTTAGCATAATGCATATTGAATAATGTCTATATTTATATTTTTAATGTTTTTAAGAGTTTTGAGATGAATTATGAACTCGAAAAGACTTCCCGGTCTACTGGGCAATTTATTCAAAACGTTTTTTATTTAAAAGTCAGAGCATGTCTAAACAAAAATTAGTCGACCGAGGTCGACCCCGACTCACCTGACCGACCACCTGGCCGACCCTATCGCCCAATGTCTCAACAAGACAATGTATGGTCACTTTCTTTTTTTTTTTTGTCAGAAATTTATTTTACAGATTTTGACTTAATGCTACGTAATTCTTAAATAAAAGTTGGCACCCCTATTTTCTTGTAATTTATAATGTAATGTATAGGTCAAGAAGCTTAGCTAAGCTTCGAAAATACAAGAAGTCAATCAAGACTGGCGGAAGACTCCGCAGCATAACCGAGTATGGCAAAGAAGAAAATCAAGAACTCGATCAAGGTGTATCACCAGAGATACCGCATGAAAGAGCGTACCAAGTCAACTCAAGAAGCCAAGTTCAAGTTGAAGTGACAGATCACTCATCCAAATATTGAATCTATCTCAAGTCACCTGGGGAATAAAAGGAGCCAAGACAATCGAACAAGATCTCATGATGAAAGCCAAGAATGTTACTTTTAATGGTAACCTTGTTATAGTTGTCGAGATAAAAGTGTTAGTTCCAGCCAGTAAAAGGAACAAAACCAATGGGAAGTAATCGCCTGTCGATATTACGCAATGCCGCAAGTATTAAATACAGAAATGTCAACATCAAGGATCGCAACAAGACAAGCCAATCGAATCAGCAAAGACTTTTAAAATCAAATTTCTCTCTTCAATGGGCGTATTTTTGAAAGTTCACTATAAAGGCTAAGGAATCTCATTGAGAAAAGGTTACTTCGAACTACTTAACAAGCAAGCATTATTCAAATCAGAATCGTCAAAAATATTTTCAAGATATTCAAGCTAAATCCTCAAGCATGAAACTCATGACATCAATCCAACACAAAGTCAGAAGGAAAGATAACTTAAACCATGAAGATGAAACTTTGAAGAATCAAAAGGCCCATTTAAAGGAGATTTAGAAGGTTCCGTGTCGAACTACCAAGTTATTGGTGGGCTTCATGATCAAATCCGAGTGAAGCTTGAGAAAGCCGAGTCAAGTGAGTGCGCAATGCCTGTGAAGGAAGTTCGAGCCGACGAGAAGCCAATTCAGTGACTAAGTATTAGCTAGATCGAGTCCAAGGAAAGTCACTGCAGGATCAAGACTTGTCTCTGTGACCGATAACCACTTTGTAGAACTCTGATCATTACTTAGTGGATTCTCCAGAGTTGGAGTAAGAGAGGATTTAGAAGCACTACCCCATCTTCAACCTCTATAAAAATTATCAGTGGTCATTTACATTTCAAAGACTTTATTTCTCGCATACGCATTTCTCAGATTCGCCGACGATTCGCTATCCAACTCCATTATTAATTAAGAGCTAAATCCAAGTGTTAAAACAAGTTTAAAACAAATCAAAGCGGTATGTTCCTTCCACAAAACTCATCACATCCAAGTTAAGCTAGACTAAACAATCAGGTTATTCTATCAACAAATTTCCATCGGTATTTGTCAGAGCGGGTAACTCTACCGACAACTTAACTTAGCCGTCCCCTCACTTACCAGGTATTAACTCAATATTTAAAATAATTAAAATCAGTTGCGCGTTTATTCAACTCCCCCTTCTAAACCTTACTTACACCCCTCGGGACATGTCGTATTGTGAGCTGTTCATCGAGCTGCCCGCACCAAGCCATCGAACTAGATCTCTCTATTTTTTCTAAAAGATTTTAACACTTGCATCTTAAAATCTTTCATTCATAGCAAAAGTTATTATCATGGAAGCAACCGGACACGCATTCCTATGTTCAATATCGAGGAGCTCGATGACCTGAAAATTGTGACGCAGCTCATCTATCTCGCTTTATACGACGAACGTAAGGATGTAGACGGGCCACCGCAACACGTAGTGAACATGTACCAGCAAGGAGAGCAACTACACCAAGGAGAATAAGATGCCATTGAGGCAAGACCAACCACGGTTGAGAAATCGTAAGGACCGAGTGGACAAACGAGACATAAAAAGATACAACTTGGACACAAAGGGCGACATACTTTACAAAACCTCGACAAAGCAATGTTCAACAAAGTCAAATCTTTTCCAAACTACAAACAAATCAAGCTAAATTAATCCTCGACGGTAAGATCTCGAGCAAATTAAAGAAAATAAATCATTTCTGCTGCTATATTTAAATTTCAAAATTTCAAAATGCTTGCAGAAACCTGATCGACGGATGCTGGGGATTCAATCAAATCACAACGAGCTATCAAGATTTCAAGTTAATATACATAAAAGAAATGTATGAAGATTCTCGATAAGCTTCCCAAATTAACGTGGAAATAAAGGCTGCGGCTTTAAGACATTCGACGGACTCATCAAAAACTTCCAATCACGGAAATATTCTCGCATCTCAAAGCCCATGAAGCCTGAAATGAGAAGAAAAGATCGGTTATGAGACATTGTACCCAAAATACTTATACCGGCGACGTGGAAAGATAGTCAAGCCGGCTAAGCCACACGTGAGTGAGATACCATGGTTAAAAGATTCAACAAGTTCTTCAATAAGAACTATAAAATAAACAAGGACGTATCCTCCTGCGAGACATTCGGCCTTCTCCAAGTCATGGAAG